>JAQFVV010012469.1:0-475000 GCA_028023455.1 Epiperipatus broadwayi
TACCACAAGCAAAGTCAACATCACACATTTAAAATACTTCTTAAATTTAAAATTTTCTACTAGATTAGCACAAAACTTAAATGGTGACCCATATAAAAGGGCACAATATATATATATATATATATATATATATATATATATATATGCATAAATAAATATATATATTTAAATTGCTCATGTATATATATATATATATATATATATATATAATACATGAGCAATTTAAAAGTATTGCAGTTTGTAATGTTATAATTGACTATTTATTAGTCTGCATTACAGTCACATGTTTATTTCATGTTTAAAGATGTTTATTTAAACTTCATTGCATCAATATTTCATACTCTGTAATCAAGTTGCAATCTTTAATTGTCCATATATATTTAATGGACCATTAGTAAGAATGGATTTCCATTCTTGCTATTAAAAGGTGTGAAAGTTGCCTTGACAGCAGTGAGAAATATTGATTACTATTTTTACTGTGAATGTTTAGGTGGTTACTGGTTGGTATCTAATTATATATATATATATATATATATATATATATATATATATATATATATATATATATATATATATATATATATATATATATATATATATATATATATATATACACTTAATTTGTCTTAGAGAGTTACAAGACTTTTACATAGCTTAGATTGCTGTGTTTACATGGGCCATACTTGCAGATTTACAAATATAAAAATTGATTTATTGGTTTACACAGGATTGTAGGAATTTTTACATACTGTGGATTAATTACAAGGGTTTTACATAGCTTGGATTGCTGTGGTTATATGGGAAATCTATAGATGTATGTTTATAGTTTGGCAGCAACAGTCCATTTGTTCACTACCATGTTAAAAAGCTCTAGTTGTCCATGCTCTAAAAGTCCTCAAAACCTAAGACTGAGGAGATAAAAACCATATCCCAATATATCTTTTTCAATTTTCAATGAATTGATAATTAATTAATAAATTTGTCTTAAATTTTTAATTCCAAATTGCAATGATAAATCAAGTTACCCAACGATAATTTTAGAAAACAATATGGAGACAAAGCCATTACATGACCACCCACTAATATTACCAGCACAAAATTTCAAAATCAAAAGTTCAGTCAAACTTAAGCTTATTTTTAATTCTACTGTCGCAATTTCCGATCTTTATTGGGGAAAAAATTCTAAATTTCTCAGCAAGAAATTTGCTTGCTCTCAAACAAATTAACGAACTCTGGTTTTAATGCTTAAAAAGAATTCGTAACCTTAGTCTAATGCAATATAAAAATATATCTTTAATTAATTGATTACTTACTTCCAATTTTGAATTATATTTTTTATTCAAACTTGCAATTAAAATCAAGATACCTAATAATATTTTTTTTTTAAAAAAAAACATCAGATGACCCGTATCTGTTGCCAATAATATCAGAACTGAGTTCCAGTCAAGAATATGCTTTTATTAATGTTATTGTAGCAAACTCTGATCTTTATTTAGTAATAAAAATTCGATTTCAAATTCCCGACAATTAATTCAGCTGTTCGCAACCAAGTTAACCATCTCTGGTTGATATACTTATAAAGCAGTCAAAACTTTAGTATAGCAAGAAAAAAAAACTTTATATACCTTTTTCTATTTTCAATGAGTTCTTTCAAACTTTATTGAGGAATTATACAATGGTTACATTGGTTTTACATATTGTTACTATGGATTATACAGATTATTACAATGATTTATATGCATGTATTATAGAGTTCTGTGGTGTTGTGTTCAGGCGTAATCTTAGAGTACTTCTTCACTGGGTAGATCAACTAGGGCCCATGTGTTTTCTGCAATGTTAAGGTAGGCTGTGGAAAAGTCTGTTTTGCGAGTTTTATTCAGCATATGATAGAAGGCTGTCTCAATGTTTGGGTATTCAGACTTGCTTATGACCAGCTTACATCGAAGAGACCAGATTGTAAAGTTCACAAATGTTGCCAGTCTAAGATGTGCATAAGTTCCTTGTTCTATCACATTGGTCAGAGACAAAGAATTGTGGGTTTGGTTCTTGAATCGGTTCCGTATTGCTGATTGGAGCTTTTGTAGACTTGGGCAGTTCGTTATGGTTTGGTTGGTGGTTTCATCTTCTCTCTGGCAGAGTGCGCATGTGCTTGCTAGATTTTTGAAGCCTCTCTTATAGTAGAGAAAGGCATTTGTGGGAAGGGCTTCCAGATTTACTTTAATGAGGAAGTCAACATACTTTGGGGGAAGGTGCCAGTGTTTCGTTAGCTTGATGAGTCTTTGGTTGGTAATATGGAGGTAGGCAGAGATAGTGGAACTCTTGCGGTGTGTAATATTGAAGATCTCCCAATATGTGAGTTTTCTTGTGAATAGGCTTGCATTGGCTGAAAGATGGTTCAGGATTAGAGTCACTGATTGTCGAAGCCAGTTGTTTTGTTTAGAGGGTGGTGGCCTATCTGTGGGCTCGACAGGTAGTGGGCATTCAATGGCATCATTGTCCTTAAAAAGTTTGTGAAGCACATTGTGTGTTCTTTGTAGGTTGACTGTTTCAATGGAGTGGAGTGAGAGACCATTCTCTCTCCTGGGGTTATGCATTGTCTTGATACTGATGGCTGCGACTTTTCCTCCCCAGCAAAGTTTGGTGCATGCCGAGTTTATTTTGTTTATGAATCCTTTGGTGGGGTTGAATCCAGTAAGGTAGTAGGTTATTTTGGGAAGCAGGATGGCATTTAGTAATGCGACCTTTCCAAAGAGGGACAAGTAAATTTTTGATATTGATGCTATTGTGGTTTGTGTTTTTCCCAGCAGTGAGTTTTGGATTTCCTGTCTCATGAGTGAGTAGGACTTTGCTACAGGGAATCCCAAGAACTTCTGTGGTTGGGCATTGAACATGGCTGGAATTTGTTTTTCTGTGAGTAATGACCATATTGCTGACTTCTCGTTGTTGAATGTGAGGCCATGCATTGTTGCGTAACTGTCAAGTATGTCTACTAGGTTGTTAAGGTGGTCGATGGAGGGAAGAAAGACGACAACATCGTCCATGTAGGAAATGTGTTTTATATTTTCATTAATGTAATCTACTTGGATGCCTGGAAGTGTGTTTTCTATTTGGAGTAGGAGAGGGTTTATGTAAGCTGTGAATAATGTTACATGGAATTTCATAAACTCCATGAGCTTCAAAAGGGATTGAGTCTTTAGTCTTACTTATAATGCTATGAATTTTTTTATGATTATATTATAATATTATATAATACATCCAATATTGTCTGTAGTTTCTTTTATATAAGCAATACAAACACTAATATGTGTTAAATAGTCAAAATAAGAGTCAAAAATCACATGACTCTATTCTCTTAAGCTTGTAAACTATAAACAATGAGGATTGCCAATTCCACAACTAGCTTTGTGATAAATGCTTAGCTAGAGAAAATATTTAAAATATTTCTGTCAGGATTCCCCTCCCAAACATCTGACCATGGTTTCAGGCTCTGGCATTTTTCAGAGAGGTGCTAGAATAGTTCAGACACTGGAACTAAAACTTATCTATTGAGTGAAAAATCTGAAATTTTCAGACACCTATATGTCTTCAAACCCAGCTATCCAACTCAAATAGCTATATGGGGCTGAAAGATCTTCAGCTATACCATATATTAGTAGTCTTAACAATATAACATTGCATAAGACTTAAGGCAATGACTATAAAAATTCAAAATAAGAGTCATAGATCACATGATCCTATTCTCTTAAGCTTGTAAGTTATAAACAATGAGGATTGCTGATTCCTCAACAAGATTTGTGATAAATGCTTAGCCAAAACATGCATTTAAAATATCTCTGTCAGGAACCTTTCCAAAACTCTGACCATGGTTTCATGCTTTGATACTCCTTAGAGAGGTGCCAGTGTAGGATCAGACACTAGATCTATAAATACCAATCCAAAAACAGCATTTATCTAAAAGTTATCTATTAAGTTGAAAATCTAAAATTTTCAAACACCTACATGTCTGATTTTCAGACACCTACATGTCTTCAAACTGAGCTATCCAACTCAAATAGTTATATGGGGCTGTTAGATCTTCAGCCATACTATATATTAATAGTCCTAGCAATATAACATCACATATATGGTATATATGGTATGGCTGGAAGATCTATGAGCGCCATATAGCTATAAGAGTTGGATATCTGGGTTTGAAGACATGTAGGTGTCTGAAAATTTCAGATTTTCCACTCAATAGATAACTTTTAGTTAAATGCTGGCTTTGGGTTGGTGTTTTTCTGAAACTACCCTAGCACCTTTCTGAGGAGTGCCAGAGCACAAAACCATGGTCAGAGGTTTGGGGGGGTCCTGCCAGAGATATTTTAAATGCTTTCTCTAGCTTTGCATTTATCACAAAGCTTGTTGAGGAATTGACAATCCTCATGGTTTATAAATATTTGTTTTTTCTTTTTCAATTTTATTTTGATTATTAAGGTTTGAATTAAAACTTGGTGTAATCTTATTGTTATAGTCATTAGTGAAAATCATTGCTTATATTATATATTTCACCTTCGATATTTGATTTATTTCAAAGAATGCTTTAGTAAAACGAGTTTTTGCAACAGAAAAGATTTGATCTCGGTGATAATGTGATGAAAAATTTAAATATATCTCAGCGTGTGTAGATGTTATGGAAATTGAAAAAGATGAAAAAATACTCTTTTTCATGGTGATAAATACATCAAGAATGGAAATTTATGATCAGTTTATGTTTTCACAGAGGCTAAACCATCCTTAAAATAGCGCCACTCAGTACAAGCCAGAGTAATCAATAGATGCAATAAGGTTGATGCACAAATACCTATCTAGTACCTAATTATCCAATATCCTCAAACTAGTTTCTAACATGTGGCTTTCACCAGTGAGGAACCTTGGACTTGAGAGAACTGGCATAGTGCTCTGAAATCCACATGCTAGAGACGAGTCTGGGAATATTGGATGAGTAGGTATTGAGTAGGAATTTTATGCATAAATCTTCTTGAATTCACTAATTATTCTGGCTTGCACTGAATGGCGCTGCTATATGGAAAGTTTAGACAATGTGTAAACAGCTTGTGTAAGCATAAGGAATGGTTACCATGTGATATTTATCATTTTCTGTTTTTATAGTATAGTTTATATTAGGATATACAATATTTATATATGTAAAAATTCATGTAAATTGTTTCTATCGTATTGCCAGATAATAAATGTATCATCTATGTGTCTGAGATAAATAAAAGGTTTCAAATGGGCTTGCTCTAAATCAAGAATTTTTTTATATCCTCAAATAAATCAGTTATTATTACTGAAATTGTTGATACCATCGGAATACCAGAGTCTGTTTTTAATACTATCCATTATACATAAAATAAGTATTTGAAAGATAGTCTTTAATTAAATTAATAATATTTTCTGTTAAATTAAATAGTTTAGAAATGGTATTTATAGCTTCATCAACTGGTACTTTGTAAATAAAAAAGGAGCATCGAAGGTGACTAGAATACCATTTGTATTAATTTTTATATTTTTTATTCAAGAAATAGATTTTTTACCATAATATTTAATAGATCATATTATCGATTTTATTATATCAGATAAATATGCAGCTAAAATGTGAGTGGAAAATCCAATCATGCTTACTATTGGACGAAAGGGGGGGGGGGTATCTGTTTTATGAAATTTTGAAAGTCCATACAATTTTGGACAAACACGATTTTTCACGCGGAATAATTTTATTTTTTATGTTGTTTCCAATTGGCGATTTGTTAGTAATTGCTTTAGTTGTCTTTTTTAAATAGTTAATGTTATATTTTTTATAAATGTGATCATTAAACAAAGCTGAGAATTTAATATTATTAACAACATGGTCCATAATAACAGTAGCATTGTCTTTATTTGTTGTAAGAATAATAATCGATTGGTCTGATTTTCGGTTGTTTAAGACTTGTCTTTCTTTCATTGATATATTACTTTTTTGGAAGTTTTTCTCTTATATATCAAGGAAAGAAAGACAAGCAAGCCCTAAACAACCTAAAATCAGACAAATCTATTATTATTCTTATTACGGACTACGATGTTTAAAATAATAAAATCCTAGCTTCACTTAATGATAACATATATATATATATAAGATTACACGGCCTATTTAGAAATGATAACTAAAACAATTATTAACAATCAACCACTAGAAAACAATCTAAAAAAAAAAAAAATATTTTTCGCGAAAAATCGTGTTTGTCCAAAATTGTATGGACTTAAAATTCACAAAAAAATACCCCATCTCCTTCATCAAATAATAAACGCAATTGGATCTCCCATTCATGTTTTAGCTGGATATTTACATGATATAATAAAATCCACAATTTCCTCTATTAAATTGTATGTTAAAAACTTTATTTGTTTAATGAAAAATATAAAAATGTATACAACTGATATTCAAATTAGATTTGATGTTATTTCATTGTTTGCAGACGTTTCACTTCCATTAAGCTTAACCCTTTAAGCATCTAATTGTTCTTCGCAGCAGATGGTATCCCTCAAATTTTATTGGGTGTGAAAAAATAATTTATAATTTTTAAAATTTTTTGCGTTTTTTAATTTATTTATTTAGTTTTTTTTTTTATAAAATTTTTATTTAAAAAAAAAAATTGAAAAAAGTTTTAAAAAAATTTTTTTTTTATTTTTTAAAAATTTTTTTAATGGAAAAAAAAAAAATTTTATTTTTAATAAATAAATATTTTAAAATTATTTTTTTAAAATTTTTTTTTTAATTATATAATAATATTTTTTTTTTTAATTAAAAAATTAATATCATTTTTAAACGATGCACCTTATTAGAATAAATTATTTATTTAACTAAACATTAATACATTGTACAGGCTTAAACCTGCATTTTATATATGTAATATATGTGGGATTCGAACTCAGACTTTCACATGACCCACACTACTCTCAGTGCCATCTCATATTACATTTCAAATACTTATTTTAAGCATAATGAACATTATTATAAATCTATTTTTGGTATTCATATGGGCTCACCTATACTAAATTTATAATTGAAACAGAAACTGATGGGAAACTTTATTTTCTTGATGTATTTGTCACCATGAAAAATAATTTCAGTTGGGAAACTTTATTTTCTTGATGTATTTGTCACCATGAAAATAATATTATTTTTACGTTTTTCAATTTTCCAAAAATCTATACCATCTGACAGATTTTTAAAATTTTCATACATCATCATCCATCTTAAATCATTTTTGTTGCAAAAACATTTTTCACTAGAGCTATTAATCTTTTTTGAGATAAATCAAATCTCAAAGATGAAATAAATTATATAAGCAATGTTTTATCAGGTAATGACTATAATAATAATGCAATGCCCGTAATCTTAATTCAAACTCTAAACAATCAAAATAAAAGACAAAAAGAATAAACAACTATTAAAGTTTGTATTTCTTATATAAATGGATGTAGAGACAATATTGGACGAATTCGAAGACATTATAAAGACAACATACATCACTCATTAAAAAAATTAATAGCATTATAACTAAGCTTAATGACTCAAATCCTATTGAAGCACAAGGAATGTATAAAATATCATGCAATATTTGTAAAGCTTCCTATATCAATGCTAGAAGATATTAATGCAATTAACAACATTCATAATCGGCAGCACTATATCTTAATGTTACTTATACATATCATAGTATTATATATAGTACTGGACGGTTTGTGAACATACAAGATCTAAAGTCCAATCATGCACAAGATACACATATCAGGAGCATTTATGAACTCTGCCCTGTATACCCAGTTTCCAGATCCAACAACTTATGAACAGCAACTCTGATGGCATTCCATTATTTCCGGACGACATCACACAAGGAAAAACAAAGAGACACTGTTAAAAATCATAATAAGTGTGTTCATACATAAGGCAAAGACATATATATATATATATATTAAGCATTAAATCACCCCACATGGTTAAGAAATCCAGTACCGCCCTCTGTGAACTAATACATTAGATTTCGTATTTCAAAATAGCCAAATCAAAATGATACCACCTTGACCTGTCTGCTATATGATGTTATATATTGAAATAGGAAAAACTCAAACAAAGAACTTGAAATTTTAGCGAGCAATGGTCTTAACTTTTTGCTACAAACAAACATGTTTTACAATTATTATATAAAAGCAAACTAAACTTTAGTAATTTTAATCTAAACCACCTAACACAAATGTATAGAAAACAATTCCAGTGCATAACGATATACTGAAATAAATATACACATATTAAGCATTAAATCACCCCACATGGTTAAGAAATACAGTACCGCCCTCTGTGAACTAATATATAAATACATTAGAGTTCGGATTTCAAAATGCCAGATCAAAATGATATCACTTTGACCTGTCTGCTATATGATGTTATATATTGAAATAATAACAAACTCACACAAAGAACTTGATGTTTAATGCTTAATATTTGTATATTTATTTCAGTATAGCGTTATGCACTGGGATTATTTTCTATAGATTTGTGTTAGGTGGTTTGAAAATAATTACCAAAGTTTAGTTTGTCTTTATATAATAATAGTAAAACATTTGTTTGTAGCAAAAAGATAAGATCAAGTTCTTTCAATTTTATATAGGCATGTTTTGAAAATTTTTGTAGTTTTAACTTTCGAGTATACATCTTGTAGAATTTATCAACAATATAACATTGAATAATCAAAATGAGACATCCTTTCACAATACCTTTAGTTCAAATCAGATATCCCACAATTCTGTTATTTTAACCTTTGTTGATTGCGATTCTTTAACATTTGAAGGTTTCTTGAATTCAACATAGCCTCATTTATTTTAGGTTTATTGTGGCAACATTCAATTTGCATAATTTTTATATTTTTATAGTCAAATTTAAATCCAAATTGACAATATTTATTATGATCAAATATAACAAATGATTTAGATTTATTTACTTCTTTTTTTGATCATTTGTTATATTTGATCACAATAAATCTTGTCAATACGGATTTAATATTGAATATAAAAATATAAAAATATATGCAAATTGAACATTGCCACAATAAATGTAAAATAAAAGAGGCTAGGTTGATTTAATATATATATCGTCAAATGTTAATGAATTGGCAATCATCAAATTTTAAAATAACAGATTTGTTGGAGATATGAATTGAACTATGAGTATTGTAAGGATGTCTCGTTTTGATTATTCAATGTTATATAGTTGATAATGACTACAAGATATATAGGCAAAAATACTTCTAAAAATAACTATAATCTATGTGAATTTTATTGTATTTTGATATATGTATTGATTTGAATATCATATACACACACATCCCAATTTAAAATACATATATTTTGAGTTCATCCGTGTAAAATTTTAATTCTATTTTGACAAGATCACACAAGCCCTCATGTGGGAATAGAATAGTATATAATTATAGAGATGCTGAAAATAGTATCTATAAAGATAGTTGTAGAGGGACTGTAAACAGTATTTGCAATAACTGTTCAAGTTCCACAATAAGCAAAAACACATGTATAAAACTGAACAAATTGAAAAATAAACAACAAATAAAAATTTACAATCTTCAGAGTATTTTTTTCCTTTTTTTTTTTTTTCAAATATGAAGAAGTTTGCATATGTCATGACATTTGCTAATACAATTTTATGTTTTCATAATCTCAATAGCTTTTCTGATATTTCATTGGTATAGGTTTTTATATCTGGTTAAGATTCTGATCTTAGAGAAATAAATATTGTAACCTGAATCCATAAAATGTATTGAGAGTGCTGTTGGTGAATGTTGATTTATTGCATTAATATGTTCATCCCTTTTAATACTGACATGGCAATTGCTCATACCCACATAAGAAGATTTACAAATATCAAACATGAAATCTCATACACTCCTTGAACCTCAAGTGGAATTGAATCTTCAGGTTTGTTAAAAATAACATTTTTTATAAGAAGGGCATGCTATATGTTGTAGAATTTTAGAATGGGTCCAATATTGTCTGTGGTTCTTTTCTTTTTGTTTTTCATTTTTGTTATTTTTATTTTCAAAGCAGGCTCGTTTTAACACCCTTTTTAATGCCATTTGCTAACAATACATTATTGTTTTAGATATTGTCTATCTGAAAGGTTAATTGTTCTTGTAAATAGTATTTGCACCACCTTTACAATTATACAATATTGAGTGCATGTGTGATCAAGTTGAAAAATTGGAATATCTAATTAAAATCTTAAACGGATGAATCCAAAAAATGTCATATATATATATTGTAACGGGCACATACGTTGTTACATTATTTTTTTATTATTAAACATGAAAAAAAAATAAAAAGTTAGGAAATAAACCTTTTTTTTTTTGAAGAATTAAAAATTCAAAATTAAAATTCTATACTAAACTCATATATATGTAAAATCGCACAGATGAGAAAAAAAAAGAAACTTTATAAAATAAAATAAAAAGTGTTTTAAAACTAAATTGTCAGTAAAGATTTAAAGATAAAAATATATCTAAGTTTGTACAAAACAAATTAATTAATGTTATTGAAAAAATGGAAATGATTTTAATTAGTCCAAGTGAACTACCCCTTGGGCATTTAAATGTATAAGCAATGGTCAGATAGGAAACCAATAGAAACTAATGGCCAATGAAAGGAATCCATCAGAAAATTGGACCTCAATGGAAGGATCATCATCATCGATGACGTAATGTCAATTGGATCCGAAAGTTACATATAAAAGAAAAAGTTTGGAAATAAATTGGTAGTGAATAAAGAAAATTTAAGAGAAGACAGAGATGTATTAAGTCGGAGAGTTGGAGGTGAAGGGATTGAAAGACGCATTTTCAATTCCTTCAGTTGTTATAAAAAAAAGGGAAAATGAAACATCACTTTTATGAAAAGAGGACCACAGGATCATCAGGGGATTTAACGCTGGATTCCAAATGGCAAGCAATGGATAACTAATGAACATTTCTAAAACCATAAGCACATTATGAACTTAAATGAATATTAATTTGAAAACACTAAAAACTTTAAAATATAAACTTTCTCAGTATTTAATTTATAGAAATAGAATCCTATCTGACCAACTTAATTTACTAATAAGTAATTTTATTTGATGTATTTTTTTTTAAAATCATTTCCATATTTTTTTGTTCTTTTAAGTTTTTATTATGATTTTAGTTTTTCGTTAAATGTTAAATTTAAGTCAGGCGTGAATGGTTATATAGATTTGTAAATTTTATTAGGGGAGGGTAATCTTAGGTTATTTGTTTTGTGGTTGAATTAGGTCAATGGATTGGATATATTGGTGTAATTAGTAGATGTAGTATGAGGTTCACTATGTGCAGAATTGAATTATATGCCGCACAACCCGTTTTGCCTACGGAATGCGATCGTAAGTCGGCAAAATGACTGCAGTCTTTCCTATGGAGTATTTTTTTATTGCTCTTCTCATCAGATAGATGTAGTATTCATATCTGGATGAGAGTCAGTTTCTTCTCTTACACCTGCTGCAGCAGGTGTACATTCCTGACGGAATGGTATAGCATGTTGTCATATTCGTATTACATTGAATACATCGATATATCAGATAGATTGACATTGGTTTAACTGTGAACTTTTGGCCTAAGGTTAAATAAGGGATAAAATATTTTCTTTTCAAATGCAATCTATGTAGTCTATTCATACTCGACACTCTAAATAAAAATGCATTGAATTTAAGTTGGGTATAGATGCTTGCATGGATTCATTATCGGTTAATTATGTTTTTGGTTTTCATATTCGATCAAAATATATAGACATTTGGTAAATAATGATACCTTACAGTGAGTATCTAAAATGTATTTATTTGGATGTCTTTTAAGTTACTGGTGTCAATGTGGCATCTTATGATGAATGCCATTGGGTTTCTTATAAATTTCTCTCTACAATTCCACCAATGATTTTATATTTTGATTATTTATGTTTATTTTGAAATGTTTTTGACCATGTAATCTATGTAACTGATCTATACTCAACATTATAAAACAAATTTTTATAAACCCATCTGTGCGAACTAATAAAAATTAAAATGTAAATTAAAATCTAAAATAAAATTTAAAAATAATGTTAAATGCTAAAGTAAACATACTAAAATAATAATGTTAAATTTTATATATATATGTGCATAAATAAATGTTTGTGTGTTAATTACTGGTAGTGGCATATTTTATTTTATTTTAAAAAATATTCTTACATAAGAATTTATTATAAAATATAAATCTCTGCTGTTCCACTGAGCTAGTGACATTGGGCTAATGATTGGAATAAAATATAGATTACATTTTTTTTCTTACGTATCTGCCTACTATATAAATTTTATTGGTTCAAATGCCTAGTGGTGCCCTGTAGTGCAGATTACATTAAGCCATCACTCTGTACCATTATTATATATATATATACTGAAACAGACACATCCTTGCATGTGTTAGGGAAATTGAAAAGTAAAAATAAATAGTTGACCGGGTTTTAAAAGAAATCAACTTCTCAACAATGATACTATAAAAACCAAAATGTTTAATTTTAAAAAAAGATTAATATTTTAAGTAGCAATTAAAATAAACAAAATATCATTCCTTGCCATGAAAAAAATCAATATTTTCAAATTAAAAACTAAATGAATCTTTAAATATTTAATTAAGAACTTGCATTTTAAAAATATTATATATTTTTTAAGCTGAATGTATTGTAATTCCTGATGCAGGCAATAAAAGTTATTAAATTTGGAAAACAAGGCAAAAAAGAGATTAATTCCTAATCTTTTCTTACTCAAATTAAACCATCCAATGACTTAGGAGAGTAAAATACCCAGTCATAAATGAAAGAATATGCACCAATCACATACTGTGGAGTAATGAAAGATGAATAGGTAGACTTGGTAATAAGAATATAAATTGTGGAATCAGGCAGTTCAAATTTGATTAGTTAGTATTATTAGTGCTACACATCTTGCCCCATCCTATAAGTCCAGTATAACCATGTTTGAAACTGCAGTGATTATCAGCAGAGAAAACACCTGGAGTTGCTGTATGATGAAAAACAAATTATTAATATGGAAAGCACAAGAATGAGTGGCTAGAAAGAATTAGCTCACTCTCTCTTTGTCTGAACCATGAGTCTCCAGGTCTTGCCTGGGTGAACATCAAATGAAATTCTAATATCATTCAGCCTCAGTAAACAAACCCCTTCACAATGCCAAAATAATCAGTAAAGGAGGAGTACCATGTATGAAAAATGAGGTAAGAATTTTAAATAATGTTGGAAATACTTAAAAAAATGATAAAACAAAAATTTAATAATAATAATCATATCCATTAATTTTATAAATGTAATAAATGCTAATATGAAAATAAATTCTATAATAAAAGTATAATAGATCACTGTCCACTGTGTATGTGATGTATTTGCAACTTGCCTACTAATAAAATCATCTTTATATTTATCAATCAAAATTGCTTCTTTAATTTTCCTCTTTGTATGATGCCATTTTTCCATTAATATTTTTATTTCATTACTATTAAATGTAAACCTGTAATTACAAGATATTTCATGGTCAATACACATACACAGCTTATGGAAATTTACTTAACATTAAGTTTAAAAAAATTTGAAATTCAGTTAAAGCTGACGAGGATTACTACATAATCGAAAGAATTTAAAGTATAATACTGCATTAACCATTAATTATTTATGTTTTATATATAATATTTTTTTATAATGGGTATTGTACTTTTACATTTTTATATATATATTGAAAGAGTAAGATTCGTATTGGAATCTTAAGTTTCACCTTTTCTATTGTCTCTCACCCACCATTCTATCCTACCCAAATTTAAACTTTTTTGGTATCAAATTGTGTGTGTAACAATATTAAAAATGAATAAATATATATAAAATCCACCATAAACACATACAGGTTTCGATAACAAATTTAAAGCAATAGATAAAAATAATTAATGTAATTTGTATTTTTTTTAGTATATAAAAATATATAATTTTAACCATTTATTTTAAGATATAAAGTTCGTTATTTATTTATTTGTCTAAATTTCATTTAATAATAACTTTAGAAATCTGATTGAAATATTTAATTAAAAGTAAAAATAATCATATGTTCCCTTTTGTATTTGAAATTTTAAAAGTAACGGGCGGTGAGAGATAATAGATTAATTAAAAAGAAAAATTCCCTAAAATCTAATTACCAAAATGTAAATGTAAAATTAAATGTGAACAAAAGTAAAACAGCTTTCTATATAAATTAAATGTATAAGAATGTATTGATTAGGCTCAGGGCAAATGATTGAATCCAAAATACAATATAACAAAAAAGTAAAAAGATAAGATCAAGAAAGGAGGACATTTTGGACTTGCTCAGAACTTTCAGTTGAACTTTAGCTGCACTCTCGATCAGTTGAGAGTCTCCAAATATATATATTGACTTACTTGCACAGTATGCATGAGTAGAAAGCACCAAAGACTATTCTCCCCAGAGATGGTTGATTGTCTGCCGTGAACCTATGCATGTGCCTTCCATAAAATCAACCAAAAGGATCTGCTGCCCACAATCAGAAAGCTGCTGCTATTCAAATAACTAAATCATCTAAATGCTGGAAATAACTGCTACTTCTTCTAAAATCATGAACAATTTGCTACTGATTACTGAACTGGAAAACTTCATATAAACAGGTACCTGTATCCAAATTCTCTAGAGTATTCTACATAATCACGCTATAGCTCACTCTATATAACTTGTAAACTATAACTTGTAAAATTATAATCTGTAAAACTGAATTTAATTATTAATTCATTCTGTAAATTTCTTTAATAATCTAGCTTGCCTAATTCTATCTTTCTTGAGTACGTATTTCTAAAATTTACATTTTATTATCTAATTATAGCATGCTCATAATTTTCTAAATATAAATCCATGTTTGCTTGAAACAGTGGATGCATGTCAAATAATCATTAATATTTATTTCCATAAATTATTTAATATTTTCATATAAATTGACACATAGTCAATGCTTCATTTATTGTAATGCAGGTGTCTACTCCTTAACAAATGGCTGACATATTAGTCATTAATACTCCCCTAGTTTACCTATTGTTTTTATATTTTATTAAAATTTAATTATTAATTCTGTAAATTGCATTTTTTTGAGAGTCCAAAATGTTCTTTATAAATATTGATGATGTAAGGCCGAGTTATAAAGTATATTAAATTTTAGCATAATAATCTGTACATTATACATGTGGTACATTTTGGAGATGCAATGACCCATTACAAGCCTTGAATTCTCCGGATTCTTTAGGATTAAAATTAATCCCAGTCACCTTATGCAAGCAGACAAAATGAATGTTCCCGTAGGGCTTGATGACCATCATGCAGCTAGGAAGTAATCATGGCATGAACCATTTGCCCCTAGTTATGCTTAATGACACCTTATCTCTATGGGCCTATGGCAAACACCAGCCTGTTTTTTAAAACTCATTCACAGTTTCACAGTTTCAATATTCTGCCACCCTCATATCACCTTTCTAGACATACCATGTGTCTTTAATTATTAACTTTTTATTTTATACATAACTCCGTTTCTACATTAATGACATAACTCACTCTCAAACAAATGTCCATCCATAGTAATTTATAATTTCTTTAATTAAATAAATATAAATGTCTGCCACTACTATTATAAATTCTAATTTAGACTCTTGCATTGCAAAGATATAAATCCCAAAGGCATGCTCTTGAAATACTAGCTCGAGAATTTAGGCAGCTGGATTACATCAGCTATATAAATAAATGTATCTCTTTAATATCTAACAGTATCATAAAACCCCACTACTGATATCTTAAATCTTATCAAATATTATTAGTCAAATGATTTATTATTAAAATGTTTTAAATAAATAATTTCAAACTATACATCTGCTGTCACATCTTTTATTTATTCGATACCCATTCAATATGTTTCCTCGATTCTTTAAAGATAAATATTTAATATTAATGTTATTATTGGCTAACTCTAAATAAAATTCTTGATTCTCTTGCATCTCCCTGACTACCGTGCCTAAAAAAATTACTAACTTAGCATCAGATGCGTTGTTTCGTAGATTGTATTGTGGAACTGATAAACTATGTTCAAACTCAGTACTACGGGTGGCTTTGCTACCTAGATGGTGCTGCCGTTCTGTGTGGTGGTCGAATTCTGCACTATGTTAATGAATCACATGTTTCTGACCATTACATAGTAAAATATTTTTTTAGCATTTGGCGCTGATAACGTGAGGCATCCATATAAAACCCATATCTCTGAGCAGATTTATAATGCATGTAAATTTTCTTCTAGCGTTCATTACCCAAGTCAGCTAATTATTCTATATATACGAGTATGTTTTGATAAAAATAATGAAAAAAATAAATCGAGTGAAATAATGTGGGTCGAGTGATTGAAAGGATGGCAGGCGTAATAACAAAGTTAAGGAAAGCAGGGATGTGTGTATAATTTAAGAAGGAATGAAAATACTCAGATCTAGTAATATATATATATATATATATATATAGTTAAAGAAAAAGTAATCAGTCGCTAAGTGAGAAAGTAGTAGCAGTGAATATTTTATTAAAATACCATTATATGTATCATAGACAGCAGTGGCTTATTATACATGTTAGCAGTAGTTTGTTATAATATATATGTTAAATGCAGCAATATAGAAAATATAGATATAGGGCAATGTAGAGTAGGTGAGGGCAGTGAAAGAGTGTGATAGGACCAAGATACCGGGTGGGGAATAGTCTAATGCTAGTAAAATAAAATAAATAAATAATATTAAGAAAATGGAAGCAGAAAATGTTAGTATAGAGCAGGTAGATTTATCTAAAGCTTTTGGAGGATCAGTGGACTTTTATCTAGAGTTAATTGAAATACTTAGACAGGATAAGGAAGAAAGGAGGAAAATACAAGATCGGAAGCAAAAAGATATGAAGACCCAAAAAAGAGACAGGAAGAAGAAAAGATCAGAGTTAGGGAGTGTCAGGAAATTGACAGGGATATGTTGAAATATTTTGGAATGATCAAAGAACATTTTGGAATATCTCCAGTTAGTGAAAAGGAAGAAGAGGTTAAAGACATGCAGAATGAAAGGAAGTTAGAAAGATCTGATTAACCTATGGTAATAGAAGAGCATACAGATACTGTAATAAATGTAAATAAGTATGATGAGGAAGTAGACCTCATTCCAATAGATGAAGGCCCATGAGAACCATTGAATGAAGTCAGCAGTAAAAAGGAGATGAGTGTAAATGGAGACAAAATATAGAAGGTCCAAATGTCATGGAAGAAAACATGAAAATGGACAATGAACTCCAAAGCTACTTAGCATAGATGATCCACATTAAAATCTTTATTCAAGGAAAGATAGAGGAAAACCCACCTAGAGAGCTTACAAAAGTTCTCCCAATTTCACAAGAAAGGCCCAGATGAACAGATAGCTATAGCCAGTGACCATTTACAAGACTCTTCCAAGGACTGGTGGTATATGGTGAAATGGAAATCCCTTACAATGTTCACCTTTTCGGATCTACACATCATAGGGACCATCGTGGGTAGCATGCTGCTACCCATCCAACAATTAATGGCAGACAGTCGAACTAAAAGAAATAGAAGAAATTGTTGAATTTCTTACTACATTGGATTTTAACCATTGGACCAAAGAAACACCTGATAGAAGGCAAAAATTAAAAAAACCCAAGGCTGCAGTCATTGATGATGAAAGGTAGATATTATCCACCTGACGCAGGGTTATAAAATATTTTAGCCTCTTAGGACTGTCATTACGTACAAAATTAGTAAAATGAATTTGATATGATGAATTTGGTAGAATGGAACCCAAATTAGTCAAATAGGGCTTTAGATAGAAATTATATATATATATATATGTTATTATTTTAATTACTATTACTCTAAGAATTTTTTTTATATATTATCAGTTTAACTAATATTACTATATGATTTCTAACCAGACACGGCCAAATTAGGCATTTTAAATTAAACTATAAATTCTAGATCTGGGTATATAAAATATTTGTTGCTTCATGTAATCTCTGCTTTCTGTATTTCTATATATCTGTAAAAAAAAATACATGTTTAAATTAAGTGATGTAGCAAATTTTTTTTCTTTTCTTGCCTCCTTGTGCTTCCTTAATTATTCAGGGGAAGTCGGGGAAAATGAAACAGTAAGATTCATATTCAAATCTTAAGTTTCACCTTTTCTATCGTCTCTCACCCACCACTTTATCCTACCCGAATTTACATTTTTTTGGTATCAAATTGTGTGTGTAACAATATTAAAAATGAATAAATATATATAAAATCCACCATAAACACACACACATTTTGATAACAAATTTAAAGCAATAGATAAAAATAATTAATGTAATTTGTATTTTTTTAGTATATAAAAATATATAATTTTAACCATTTAGTTTAAATTATAAAGTTTATTTATTGCTTTGTTTAAATTTCATTTAATAACAATTTTAGAAATCTGATTGAAATATTTAATTAAAAGTAAAAATAATCATATGTTCCCTTTTGTATTTGAAATTTTAAAAGTAACGGTCAGTGAGAGATAATAGATTAATTAAAAAGAAAAATTCCCTAAAATCTAATTACCAAAATATAAATGTAAAATTAAATGTGAACAATAGTAAAGCAGCTTTCTATATAAATTAAAAGTATAAGAATGTATTGATTATCCTTGAGGCAAATGATTGAATCCAAAATAAAATATAACAAAAAAGTAAAAAGTTAAGATCAAGAAAGGAGGACATTTTGGACTTGCTCCGAACTTTCAGTTGAACTTTAGCTGTGCTCTCGATCAGTTGAGAGTCTCCAAATATATATATTGATTTACTTGCAACAGTATGCATGAGTAGAAAGCACCAAATACTATTCTCCCTGGAGATGGTCGATTGTCTGCTGTGAACCTACGCTCATGCCTTCCATAAAATCAAGCAAAAGGATGTGCTGTTCACAATCAAAATGCTGCTGCTATTCAAATAACTAAATCATCTAAATGCTGGAAATAACTGCTACTTCTTCTAAAATCATGAACAATTTGCTACTGATTATGGAACTGGAAAACTTTGCATAAAAAGGTACCTGTTTCCAAATTCTCTAGAGTATTCTACATAATCACGCTATAGCTCACTCTATATAACTTGTAAACTATAACATGTAAAATTATAACCTGTAAACTGAATTTAATTATTAATTAATTCTGTAACTTTCTTTAATAATCTATCTTGCCTAATTCTATCTTTGTTGAGTATGTATTTCTAAAATTTACATTTTATTATCTAATTATAGCATGCTCATAATTTTCTTAATATAAATCCATGTTTGCTTGAAACAGTGGATGCGTGTCAAATCCTCATTAATATTTACTTCCATAAATTATTTAATATTTTCATATAAATTGACACATAGTCAATGCTTCATTTATTGTAATGCAGGGATCCTACTACTTAACAAAAGGCTGGCATATTAGTCATTAATACTCCCCTAGTTTACCTATTGTTTTTATATTTTATTAAAATTTAATTATTAATTCTGTAAATTGCATTTTTTTGAGAATCCAAAATGTTCTTTATAAATGTTGATGATGTAGGGCCGAGTTATAAAGTATATTAAATTTTAGCAAAATAATCTGTACATTATACATGTGGTACATTTTGGAGATGCAATGACCCATTACAAGCCTTGAATTCTCTGGATTCTTTAGGATTGCAATTAATTCCTGTCACCTTACACAAGCGGACAAAATGAATGTTCCCATAGGGCTTGATGACCGTCATGCAGCTAGGAAGTAATCGTGGCACAAACCACTTGCCCCTAGTTATGCTTATGTTACACCTTATCTCTTTGGGCTTATGGCAAATGCCAGCCCATTCATATAAACTCATTCATGGCTTCACAGTTTCAATATACTGCCACTCTCATATCACCTTTTTAGATGTACCACATGTCTTTAATTATTAACTTTCTTATTCTATACATAACTCCGTTTCTACATTAATGACATAACTCACTCTCAAATAAATGTCCATCCATAGTAATTTATAATTTCTTAAATTAAATAAATATAAATGTCTGCCACTACTATTATAAATTCTAATTTATACTCTTGCATTGCAAAGATATAAATCCCAAAGGCATGCTCTCGAAATATTTGCTCGAGAATTTAGGCAGCTGGATTACATCAGCTATATAAATAAATGTATCTCTTTAATATCTAACAGTATCAGAAAACCCCACTACTGATATCTTAATTCTTATCAAACATTATCAGTTAAATCATTTATTATTAAAATGTTTTAAATAAATAATTTCAAACTATACGTCTGCCATCACATCTTTATTTATTCGATACCCATTCAATATGTTTCCTCAATTCTTTAAAGATAAATGTTTAATATTAATGTTATTATTGGCTAACTCAAAATTAAATTCTTGATTCTCTTGCATTTCCCTGACCACCATGCCTAAACAAATATTTACTAATGTAGCATCAGATGCATTGTTTCATAGATTGTATTGTGGAACTGATAAACTATGTTCAAACTCAGTACAATGGGTAGCTTCGCTATCTAAATGGTGCTGAAGTTCTGTGTGGTGATCGAATTCTGCACTATGTTAACGAATCACATGTTTCTGACCATTACAATATATATATATATATATATATATATATATATATATTGTGACCATCTGGATGGGCACAAGGAATTGACATACTTTGTATCTGCATTGAATAGTTACATTATATTAAAAAAAAAAATAGCCCTAGAATTTTAAAATTCTTTGCTGGAAATTGTTTAAAGCTTGGATATGGATCGCTTATGCAGTTGATTGACCACTTTATAAGCATTCATTATTATTATTGTGATTAGTGAAGTATTTAATGCTAGAGAGAGGGATTGTTATTGTAGGAATTGGTATATTTGGGCTGGAAAATGCAAGGTTATTTTATATTAGTGTAGTATTGGTTGAATGGTTTCAAAATCCTTATTCTTTAATACTTATCCTTTTGTCAACAATTAATAGCCATTTCAATTATATTTAGTTAAGATACTTTAATATTTATAGTATAGTGTATGTGCATGCATGTATGACTCTGCATCATTTTCATTTCATTTTCATCTTTTAACAACATTAAGCAATAGTACATGTACAATAAAAACATTTAAATTACAGTAATTATCTTAAATAATTTAACAAATATATATTTCTTTCCAATGATTAATAGATAGTTGAGTCAATGGAGTATTTCAGAAATTAAATAAATTATTAATCATTTTTGTTTAATAGTTAATTAATATTCATTTTTCTTTCAAGTTTGTAAAAGCTAATTATTTATTTATTTATTTTTTTCTAGATTTAATCAAAATGTTTTTTTTTTCTGAAAAGATTTTTTTTTTTGAATATGTAATTAGCCTAGATTGAGACGAAGCGTGGGAGTAACCTTGTGAAAAAAAATGACCTTTTTGCTAAAGAGAGCTTTTTAACAAAGATCTCCAGTGAAAAATTTGTATATGATGTAATGTAATGGTAGCCAGAAAACAGTGGCTCATTTTTTTATTGTGAAAATTTAAAACCAATTGCTGAAGTCAAATTGATATAAAAAAAAAAGACTTCGGAATAAAACATTGAAAGGATTTTAAGAATTTATTATGGGACAAGTTAATTTCAGATTTACTCTTCTCAATTTAAACGTTTTTAAATTAACCCCTTCATAAATATTGATATTTTAAAAATGTATGTTGATAATGTCCAGTCTACACTACTTCATTCAATTGTCATTTTAAACAGGAATAAATTGCATGAGTATTATTGTTGTATCACTAACTAATGTTTGTATTTTAATATATCTGGGAAATGCATGCAGAACTATTTTACAGAATACATTTTAATTCTTCGTTATTTTCCGTGTTGTGTCTTTGTGAGGATGAAACATAGAATTAAGAATACACATATTTGGATAAATCATGCCATGTTCAAATTCACCATAAACAGATAACACTATTCACTTATCTGGTGTTTCTGGAAATAATACATATTTTAAATGAAGGAAATAAAATGTGAGTTCCTTCAAATTAAGTATTTGTTGAGATCGAATGGAAGAATAGAAATGCAGGTAATTTCTGTTCTCCTTGATAAAGATGGAAAATAAAACAACATATTATTAGTTGAAGAATTACTAGGAAAACACGGTATCTTAATGGACAATATATAAGAATAAACCAGGCATATAATAAATCATAAGTGTTAAATGCTATTCAAGAAACTACTAAAATAATTACGTATTTAATTTAGAACTACAACAGAATAAGTGAGATTTTTCCTGTCCAACAGTAGTTAAGAATTTATTATGTTCTCATCATAATAGAAGACAAATTGATTGCTTATGTATGATACAGTAACTTAAATAACTTTGTTATGAACATTGAAGATGCTGAGTCCTATTTAAGGATGATTATATTTGTTTGGTTACCCTGCAGCAGTTTATTTTAATTTAAATTCGGTTTGGAATGTGTCCCATATTGTTTCATAAGCCCAGAGCAGAGCTTTGCAAGTGAACTTTCATTTTAAGTTGCGAAACAAATAACTTTTGTTTCTTTATTTCTTTTTTTATTGCTTGTCATTATTAATGTATATTATTGATAATAGGCTTACTTATTATTATGTTTTATTGATAATTTGGGTTATTTTGATTTTCAAGACCATCTCTGAAGTGTATCCAAATGAGGAATACGCTGGAAAATAATTGATTGTGTACAAATAGGTCTTATTGTTCTTTTACGAAGGTAAAAGAAAGATATATATTTTTTAAAATATATTATTAGAGAGGTTTATATTTATTTTGTATACTTTATTATCTCAAAGTGAGATTTTTTTTTTTTAAATCAACAAGCTTGTAATAGAAATAGTTTGTTAGATATGAAAGAAGTTACTTTGTAATAATTATAACCATTAGATCTAAAAAAGTAACCTAAAGTTTATCCTGAATTGAAAGTTATACCTTGATGCAATATTTAATTACCATGTTGCCTGCATAGTGTGTAATTTAGAGTTAATTTTATATATATTTTTATTTGCGGGTGTGTGTCTGTTTTGCACAATTATGACATTTGTTTAATAAAGTTCAGTTTGTGAATATTTTTATATATAAATTTTGAATGCTGTTGTATTCTACTGAATGGAACAGATTAGTATGTTATCTGTATGTATTAATCTGCCAGCGTGTTTATAATGTTCGATATTTAGAAGAGCTTTGAGAATGGAAAGAAATCTGATTGTGTTATAATGTTTCTAGGGATAAAATATTTTGCTTATTTATTATATGTTTTTCCATGGGTAGAACCTAGTTTGTATTATATGTGTATGATTAAATGATATTTTTTGAAGTTGAGTGATGTTTTCTTAGAGCCCTGGTGATGAGGAAAAGATTCCCCACCAATAGCATATTTAGAAGTCGATGAATTATTGCTGAAATATGATTAAATGATGTTTAGGAAGTTATGTGATGTTTTTCTTATATTCTTAGTGATGAGAAAAGAGGTTCCCCAACAACATTGTATTTAGAAGCAGATGAATTATTGTAGAAGTGTTCAGTAAGAGTTATCTACTCCTCATGTAAATTCCCTTATAATGTATAGTCTGTATAATCATTAAAATATAGCTCTGTGTTAATTAAAATGTGGCCAGATAAATTGTTAGATTTATTCTTGATGTAATATTAATGTCTTATTTTATTGATGAATTACGACATTGTCCGAAATAAAGTAATTGTTTAATATTTTCTTGATAAATGGAGAATTTGTAGAAAGATTATTTTCTATCATTGTTGCTTGACACACGCACACACGCGCATAATATAAATAATATCGCATATATAAAGTATAGAGTTATTGAAATTAAAATGAGAAATAAATGTTTGAAATACATTACATTCATTTAAATAGAAGTACAAAGTTATTGAGATTAAAAACGGGAAATAAATATTTTAAAATACAGTGTATTTATTTAAATAAAGGTTATAAATCATAAAATCATCATAATGAACATGATTTTGTTGCTATGCATAAAAGGTATTTGTAATTGAAAGTGATTATTTAGTCAATTAGAAAAAGTTGCTTGGTTGAGAGCCAAATATAATTAATTTGATTTATTTTATTAATCAATGGTAATATCCTCTCAAAAGTATTTTTTTGTGTGTGTTAATAATATAACATGTTGTTTATTTAGTGTCATGTAGATGAAACATGTAGGCAAAGCATGGCATGTATTTGAAGTCAGAATATTTAAGTTTGTTGTTAATTTGCTTTGATAATAGGGATAATCCCAATCTGATGCTTAAAGTTTATTCCATAATTTAAAAATCTGTAGGACAAGTAGTCCAATTGTAAATATGTTAAACCAAGTTTATTTTTATTATAATAAATGATTTATTTTATTTGTTTAAAATCTTAAAACTGTGTCTGGAATTATTATTGTATACATTCATGTTTTCCATTTTCACATCTCCACATTTCATAAATCTATCATAAAATAGATATATTATTTTAGAGTTATAATATTAAATCTGCTGTTGTCTGACAATATTGTTTTACTTAATCCAAACATTATAAGGAATATTTGCCACTGGATAAACGTATTAGAAAGGTTGCCAAGTTAGTATATTTGTTAGATGATGATATGAAATTAAAATACTCTATTTCTGTCATTATCTTATCATTGAAACACAGTAGAATATTTTAGTTAATTTGTTTCATTACATTTTATCATACTTTAGAATTATAACTTATGGGCCAATGTAGTTTATTTAATTCAATTGTGTTTGTTAAATTCCCTGAGATCTTATTGTTTATTTCTTGATTGGCATTAAAGTAGATGTTTAGATTGTGATATGCCAAGTCATAGAATTGTTTAGTATTATAATTATAGCAAGCTGATATATATTATATTTGGATGAAGGAAGAAATTAAGTTTAAAGTATATTTTAATAGACTGTACCGATAAACATGATTCTTTATCATACAATTAATTAATAAAAAGGATTTACATTATATTTAATGTTTTGTAATATTTCTTCTTTCATTTATTTATCATCATATATCTTATGAACTGCCTATAGCCTCCCACTGAGCTGAGCTGAACATAAACTTAAATGTAGAGTCTCAATAATAGTTTTTTTTTTTTTTGTATTATGTTTCTTGTTATATTGTTCTATTTATTCCATAGAACTGGCGCCTGGGCATTTCACTCATGTAATGTATATGAGCAGTGTTGGGAGTGTAGGCTATAATATATATATATATATATAAAGCTGTATGTGTATTTCTGAGAAGAATATATAAGATCTATAAATATAAATCTTAAATGAAAAAAAAAAATTTAGTATTAACATCAGTAGATGCAGCTCAGATATGTACATATATTACAGGAGCATATGTATATAATTACAAATATTAAATGTTGTCAATAATTTTTGATATTTTAAAATTATATATATTTTTTTTACTTTGCAATTATTTTTTTATATAATTACATAAAAATTCAAGATGGAAGATACAACCGATAACTATCCAAAAGTAATTAAAAGTGTGGAAAAATTATATTATTTCAGGGTTTGAAATAATTTTTAATTAAGGTTTTAATGAAAGTACAAATTAAAACAAAGCTAATGGATTTTACTTTAGCTGCAAATATTTTTGTCAAATTTATTTCCAATCTGGAAATTGACTTGAATTTATTTTTGGACTGTTATCTAATGATTGCATCTCCAATAACAATCAACAAAATATTTATTTAGATTAAAGATTATGTTTGCACTAGGAATTTAACTGAAAGCATTCTTTAAATAATTTGAAAGCTGTACAAATAGGGCTGAAAATCTATTGTATGAGAGTTTGGTTTGTCTATAACCTACTGCATAGTCATTGTTTTTTTGAAATGGTATTTGAGTAGAGAGACCCAAGACCCTTTTCCCTCATTTTAGCCTATCTCCTTGCCATGCAGTGGTATAGCTCCTTCCAATTAAAAGTGCCCATGCCATTAGATAACTGCCAAGGCCAAGAAGAAATGCCTTCAGCCTAATTAGAATCGGCCTGCCCCAAAAGTCAAGGAATGCTGCCTCAACATAAGATTCGACCACACCATCTTTCTGGAGGATCATGAGGTAACAAGCCCAAAAGTCAATGTAATTGCCTTACCTGAATTCTAATTAATGAATTTTAAAATTAAAGTTTTTTTTTAAGTTGAATCTCTTTTAACTTGCTAACCAGCAAATATGTTAACCTAACTTCCTAGTTTTTGTATATCGATTCTCCACAACCTAAACTAATATTAAAGTATATTCTTTCATCCAACTCACATTTCTTATTATTCTTATGATTTAGTGTGGTAATAATTTATTATTGATGATATTTTTATATATTTCTCTTAATTTCTATCAGTAAATGTCAATCAAACCCAGTCTTATGAGCTTCATCTATACCCCACTGTGGAATAGAGAAGGGTTAAAGAAAGTAATCAATTATTTCATTTTATTCATTTTTAAATAGCTCATAAAGTTGAGTTTCTTTTTTTAATGAATATATGCATTAAAATACTTTATTGTAAATTTATACAAGATGTATAAATATTTTTCCAATGTCGGTGGATCTAGGTGTCCATTTTGATTTTGATTTTACGATTTCTTTATTTTAATAATCATTGCCAAATGGTTGGTGATCCATTTTATTTTGTTAGTCCCACTATTAAGTGTGCCAAACTGTTTTCATATATGTTAAATAAAATGGGATTGATTCAAAAAGGGGGAGAAATGCATGCTTTACTAATTATAATTTAAATTACTTAATTGTGGCTAATATATATGGGTCATTAGTTAAACATATTACGTATTTATTAAACTATTTAAGGCTTTATTTTTATTATTTAAATCAAACAATGTCATGTCTTTCTAGTCCCATTGTAGCATATGTCAGAATTTAGTTGTATATTGCTTTGATCAGGTCCGTCTGCACAATCGTTCCAGAGGATCCCAAACTCTCTTGATATTTTGCATTCTTCTTCCAATTATATGATATATATTATAATGGGACGATCCTTTTCAGGACTCGAGGAAGTCACATCTAACTATAGTCGGACTTTGAGTCTTCTTATAGAATGTCATGGGTGATGTTATTTAAAATATAATCCAATTCACTCCTCTATTAATAACCTCGTTACTCTCGGAATTCGAGCTCAGAGTAGAAATTTGCAATCGACTCTCTTCAGGCATTTCCACAAATATCCCATAGTAATAATAAATTTAATATAAGCTATATATAACTTCTTTATAAATATTAAATCACTAAGTTGATTTAACATATATATGCATGAGTATGTATATTTATAAATATTGGTTTTATAAAACGACTAAATAAAATAAACAAACGAGACCTGTTTAATTTTGAAATCAAGTTTAACACATTTTAATCAGTAATAAAAAACAAAATATTATCACATAAAAACATTAAAATTTAGAATTATAATCTGTGCTTATATACACTAATAAATTATTTAATATTCAAAAAAAAAAAATAATGTAATCATTTACATATATATATAATTTAAAATCATGCGTATAATAAATAATACACATGATACATTATAAATCTACCTATTGTGTCATTAAAATAATTCAGTGTGTGTTGTATGTTTATATACGATAACATCCATTCACACTAGATTAATAATAGAATGTATTCTGATATTAGTTATGTATGTTTAAAAATATATTATGTTAATTGTCATGTAAGATTCAATTTGGAATATAATAAAACGTACTTCCAAATTGAAATAATTTAAAAACGTTTACCTTAGTCAGCTGTCATTTCCATCAGAGTATATATCAAAATATCAATATCTAAATTTTATTAAATAAAAATAAAAAAAATAAAGTGTTCATCTTATCAGTTCCCCACTTTAATATACGAAGTAATTTTTCTAAGTAAATATAATTATCCACAAAGGAAATAAAGTTTAAGAGTTCTTAAATTATACAATGAAGTAATCCAAGACGAGAAAGAATGCGGTTTTATATCCCTCCTTAGACGAAATAAAATGATGATGAATGTTGAAACATAAAGTTCATTGATCATCCTTCGAAGAGGCAATCCAGATATTCATTCTTTAAATATTTATGTAGTAAAATATTTAACATCTTCTTCAATATAATACTCCAATATTAAAGCAGCTTTTTAAATGAGAATTACGATGATTATATTTTAGGCATTGATTAAGTAGGAATAAATTTACATGTTCGGGTTTAAAACATCAGTAGAAATCCCTGGCATAAATTATCTAGCCACAGAACATCTTTATAAATTTTTGTCTTCTTAAATATATATTTTTTTAAACTCATTTCGAAGACGTTGATAACTTTTATAACCTTGTTAATTACAATGATTATTTTTGTATAGTTCTTTATAATATTCAAAGGCAGTAAATTAATTACTTGAAGCAGGTTTTAAAATATTGAATCTTCTTTTTTTTAATTTTTCTTAAATGTGTTCTAAATTCGAACACATTTAAATTTACAAACGTAGTTCTTGCCTTGATAACTAAATAGAAGATTATTGTTATAACAATATTAGTTCGTTTTTATACTGGATTAATTTCAGCAAGCATATCACATAATCATGCTCACGCTCTATTGTTTAAAATATACAATTTGTAATGAACCCCAAACGTTTATTTCCTTTGTTTCATCTGATAAAAATGCAATGTTGACTTAAGGTTTTGTCAAATGTCAAGTTTTATATTAACAAAAAAAAATACTATTAGTTAGAAACATTTTATTTATGTGTGTGTATAAATAAACTAGAATTATTCATTTTTAGAATTATTCTTTTAATACTAACTAGTTTATATATATATATAGCTGATACATGAAAAGCTTAAGATAGGTGTAAGTTATTTATATCTGTTGATTCGATATAGGCACAGTTAAATTCACAAAGAAACACAAATTGTTTTAGGTGAGGCTCATATGGTACTCTCACATTACCCCCTCCCTTAAAAAGTTCAAATTTTATATTTACCATTAAAATTTGGACACTTAATGTGTGTCAATGTATGCATTAAATATAAAGTTGTGGAGCTTGTTTTTCTTTCCTGCTTTTATCAACCCTTATTATTTGCTCTATTTTTTTAACCCTTTCTCTTTCTCTACATTAAATATTATTCACTTTAAACAGAAGGATAAAGAGGTTTATATATATAGGGTTCTTTCTTTTTCTTCCCTTTTCTATTTATTTTCCTTTGATGGATTTATTGTCATGTGCATCTTTTATAGATGTCACATATATTTGTTTGGTAGTCTCCATCCTGCTTTTCTTTAAGACTTATGGACTCTTTTGAGAACTATCCAAAACATAAGAACATCCATCATTCAGCATGGATTAACTCTTAAAACGTTTTTAGTTTTCAGGTATCCTAAGAATTAATTTTAATTGCTTAACATACCCTCATCAAAGAAAATTAATATCTTTTTTGACTTATATACATCCTTATACATATATATACCCATATACTTTTAAATGAAAACTTTTTTCCCCCCTTACCTATTCTAAATGATCTTTTCTTTCAATATTTTACTTTATACATAAGTAAAATGTGGCAAACATTATTAATTTGTTTGACCAAAATAGGGTTTTAAAGCTCTAGCATTGTAAGTGCCTTTAATGTCTCCCTTTATATTTATCCAGAATGCATTGGGACCTGTTTGCTTTATGATAGTATAAGGTCCTTCATATTGATGGTAAAACTTTTGATATTTGCTCTCTTGGGGTTTACTCATATGAGGTGTTTTTATAAAAACTTGATCCCCAATTTGGAACTTGTGTGAAATTGTCTTCACATTTTTATTTCTTTGACTGGCCTTTTTTTTAACAAGTTGTTTATAAGCTTTTACACTATCTTTTTCTTCATATCCATATATATATCCACAAAGCGCATGTACATTGGCTTAATGCTGATTGTTATTACAATTTAACAACATCATGCTATATAAAATAAATGTCTTATTTATACATATCCATATCAAAATATATAATAATGGACTTGCATTTTATAAATAGTGTTTCAACATCAGATTGCATTATCATGATGCTTAATTAATCTACCATTATTACTTAGTTAACTAACCACAACTTGAACTTTAATAAACCTGTAAGTATTTTTTTATACTTTGGTTAACTTGATGCATTTTTATTGCTATTAATATCAACTTCAATTATTTATATACATATATACATTTATTCTCCTAAAAGAACAGCCTAATGGATTCTATCATTACCGAAAGTCCATTGTCACATCCCAAAGTCGTAATCCATGAAGTCCTTCCTTATATGTGTGCTTTACTTTTTAAGCACATCCATTAACATGTTCAATGAATGTGAAGGGACCTTCATAAGTATTACACAACCTATGGAATTGTGAACCTTTCTGTCTCTTAGATAGTATTATAAATATTTTTATTATTGTCTGAAGACTTTTTATAATTTGTTTATCTTCAGGATTATGGTGATGCTTCATACACCATAATTTACACTTAAGACAATTAAATCTATTGCCTTCATTCATATCTTCTAAATTAAACTTTCTATTAAAACAACCTTCTTTTCCATTAAATATTATCATTGATAATGATATTATCAGATGGTTGTCATACAATTTATCAACACTTTGTTGATGAAATGTTTTACTTTTGTTTTGGGAGTAAACACAAATATGATGGGCTGACTCAAAATACACTTCACTGTTGTATTCATCTATTATATCTTTAGATAGTGGAGTCATCTCAAGTTTCATGAGTTCATGATTTAACTTGTTATTAATACAAGAAATCCGAAGTCTTAATTTATCTAGACATTCAGTATTATCAGTTGACTGTGTTTCTCTCAATTCCTGAGACTTAAAATTTAATTTATATTTCACATGATCCATATCCTCTTCTTTTTCTAAGATATTTGGATCAGATTCAAGCACTTTAGTAATGCTGCAATGATCTTCTACTTCATTGCTCTGCTGTATGGGAAAATGATAGTCATGACAGTTTTCTTCTGAAATATTCATTTGAACTAAGAGTGATCTGTTCTGGATGCTATCATTATATTCACATATCTCATGCTCAGGGTAAGTTTTGGATTCTTGGCATTGAATTGCCATCGATATTGTTGATGCTTTTGTGTCATGAAGTCTTTCTACTTCATTGGCAGTTTGTTTCTTTTCAACAACAACTTTGATTTCTACTTGCATCTTTTCCTTAACATTATCAATATCTTTCTTTAACTCTTCTTTTATAGAAATTATGTCTTCTTTTAATTTCTTTTCCATATTATCCATATCAACTTTAGTTACCATATTATCATTCATTCTAGCCATTTCTCCCTTCATATCAGCATTCATTTTATTTATATCAGCATTTATATTATTCATATCAGCTTTGGTTGCCATATTATTCATATCAGCTTTTATATTATTTATATCAGCTTTGGTTGCCATATTATTCATATCAGCTTTCATATTATCCATCTTAGAATTCATTTTATTCATATCAGCTTTCATATCCATTATCATTCGGACCAATTGAGCCATATAATTATCACTTCCTTGAGGCTGTACTATTATAGCTTCAGTTACCTTTTGTGTTTGGGGTAATATTTGATCTGTCATATGAACTTGTGAAGGATGTTCAACTTCTTCTACAGACCCCTCAGACATTAAGACTTGTAAAGACCCTTGTTCATCACTAATTGAAGTAATTTCTATTTCACTATCTTTATTACTTAAAGATTCTTCTAAACTTTTTACTTCCATTATTTTTAGCTTTTTCCGACTTCTAGTTATCATTAACTAAAAATTTCTAATGTAATATATATAAATTACTTTCTTTTCAAAGTTATACTTTAATATATGCCATAAGATTTCATGCTGTGCTTATGCCCTTACATGTAATTCTATTTTTCCTACTTTTATAAGATGTTGTTATAATATATATTTTAATGCCCAAACTATAATCGTATTTATTTATTTTAAAGCGACTGATTTATCTGTTTGCTACGGTTTATTTTATTTCAAGGTCTCTATTATTTATTATTCAGTGTTTTTACCAATTCACAACATACTCATATATTTATTTATTTTTTTAAACTATGGATTTAACCAATGGAAAACTACTGTTTCATGCCTTAAGTATGGGCGCCATGTATAACGGGACGATCCTTTTCAGGACTCGAGGAAGTCGCATCTAACTATAGTCGGACTTTGAGTCTTCTTATAGAATGCCATGGATGATGTTATTTAAAATATAATCCAATTCACTCCTCTATTAATAACCTCGTTACTCTCGGAATTCGAGCTCAGAGTAGAAATTTGCAATCGACTCTCTTCAGGCATTTCCACAAATATCCCATAGTAATAATAAATTTAATATAAGCTATATATAACTTCTTTATAAATATTAAATCACTAAGTTGATTTAACATATATATGCATGAGTATGTATATTTATAAATATTGGTTTTATAAAACGACTAAATAAAATAAACAAACGAGACCTGTTTAATTTTGAAATCAAGTTTAACACATTTTAATCAGTAATAAAAAACAAAATATTATCACATAAAAACATTAAAATTTAGAATTATAATCTGTGCTTATATACACTAATAAATTATTTAATATTCAAAAAAAAAATAATGTAATCATTTACATATATATATAATTTAAAATCATGCGTATAATAAATACACATGACACATTATAAATCTACCTATTGTGTCATTAAAATAATTCAGTGTGTGTTGTATGTTTATATACGATAACATCCATTCACACTAGATTAATAATAGAATGTATTCTGATATTAGTTATGTATGTTTAAAAATATATTATGTTAATTGTCATGTAAGATTCAATTTGGAATATAATAAAACGTACTTCCAAATTGAAATAATTTAAAAACATTTACCTTAGTCAGCTGTCATTTCCATCAGAGTATATATCAAAACATCAATATCTAAATTTTATTAAATAAAATAAAAAAAAATAAAGTGTTCATCTTATCAGTTCCCCACTTTAATATACGAAGTAATTTTTCTAAGTAAATATAATTATCCACAAAGGAAATAAAGTTTAAGAGTTCTTAAATTATACAATGAAGTAATCCAAGACGAGAAAGAATGCGGTTTTATATCCCTCCTTAGACGAAATAAAATGATGATGAATGTTGAAACATAAAGTTCATTGATCATCCTTCGAAGAGGCAATCCAGATATTCATTCTTTAAATATTTATGTAGTAAAATATTTAACATCTTCTTCAATATAATACTCCAATATTAAAGCAGCTTTTTAAATGAGAATTACGACGATTATATTTTAGGCATTGATTAAGTAGGAATAAATTTACATGTTCGGGTTTAAAACATCAGTAGAAATCCCTGGCATAAATTATTTAGCCACAGAACATCTTTATAAATTTTTGTCTTCTTAAATATATTTTTTTTAAATTCATTTCGAAGACGTTGATAACTTTTATAACCTTGTTAATTACAATGATTATTTTTGTATAGTTCTTTATAATATTCAAAGGCAGTAAATTAATTACTTGAAGCAGGTTTTAAAATATTGAATCTTCTTTTTTTTAATTTTTCTTAAATGTGTTCTAAATTCGAACACATTTAAATTTACAAACGTAGTTCTTGCCTTGATAACTAAATAGAAGATTATTGTTATAACAATATTAGTTCGTTTTTATACTGGATTAATTTCAGCAAGCATATCACATAATCATGCTCACGCTCTATTGTTTAAAATATACAATTTGTAATGAACCCCAAACGTTTATTTCCTTTGTTTCATCTGATAAAAATGCAATGTTGACTTAAGGTTTTGTCAAATGTCAAGTTTTATATTAACAAAAAAAAAAATACTATTAGTTAGAAACATTTTATTTATGTGTGTGTATAAATAAACTAGAATTATTCATTTTTAGAATTATTCTTTTAATACTAACTAGTTTATATATATATAGCTGATACATGAAAAGCTTAAGATAGGTGTAAGTTATTTATATCTGTTGATTCGATATAGGCATAGTTAAATTCACAAAGAAACACAAATTGTTTTAGGTGAGGCCATATGGTACTCTCACAATATATATATTGCTTTACTCGGATTCATCCATACCATTGCTACAGAGAAGCTCAAAGTTTCTTGTCTTGTTCAAAAACAGGGTATAAGTCTATACCCTGGAACAAGCGAGCTAGTGTAGTTGAAGCTCAGCATGGAGTACCGTACATCAGACTATAGCAATTTCCTACCTACCTCTCCATTTAGGTTTTGCTCCACCTGAAGTGGGAAATCATCAAACAGAAGAATGATGAAGTTTTATTAGCCAAAGTTGCCATATTTTCTGTCACTGATATATATGCTAGCATTGCAATTCTTTATATTTCATTTCCCAGCCTGTTTAATAACATAATTTGTAATGATGCATGATAATGAATTATTTATATCTTTAAATATTTTTTGTTGGAGTTGTTAGATCCAACCGTTCTGAAGCTGCTCTCCCCTTTTTTTAAATAAGCCATTACCATTCTTATAAAATTTCGTTAAATATTTGATCATTAAATGTTGAAAATAAATAATAAATATTTGTTGTATTATACTTACGAATCCCAATGTATTCTGTATAAATGTTATAAATAAACACTATAAATGTGAAATGAATCCATGGATCATAATGTCAAGGGCATTCTATCAATGTTATATAATTAGCGAAGCCTCGTTATCGTATCTATATAAGTAATTTCTCCGTGTGTAGAACGTCCACCAACCACCCAGATAAACATTTAATGTAAAGTTAAATAAAATCTGATTTCCAAATAGATTTTATGTATTGGAATACCACAATAGATCTATACCTGTCAATCTATAAAAAAAATGATTTAAGATTGTCAAATGTTTGTAAATGAAAAAAAGGGTATATTGTGTGAAGTTGGTAATATATATATAATCGTATTAATCTTTGTTATAATAAATATTAATATTTAAACTTAATCCAAGTGTTCAAATCTTATTAATATACTTATATATATATTAAATTATATCTTGGTTCACTTAATATCTCATCATCATCATCATCAGCTGAGATCTCATGTAATATGTTGTAGCACCAGACCCGGAAATAATGAATTTATGTGGTATCACTGTACGTGTTGTCCGTAGTGTTATAGATTTGGGGAATGAGCAAACATGTTAGAATTCATGATTGCTCCTGCCCTTGGTATCTCAGGCATGATTGGATTTGGGGTAGTTTTGGTCAGATTCTAAGTCTTGTTGGATGGGCATACATTTACGGCTGGCATACTATTGTGATTAATTTATTACTATATTTTATATTATGTTAGCTATATTCATATGTGTTTTATAATTACAAATAATACTAGTAAATATCCAGTTAATAGAATTGAAAATGTAAATATTATATGATTTCTCAAAATTTGTATACCAGTAGCATATAATTGAGTTGAATATGCACAAATGATAAAACAGTTATTTTATACTTAGTATGTAAATGAAGGTATGCTGTATGGTCGTATATGGTTGAATGTAATTTTAGTTCCGAATTTGATGCTATTGCTTTTCAATAATGTTTGTAATGGTTTTCATAATTCTTTAGTTGGAATATGTGTATTTATTTGCATGTGCATATCAGTGCAAAATAAACTTCCACACATTATTTTATAACAATGCCTTATTGTTCATATCAAGGGTATTCTGTCCATTGTTATGAAATAATTGTGGAAATAATTTTTATGAATTCCATTACTTTAATCAAATTTTATTATGCTCATCCAGAATAGAGATTAAGGCTTATATGAGATATTCAGTTCATGTAATTAGATGTCGACTTATTCTTTACCATAATTTCAGCTTACATTTTGTTAGTGCATATTTTTTATTTAACTATACTTAAGGCATGTAGATGTGAAAAGAGACATAACTTTATTTCAAGTCATTTTAAGGTATAATGCGTTGTTGAGAGTTATGTATGCATAAACAGGTAAAACTTCTATAAATTTATGAGTCTTGTATTCAACTTCTTCACTAATATCAAAACAATATTTTATGTACTGATGTGAAATTTAGTGATTAATGTTAGTTTATTATCAAGATTTAGTGGCCCATGTAAAGCAAATGATTGCTAATCTGTATGTATGACTGCTGTTTGGATTGTTTTATATGAAAATGATAATTTTTTAAATGTCACTTAAGTATAAATACTATTTCAAGGAATTACTCCAGTGATACTTTAGTTAAGGTTATTTAAATGTTTATTTCAGTAGAAATTATATATTGCAATGTCTATAGTTTATTAGTTTATTTTATTATTATTGTAATATTAAATCTGTGTTATAATGTAAATGGATATTTTTATTCTTTAAATCACACCAATTTACTTAGAAAATCGAATTAATAAAGCTATATTAAATAATGCTGAACATAAGAGATGTTAATCTCACAATGAAGTTATTTACTAAATCGATTTTCCAATACCTGTATTATTAAAAATATTATGTAATGTTATTTTGCCTTTTATTATAAGTGCATTTATTGGTATAATGGACAGCATGAAAATACTATTTCTGTGCACTGCATTTTTTTTACTTTGTTTAGGAGAATATTATATATATAAATATTCTAATAAAAACTTACCAACTATTCATATTGACATTATTATTTATAAGATAAAAACATTAAATATGTTTGAATAGTTTCTATTGCTAGCAAACGGTATTAGAGGTATTCTGATGTTTGGATACTTACAATTTTACTTTATTATTTATTTTAAAATGAGACCTAAATCTATAACAGTATGAGAAAAAATAAGAGTACATTGTCTATATAGAACTTATATTAATATTTCTTTTGAATGTGATTTAATTAATAAGCCAAATAATTATTTATTACATTTGACAAAATAAAAACTTGAGATTTATATTATTTATATCAGTTTTTGTATACTTCGTCCATAATAGGATTCATTCCCATGCACAAATACATATTTTTTATAGTCACATTGCTTATTGTCGTTGTGGCGATCCAACTTTGAATCATTAGCGTTTTTAAAGGTTACAACACACACACATATATATATATATATTGTAACACTCGCTACATGAATAATTAAGGATATATGCATAAATTAATGTTAAAATAAAGACATTATTTTCTTAAACCCAACTTTGTTAGCATGAAACAATATATTTAAGTAAGTTTACAAAGTTTCCAGGGAAATAATAATGCAAATATAATGTATACATATTGATTATATGTATGTATGAGTATATATATACTCCTGCAATATATATATATAATGGTCCGAAATGATGTGGAAGTTTCCAGTCTTACCGTATCTGCACTACAAGGGCGCCATCTAGGCATTTGAACCTAGAAAATTTATATAGTAGGCAGATACATAAGTTAAAAAAAATTGTATATATTTTATTCCGACTGTTAACCCAATGTCTCTAGCTCAGTGGAACAGCAGAGATTTATATTTTATAAATTCTTATCTAAGAATATTTCAATATTAAAAAAGAATAAAATAAGCCACTGCCAGTAATTATACACACAAACATTTATTAACGCACATATAAATTTTGAATCATTTATAGCATTTCTTTTACCTTATAATTTAACTTGATTTTAGAATTTAATTTACGTTTTAACCTTTATAAGTTCACACAGATGAGCTGAATATTTTATTAAAGTGTCGAGGATGAATAGACTACATAGGTCACATTTGAAAAGAAAATATTCTATTCCTTATTTAACCTTAGGCCAAAATTTCGCAGTCAAAACCAACACCAATCTATTTGATATATCGATGTATTCAATGTAGCATGAATACGACAACACCAAAATGATATACTGTCAGGAATGTACATATGAACAGCATGGTTAATAGATGACATTGACTCTCAACCAAATAGGAAAGCTACATCTATCAGCAAGAAGAACAATAAACAAAAAAACTCCATAGAAAGGGACTGTGTTTTCTGGATTACTATCCCTTCCATAAGCAAAAAAGGGAGGGGCATATAAATCAATCCTGCAAGTAGTGAATCTCATACTACATCTACTAATTACACCAATATATTCAATCCATTGACCCAATTTAACTACGAAACAAATAACCTAAGATTAATCTCCCTTAAACTAACATATATAATTTTACAAATCTATGCAGACATTCATGCCCGACTTAATAACATTTATTAAAAGTTGTTAAGAAAAAAAAAAACCATAATAAAAACTTAAAAGAACAAAAAAAAATTAAATGGAAATGATTTTAAAAAATACATCAAATGACATTATTAATATTAATTTACGTTGGTCAGATAGAAATCTATTGTTATCATTTAAATACTGGGAAAGTTTATATTTTAGATTTCTTATTGTTTTCAAATTAATTAATGTTCATTAGATTTCATAAAGTTCTTACAATTTTAACAAGTCCATAGTTTCTAATTTCTTGCAGTTTCTTGCCATTTGGAGCCAGTGTTAATTCCCCGATGTCCTGTGGTCCTCAATATAGGAAAAACAATGTTATTTCTCTTTCTTTTTAGAAAAACTGAAGGGATTGAAGAGTGTGTCATTTCAATCCCTTCTCCTTCAACTCCACACTAACATATATCACCACTGCTATCACACATCTCTCTTTAATTAATTTTCACTCACTTTTTATGGTAGACTTTTGGATCCAGAGGACATTATGTCATGATGATGGTGATGGTCTTTTTGCTGAGGTCCGATTCCCCAATGGATTTCTTTCATTGGCCATTCTGTTCCTATTGTTTTTCCTCTCCTATCTGATCTTTTCTTATGCATTTTGAAATGCCCAAAGGCTAGTTTACTTTTACTAATTAAAATAATCATTTCCATTTTATACAATAGAATTAATTAAATTATTTTACAAACTTAAAAAAATATTTTTATCTCTAAATCTTTTTAAGTTTTTTGCTTTTAAAATGCTTTTTCTCTTTTTAATAAAGTTTTATTTTAATCATTTTTTTCATCTGTGCAATTTTATATATATATACGAGTTTATGATAGAATTAATTTTCAATTTTTATGTCTTAAAAAAAAAGTTTTTAAATGCGAACTTTTCAATGTCTCAATTTAAAAAAAAAATAATGTAACGGTGTATGTGCCCATTACTATATATATACTAAATAGTACATGGAATCAATAAAAGCATTGTATGTAAAGTGACTATAAAATATTTTTAAAAGGATAATAAAATTTGCATTGACAAGAAACACACATTCAATGAAAGTAGTGCAAAGTCTATAAACTAAAGTGGACATATTAAAGTATAGACAAAATATTATAAAGATATAAAATGAGTGTATCCCTGCTTATAAAGAAAACTCCATATAATAATATAATTATATTCTTATGAGTAAATACTATTATTTTTCTGGCAAATTATTTTATCAGTTTACCCATAAGTAGAATATTAATAAGTTATTCTTATAAATATAAGAGATTGGCATATCTCCATATCCAAACATACAATTTAAAGTTATGTTTTAAACCAACCAGTAAAGAATATATATATATATATATATATATTCTAACCTAAACTTTGTGCAAGTCGATTGAGAATAATACTGGAATCAAATAAGGAATGCTAGTGTGTTTACCTAATAATAGTAATAATAAGATTATATATACCTGGGTGCCAAATTGTAACTACGAAATCGTAATGCCCACCAGAAATCATCATCCATGTTTGTTACTATAGGATACAATGAAGAAACTAATTAAAATGTCTTCAAATATATATATATATATATATCCAATTTAATTCGTAAAAATTTGTCAGGCCTCCAGAGTCGAATTATAAGAACTCTATAGCACATAAAATGAACTATTAATTTGTGGGTTCTAAATATATGTGTTTTATATTATTTAATGCTCTATAATATAAGTCAGTGTATGAGTTAATATTGCATGATCATTAGATAAAACACCAAAGTTATGTCATTAAAATTTAGAAGAGTATTTAAAATTAGTTATATTAAGTAACAATTAAATAATCTGTCTTTAAACTTAAGCTTTATTTGTTAGTCAATTCTTTTCATCAATTTTTTCACCACTAATTTTGTATAATCTGTTAGTGATTACAAGTAGCTGAGCTAGTCTTGGGTGTAACTTGGGCATTTGAGTTGTCTTCCCTCAGGAATGTCTACCTTGCTATCCATCATTCACCATCTGACGTCCTGTTGGCATACCATCTAATGCCTGTCTTAACCATAGTAATAGGTTGGAATGCTGCTGATAAAACATATATATTTAATGTTGTCTTAATAATGCTGTTAAATCCCATGAAATCCATAGACTTAAGGCTGAACTGAAACTGCTCAAGAAATCCATTAAACTCTTCAAAAGTGTGCACAGACTGTTTTTTAAAAGCTGAGGTAATATAAAAGTAACCCAAAATATCTCATAAATATTTAATTCCTACTTGGGTTAATATTTTCTTTTTATATCTGTTTAATTTTGTATTTTATTCTTTATTATAATGTGCTTGAGTAAACCCAACTCATCAATCGAATTATTCCATTTTTTTATAATACTATTTTACAAACTTCCATATTGATGCAGATTTAAATGTTAAATTATCCCTCTTATTAATTGTTTTAAATATGTCAATGGCTTGCTTATCGGAGGGTTTATTCTCTAGAAAAGTTTCACTGGGAACGATTTTTATATTTTAGATAATGAATTATTTTATTAAACACTTATTTACATGTATTAATTTTTCTTTGCTCTGTGTATGCTACTGTCAATTAAGTTATGCTAGTGCATTTTTTCAATGTTAGAGTTTATCGTCATACTATTGGGCATTTATTATTTTTGTGGTAGAATTTTGTGTTTTAGTTCTAATTTTTTTTTTAGATGTTATTATAAAATGTATTAAGTTATCGTATCTTCAGTTTACTGCTTGGATGTCTTATGGTGTTTAAACCTTAAGGATTTCTTGTTAAGTGTAATTGTTTGGGTTCACATGGATAGTGAGCCTTCACATTTTATTTCCGTAGCACATTAAGTCATAGGGAGAAAATGTCATATGAGCAACGAATGCAGATGAATCATTTGCTATAATTCCCTGAAATTATTATATCCGGATTATTAAAAGTGCTTCTATAAAGAAAGCGGTTACATACATCACATCTAATATAGCAATGATATATATTTGAAAATCTTGAAAAAAGTTATCTCATCCACATGAGCTAGTATATGTTTACATAGATACAAAACCTAAAATTTATGACCTCTATGAGTATAAGGTTATTAGTATGATAACGATTACTTAGCGTCACACATAAGCATAATTTAAATATTTTAAATATTTTCCAGTGCATAATCGTGATTATGCTAAATAATCCTAAGAGCAATGGAAATAGAAAATTAAATTGCAATTAATTTTGAAAGATGTTTAATAATTGCTATTTTAAGAAAAATAGGATTTGTTAGAAAAATTATTATAATAGGGGTAGTTCCTATATGCCAATTTTAAACATTTATATTAATGTGAGATATGACTTAGGCTACTCTTTAGTTCAAAATGCTTGTATTGTTTTACATATATGACATAGTATTTTAAATTTAAAAAGTATAATTACTGTCAAGTAATTAGTTGTCAATTAAAATAGCATATATGTTTAATTATTTTCTGGTGAATTCAATAAAGTAACTAATGTGGAAAAAATAAAACCCGCTTTTCACTATTTATATTGTTTCTTTTTGGATTATTTAAAGTAAAAAAAAGAAGATATAATGTGAAAATTTAAATTATACCAACTATGATTTAAATATTTGCCCACTTTAAAGTATAGTACCGTTAAGAAATAATTATGATTGTATTACAAAAGTGAAGTAAATTCGTTTCGGGTAGATAGATTTATTACCAAACTGATATCTTGTATATTATATTTGATAATTTGTAACTATAAATTATTTTATTGAAATTTGTAAATAGTCACTTTAATTGAAATTACTTATATTTTGTGTGTTGTAAAATAAAAATTAAATGTTGATTTAAATTTGAAATATTGTTTCGAAAATAAATTGATTTTTGTAGAATTTAAAATTGAGTAGTTTGCCATTATTTATGTTTCTATATTTCTATTCATCATTCATCACAGACACTGATTAAATTCAATCTTTTACTTTATTACACACTTATAATAATTCATTTTAATTAATATGTGTATTATACTTATGACAATATTTATTTTTGTCAAGAAGTATATGATAATTGTTTTATAAATTGTCATAGATTAAGAAAAACTATTGAAGAAATCCAAAATTATTTAGTCATGCACAAGAGTTATCATCTTCAATGGTAACATATGTTCATTTATTTTCATAGTAAACACAATAATTGTCTTGTTTGTTTCAAACCAATAACAATCATTATTATTATTAGACATATTTTGCATTCAAATATAGAACGTATTATTTTAACATGTGTAAGCAGAGCTATATTTGGATATCCATATGCCAATTATTTATTAAATAAAATAATAAACTTTACTTAAATGTTTGTATTATAAGATTAGTTATACTATATTTATATTGCTGAAGATTAGTATTATGATCATGAGAGATTATATCTGAGCATTTTAAAAATCCAATTTATATTTTATTACATTTTTAAAATTATAATAGCGATTTTTCTTAAATTAATTCAAACCTTATAAGACCTAAAGTAAATATTTTTTTACAGTTTAGTTATCATATTGCAGAGCAAAGTTGTTATAGTTTGTTTAATAATATTATTGTTTTACACTTTTCTATATATTGTTTGGATTATTGGATTTCCATAAACATTTTCCTTTGTTATCCAATATCTTATGCTTTGTTCCTCATGTAATATGATATTCCTGAGAAAAAGATTAAAATACAATAAAGATTTAGATCAAGATTTACTTTAAATTAAAATTCGAATATATCTTTAGTTGTAATATTATTTTAGCTTTATTTAAATAGGTTTATTATAGTTAGTCATAGAGATATGATTGTAATTCTTCAAGGGATGAAATTTAATGGTACTTTTATGCAATCACGTATGTGTCTTTGATATGTATTTGACTTTAAAGCCATCTGTATCAACTGGTATGGGGACACAGTCTCATTATTATTATTATTATTATTATTATTATTATTATTATTATTATCATCATTACTACTACTACTACTACTACTACTACTACTACTACTACTACTACTACTACTACTACTACTACTACTACTACTACTACTACTACTATTGCTGCTGCTGCTGCTACTGCTACTAATATTAATACTGCTATTTTGAGTTAGGAAATTATTAATTAATAAGTATTTATTTATTAAAGCAGTTTGAGATCAGTGGTTATTATTATTATTATTATTATTATTATTATTATTATTATTATTATTATTATTATTATTATTATTATTATTATTATTATTATTATTATTATTATTATTATTATTATTATTATTATTATTATTATTATTATTATTATTATTATTATTATTATTATTATTATTATTATTATTATTATTATTATTATTATTATTATTATTATTATTATTATTATTATTATTATTATTATTATTATTATTATTATTATTATTATTATTATTATTATTATTATTATTATTATTATTATTATTATTATTATTATTATTATTATTGCTTGTACCTGCATGGCACTCTCTCACTACCTAACTTATCTATTACCTTTGATTCTGCCTATCACTTTGGTAGGGTACAATATATATATATAATGATAAATAATATTTTAATAATGAATAAATATAACATCATGTGAAAATTTTACTGAATTTATCTTAAATTACAATTGAGCTGCCCTCTAGCTGCCAAGTTTAATAACTTTTTTACAATAAGAGAGTGGACCACATCTTAATGTTTTTAGATCTTTTTATGTACAGCTATCTAGAACAATAACAACCACAATGCCAATTTAAATCAGTCTTTGTATCTTTTAATGTAAATTGAACTTTAAATAACTGATATTAAATCCATAGAGTGGACAACTTTCATTCACTTCTAAAACTATATAATAAATTAACACATGTTATATACATAATGATAAATAATATTTTAATAATAAATAAATATAACATCATGTGAAAATTTTACCAAATCTATTTCAAATAATAATTGAACTTTCCTCTAGCTGCCAGTTCGATAACTTTTTATAATAAGAGAGTGGACCACCTCTTAATGTCTTTTAGATCTTTTATGTACACTATCTAGAACAATAACAGCCAGAGTGCCAATTTAAATCAGTCTTTGTATCTTTTAATGTAAATTGATCTTTAGATCTATAGATTTAATATCAGTTATTTAAAGATCAATTTAGATTAAAAGATACAAATACTGATTTAAATTGGCTCTCTTGCTGTTATTGTTCTAGATAGCTGTACATAAAAATATCTAAAAGACATTAAGAGGTGGTTCACTCCCTTATTGTAGAAAGTTATCAAACTTGGCAAATAAAGGTAAGTTCAATTATTATTTAAAATAGATTTGGTAATTTTTCACATGATGTTATATATATATATATACATTAATGTTAGAGTTGTTTTTATTATATGTATATTATTTTATTTATTCCCTTAGATGATGATGATGATAATTATTATTATTATTATTATTATTATTATTATTATTATTATTATTATTAGCACCATTGCTTTTTAATGTTTATATGTGTGATCTTGATCATAGCATAAAAAATAGTATGATACTTACTTATGCTGATGATTGTAAGTTATTTAAAAGAATTATTACTTATAGTGATCATATTGAGGTTCAAAAGGATATAGATAGTTTTATTATATGGTGTAGGTATAACAACATGGAGATTAACATTAATAAAACATGCATTGTTTCCTATACTAATAAAACTGAAAAATCTGTTTATCAATATAAAATTGAGAATGGTGTTATTAAATATAAAGAGACTGTATCTGATTTAGGAATTATATTTTGTAGCAATTTTACTTTTAATGCACATATTAAATGTATTATTAATAAAGCATACAGAAAGATGGGCTGTATTTTGAGATATGGGAGAGATTTATCTATTTCCATAAAATATAGGTTACTTTTTCTCTTGTTGTTACAGTTTTAGAATATAATTCTTGTATATGGAACTTCAATCTGATTAATATTCAGTCTAAAATATATAATATTGAAAAAAGATTTAATAAATTAATAATGGGTGAATGTCAAACTGTCAAAACAGTATTGAAAGAAAGGAGAATGTTGAAGGATATGATATTACTGAAAAAGTTGATTGATGGGAAAATTGATGTCAGTAACTGTATATCAAAAATAGAATTGAAAGTACCTTGTCGCTTATTAAGAGAAATGCAAACTTTCAAGATTAGTATATGTAAAAATACTTTCTTTGGTAAATCAGTTATTAATAGATTGCAAATGGTATATAATCTAACTTTTAATAATATTGATATTTTTTGGATCAATTTGTGATGAATGTTAAAAAAAACTAAATGTATAGTTATGAAATATATGTATATATAATTTTATGTATTTAGCTTGTATTTGATTATAATTGTGTTTTTTTTTTTTTTAAATTTTAATTATTATCATTGTTATTATTATTATTATTATTTTTTATTGTGTATTTCTGTTAAAGTGTAAATGTTGAAATGCACATAATAAATGGATATTGAATTGAATTGAATTGAATATTGAATTATTATTATTATTATTATTATTATTATTATTATTATTATTATTATTATTATTATTATTATTATTATTATTATTATTATTATTATTATTATTATTATTATTATTATTATTATTATTATTATTATTATTATTATTATTATTATTATTATTATTATTATTATTATTATTATTATTATTATTATTATTATTATTATTATTATTATTATTATTATTATTATTATTATTATTATTATTATTATTATTATTATTATTATTATTATTATTATTATTATTATTATTATTGTCTATGATTTACAGTCAAAATGTTACATCTTGAAATAACTATAGGCAGATAAGTTAAGAGGTCTTGACTTATGTTTTTCTACAATGTAACTTTGCTATTTTGGAAAATGTTTGATGTTTCTAAAAGAATATGCCAATTTTGAAAGATTAAAATTATATCTATTCTTTTATTAACTTAAGTTAACTTGATTGAAAACACACACACATACACACACACATATATATATAAACAAAACTTAAATATATTCCAAACAATGGTAAACAATTTATAATACAATATAAATAAAAACTCAATAAAAACTCATAAATAAATATTTTTGATTATATTCATAATCATTTTCAACTCAACTTTCAAAATGGCATAGATGATTCCATTTTGAAAGTCGAGTTGAAAATGATTATGAATATAATCGAAAATATTTCTTTATGAGTTTTTATTGAGTTTTTATTTATATTGTGTTATAAATTGTTTACCATTGTTTGGAATATATTTAAGTTTTGTTATTGTATTATTGATATTAGCGGACATTTATTTTGTTATATATATATATATATATTGTTTGTCCTAAAGTTAATGTCCCATTCATATATATATATATTCTTTTTATTAGCTCCTAATCCTGCTGATGCTGGTAAGTATTCTATTTCATTGATTAATAGGATTATTTTATTGCATTTATTATTTTTATTACTTGAAGTAATGAAACTAGAGTAATAGTAAAAAAATCAAGAATTATTATTAGTGTTTTATTTTTTGGAAAAACTCAAAAATTTTGTTCATTTTAGAACTTACATGAAAATAGTATTCATTCTAAGAGTTATTTCAATTTTCATTCACTACATTTATAATTTTGATACATTCCTTATATAATTCAAAATCATTGTCATCATTGTTAAAAATTATTTTTAAGTCATCTAAATTATATAATTTTTATATGGTATACTATAATAAGATTACAATTTACTAAAATGTTCCATTTGCTTAAACTCACAAACAAAAAACTTCATAGATCAAGAGCTTACTGCAATTTTCATAATCACACATAATTGACACAATATGTGCCATTAATTTTTATATGTATGTAGGAGTTGGATATTCAAGAAATCAAAGTTGGAGGGGATTTCATTTATTTAAAAACATATAGATCCCAATATATATATATATATATATATTGTACCGGTCGAAAATGTATGCCCATCCAACAAGATTTAGAATCTAGGCAAAAGTATCCCGAATCCAATCATGTGCAAGATACACAGGTCAGGAGCAATCATGAATTCTAACCTATTTGCCCATTCCCCAAATCTATAACATTATGAACAACACCTACAGTGATACCACATCAATTCATTACATCCTGTCCTGGTGCTACAACGTTTTACATGAGACTCAACTGGTGATGATGATGAGATTGAGTGAACCCAATATATTAAGTTACAAGTAAACATAAATATAAATATCAATAATGAGGTTCAAACAACTGGATTAAGTTTAAAATATAAATATTTATTTTAACATAATTGATGATGAGTTTAGATATATATAATTGACTCTTCGCTTATAAAACGGTTTTGATTATACACATTAAAGAATATTAAGATTATATTGATATTGACAAATGTTAAGTTAGTGTGGCAGTTACAAGAGACAGATTTGTTGGAGTGGTTTGGTGGCCGTTTTATACATAAAAATATATTTATAAAGATATAATCGAGTTTCGCTAATTAAAAGATTTTAATACATAAGTTTATTGTTTTTATTTAGATATTTCATTTATAATAATTACAATGTGGATACATGTTTGATTGGCAGTATAAAACATTATTTCTATAATTTCAACAGTTAATGATGGGATATAGCGAAAACTAAATATTTGCAGGAAAAGTTTATTTCAGTAAAGAGAGAGGGCAGCTTCGTGAGAAGTTGGATTTAAACACCAACAAATAGAAAGAAAACAGAATGTTTTATTATTGCATATTATTACGATTTACTTTGCTAAACAGGCTGGAAACTAACTGTAAGAAATGGCAGTGTTTAGCATAATATCATCAAGAGGAAATGGCACATTTGGCCAGGATAAGGTCATTCTCCAATTTCTTATAACGATGGTACATGCCAGATTTCTGCTGAGACGGTACAGGAAGAAGAAGGTTGGTAGGAAGATACTATAGGCCAGACCATGGCAAACTATACATTGCTTTATCTACTCTAACCTGGGTGATCTAGAAGTAAACATAGACTTCTTTATGATGAGGATACGAATGATGAAGCTTTGAATCCCTGGAGTGAGGTACAGGTGATTCAAAGCAATATATATATACTTGGAGGAGAGAAAATGACTAGCGAAATGATGTGATTCCCTGGAGTGATGAGGTACAGGCGAATCAGATCGAAGCCATATATGGCTTATAAATAATTAGATATATGCTAGCAATGCTATCATAATAATATAATATCAATAAATTTAACTATTAAAGAAAAGCCTTAAATGGTGTAACAAATGCATAATAACATGTGAATATACTGACCTACATAATATAAAGTCATTGATTATAAATTAACTAATATTAATGAAGCTTGCAGTGCTCCCCCATGCCTGAATCAATATTTTAATATAGTATTAAAAAAAACTCAATTATTCAAATTACAAAATAATTTTAAGTCACCAGTCTTTGTGGCAATGATGATCAATAAGAAATGTTATAAAACTAACGGACACCAATAGAGACCCTGGATTGCAAAATGTTTATACATTTTGTATAAATTTATTACAAAACATTTAGATAAAAATATTCATTTAAAATATAACCCAAACTTACAAAGTATTTAAAATAATTAATAAGAATTCATTTTAATTCCCCACCCCTTCCCTGTTTAATAAAAGTTTGTAAGATTAAGTTTTTAGTGGCATTTATAAATAAAGAAAGGAAATATAAAAATATTCATAAACTTAAATTATAACGGCACTAACTAATAAAAATAATAATAAGCTTAAGTTGGATAAAATAATAATTAGGCAGCAAAGAATTGATATAAACGATTAACAAAGCTTTAAGAAAACATTAAATATAACAAAATTATTAGCTTTCAAATTAAATTACATAGTTAAAAGTGGATAAGGCGGTTATATAGTTTTTGGCTAGTTACCTCAGGATTCTTTGGAAGCACTTGGCGAATCTGCTGTGGCAGGCAGCATTCTTTGGGGCTACATTGCGGCTAGGTTCAGCTGAAGATGGCAGATGGCAAATTGGTTCTCTGAAATTTCAAATGGATGTGAAGTTACCTACTAACAACAGACTAAACTCTAACATAATAGATTTTTTGCTTTATTTATATCAGTTATTGGCCCCTTAGAGAATATTTATTCTAAAATAGATTTCCTGCCTCTAATGGGTCTCTATTCTAGAATAATTTTTACTCTATTGTTAGTAAAGATTCAGTTTTAAGATAACTGTCTAAAATCAATTCAAATAAATTTCCTGCTTGGAAATGGATTTGAATAAAACAATGTTAATAGCTAACTAAAATGCATTAGCTTTGTTTTAGTTTTTACTTTTTTAATTTTAATTTACAATTTCCTGGTTTAAAATCATGAGACAAACTCACAACCCCTTTAATTATTTGAGATAGTTATCTTGAATTTACATTTTGTTATTATGAAAAAGAAAATTATAACGTATTAAAAATATATATATATACACTTTTACAAGATACAATATTATCTAATATATACATTTTACATCCACAAACAAAAAAATGGAGCATGATGACACGTAATTCATAATTCATTTTTTCATTGTTTAATATTTTTTCTGATTCTCAAATATTAATTAAGTTATATTCAATTTTCAAAACTCTCTGGTTTCATCGGCGATATTCATTTAAATTTATATCTTTGACAAGCGTAAAATATTTATTAATTTAGCACTAATATTTATAACCAGAACAAACTCCAATTATCTTCCATAATAATATGATTTGATGATTACAGGAAAGATAAATTGATTTTATTAATAATAATCAAAAACAAAGTATGATCTTTTATATCCAACATATTAATCCTATAAAAAAGAATAAAAATTATTCAAGTTATTAATATTATATAAAAATGAATATGAAAGCTGCATTCTTTCCAGATAAATTGCATTTAAATTGTCATAATACTGATTTCAAGTAATTTATGTCATTTACTCTGGAGATAATGTCATCTTTAAAACTTCATCACCTACATTAACTATTTTAGTTTTGTGAAGTTAATAATTACCAGAGAAGCAATTAGGCACCTTTCCATTATGTTAGAATATTATAATATAAAGAAATATAGCCAAAACTCCCTTCTGGAATCAAACTATTATTTACTTGGAGTGAATCAGTTACTTATAATACACAGAATCAGTTATTTAAAAATGAATATTTTGTGTAAGTTATTTAAAAATGGATATTTTGCATATGCTATTTAAACATGAGTATTTGCATAATTTATTTTAAAAAGCAATCTTTTGCTTAAGTTATTTAAAAATTAATATTTACTTGTCAATCAGTGGTGGTCGAGAGGTCAGCGACAGCTGCTTTACAAATGGTTGCCCCATGTTAGCGGGTTCACTTCCCGGCTGATGCTATGACACATGATAAAAAAAATAATATTTACTTAATATTAGACATGAGCTATAAATCATATAATTAAGTAATATTTTAAATCTTAGTAAACTCTTAATTTTGCTGTAACTCTCCTTAATTAGAAATTAAGCTATACATATATCCGTAAATCAGATTCTTATTATTGCCTTTGTAGTGTGCCTAAGTAATTCTATTTATGAGCTGACCAGTGGTAATGGTGCTGATAAAAGCTAATATTTGGCTTATTTAATTTAGGAAAATATTAAATTAGTGTGGCGAATGTGTTGCTAGTTAGCATATGTATGCATAACTCCTTGCTATACCTAGAATGGCTTACATCAGAATCATTTCCGCATCAAGTCATGCCTCGAAAGTTTAGGCAACTGTGACATTTATTTGTATTTGAAGGAACCAAAGTATTCCAAGGGCTGGTTAAGCCGCTGTTCCATTCACTTAAATAAAAGGGCCTCTTCATATTGTAGCAAGTAGCACATCTGGGGAACTGATTACTAGGTAATGAACCTCAATTAAGAACACATTCAAGAAGCATATATTCTGATACTATAGTTTGTAATGCCCTAGAATCTGACATTTGATTCCCCAACGTCAGTTCAACGTCCCATAGAAATTAACATCGGCTTTGATATGATTCAGAATCTGAATTAATGCATTTATTTGTGTAGTAATTAGAGATATGCAATCTTAGTATTATTATAAGTTATGTTTAAACTTAATAATATAATTCCAATCAGTTACCAATAATTTGACCACTATAACTATTATTGATGTTTACTATGTAGATCATAGCATGGGTTATGACATAAAAGATGGTATAAGCATATTGTCAGTTCTGCAAAGTCATAAACTAATTAGACATTTTACAACCCTAAAATTCACCCACCTGCATGGGAGAAAAATAATTGGCTTTGTTTATCATTTTTTGATAATCACATTAATCATTTTGTAAATATAGGTATTCACTCACCTGTGTGTGAGCAGTATATATATATATAATTTGTGTTAATCATTTACTGACTTTTCATTAATATTCTTTGTAAACCTAAGTATTCACTCACCTGCATAGGAGGACTATATAATTTGCTTTATTGTATCCTTTGTAATCCTGAGTATCCACTCACCTGCATGTGAGCAATCTCTACATAATTTATTTCACTTTATAACTTATTAATTGTTACCTTAAATTTATGAAATAAAAATTTATATCAGTCTTGATTCTTGCTCATTACATTATGAATCACTAGTTAAGTTATATAATATTATGTGTGGGGGAGATGCCTCATGTTTTACTCCTTTGCTATTGATGGAACATAAATAAAGAGATAATGAGTGTAACCTCAGGCATGTCATTCACAATGGGTTGACCTGGAATCATGGGTAAGAGAGTAAAGTTATGATCAGACATAGAATATTACTATCCCAACATGGTCAGCTTTTGGTTCTCTGGCTTGAACTCTTCGTCTGTTGAGAAAATGTACAAAGCTGACCATTGCAATACATTTTCCTAAACATTTACTATTTTTTTCCTAATTTAATATTATGATGTAAATTTTCTGCTATCATTGTCTTATATAAATGTTCTGAATATGGAATCAAAATAATTTCCAAATTGTTTATTCAAGTGTAAAAGAATCATCATCATCATCATCATCATCATTATTATTATTATCATTATTATTATTATTATTATTATTATTATTATTATTATTATTATTATTGTTGTTGTTGTTGTTGTTGTTAGTATTATTATTAGTAGTAGTAGTAGTAATAGTAGTATTTCTGAAAATCTTTTAAATTAGAAATAAAAACCAAAGTAACCTTTTGTTGCAAATAAATAACATCCTAGAATTAATAACTGATGAGTTTATCATTCTTTCTATTTATTGCTAATAAATGACAAGTCTGGAATTAGCATATGAATAGTATACAATTTTCTTTCTTAATTAAGATTGTTTCTTATGATGTTATATATATATATAAATTTTGGAACAGTAATTTCGTTGCCACATGTATATATATTTATTAATAAGGGTAGATAAGTTAGCAACTAGAAATTTAAAAAGAAAAAGAATAAAAGGTTAAAATTTAGCTAAATGTCGAAATTACTTTTGATTTTTTTTATAGTAAGAGAAGGGGAAGAGGGTGCATAAAGAAATGTGTCTTTTTCTCTTTTCAAAACTATGAATAGCTGAATGTTTGGAAGTTATTTCTGATTTATTATAAGAGAAAGGGAGGGGATGCAAAAAGAAATGTGTCTTTTTTTCTCTTTAAGATATATTGTAGTACAATAAATAAATTGTAAACTTAAAAAAAAGAATGAATTATAAACTTGAAATAAAAAATTAAATAAAATATATAATATAAAAAACAATATGGCTGTATAAATAGAAGTGTGAAAATATGTTGGACTGATTAAATTCCATGAACAAAGAGAAATGGATCTGAAGGAAAATTTTGTTTATAATTATAGTTGACTAATTAAACCTGCATTTTCCACTAATTAAAAATATGTCTTTCCACTGATAAGAATTAGTAATAATTAATTAAAAAATTTACAGAAAACAATGGATAAAAGAATGAAAAGTAAGAAAATAATTGCAGTTATCTAGATCATTATGAGCCAAGATTTCAGACAAGCAGCAGCAAAAAAATAAAGAAATGAAAGAAGTGTGTGCTAGTGGCGTTAAGGGGATGTGGGTTCATACTTGACCCATCTGACCACTGACACATGATGAATAACAGCTATGCCTGACCGGCCAGATAGACCACTGCTTCTGTAAATGAATGACCTAAAATCTACTAAAAAAACAAGAATAACTAAGGACTGAGGCGAGAAAGTAAGAGAATCATATTCAACGAAGAAACAATCCAGCCAACACTTGGTGGAGGACATACCATCTCTACAAAAAGGGGATGATCTCCCACAGGATGGTAATGAGCACGCAGTAAGACTGCCAATGGGAACAACTATAAAGAAAACCTAAGTAATCAAAACATGCATGCACTTTCGGTTTTTAAATTTTTATAAATAAATAAAAAAGGAAAGAACTAGACAATAAGAGCTAATTTGGAAGGAATAATCTTGATAGATTTAGAACACTGCCCAATAGAATTTCAGGAGAGATTAATACATAACTTTAATATTCAATGTATTTTATTCTATTTTATTAGTGCTATGTATTTTATATAAGTGTGTATATTTGTATTCTTATAATGTATTTTAAATAAGTGTGTGTGTTATTAAACATTTTATTTATTCTTAAATTGATAGACTTGCCTTATTCTCCTGACACCAAGCTACGGGAGGGGAAAAACTGTTAACTTATGATTAATGAGTAAAGTTATTTTAAATCATTTGTGTGCTGCTTGTTTGTGAAAATCTCAAAATTATAAAATAAATAGAAAGTGCTGGACATTTATTATATTTCTTAGGAATAGTTTGTTTTGTTCAGCAGCCGAGAGTACTTGATCGGGAAAAATAATGCTGAGATAATATGTTTCTATTGCATTGGGGGTCAGTCAAGGGTACAGATACAAAGTTAAATTTGTATCTGTATTTGCTCTCTGCTTGTATTGTAACATCCGGTGTCGCTGAGATATAACAGAAGGTCGAATACAAATAAATAAGAAAACAAAATGTTGAACTAATAAAGTTTTGCTTATAAAATAAAAAGTAAAGTTGAAAGTTTAAAGGTAAAAAGAAAATAATTCATTCCATAAATAGTTAATTGATATAAAAAATATAAAAAACTAAAATATGTATATCCGTTACAATTGGGGGCCAGTACGGGATATTTCAGCGATAGCTAATTAATTGATATATATATCCAAAAACTGTTACAATATATATATATATTGTAATGGGATGCACCCTGCCAACAAGATAAGTTAAGGCAGTTGCATCTCACTATAGTCAGATTTAAGATCTTCATATAGGATGCCACAAATGATGTGATTTAATTTTAATATAAAACTATATTTGTTCCTAATAAATTATATATTATTAATAAAAGTTATTATATCTAAAGCACATCAAATCAATTTTCATCTTAATTAACTTTACCATTATTCTCAGATTTCGAACTCAGGGAAGTTTAACAATTTACTCTCTTCAGGGGTTCCTATCAATATTTTAAAGTAATATTAACAACGAATCTCACTAATGCTTTAAATTAAATAAAACAAAATTGAAGACTTTATTTAATATAAAACACATAATTATTTATTTAACAATTAAATAATTTAAATTTTACAATATATAAAATTAAATATTTATACATCTATCTCCTTATATTAAAAATGTAAATATTCTCTTTGCTTATGGTACATATATTTTCTAAACCTATAACTCTACATGATTTTACAATGTATATAAAATATAAGTATCCTAATATTTAGACATTTATATTAACATTATTTTACAATAATTGGGTTATACAAATAATAATCCAATCATTTGTATCTAATACCTTCATTTGTTAAAATGATTGTCTGTAATTTATATTTATTAATATAAAAATATATACTTCACAACAATGTTAATCATTTATCATACATTACTGTTATTAAACTATTTAGATTAGTATAAACAATGTAGTGTCATGTCATAGAAAATAATATGTGGATTTAAAAAATAATTTAATCTCTTACCTCTAAGTTCACATTATCCCTTTCCCCATATTAACATTTATTAACCGATATTTAAATCTTTATTAATCATAAATAAAAACAAAAATATTGTAAATTATTAATTCTCTCTTATTCTTCATTTTTATAATAAAATGAATATGATAATAAAGAAAATGAAATTAACTTTTCCTAATTATAACTTTCAAAAAATCTAAAATGGCATTTACAAAAGTTAATGTTCCTCATGAATAAAAATCCTTCGAAGACGCAGTTTTTTGATTCCTTTGTTGTTAAACATTAAAGAGAATAATATTAGGATATCCTAAGTTGACATTTAGTTTCCTCTTTATATTCATCTTTTAATACAAAGTTCCTTTATTAACATTTATAATTCCATCTTGAAGATCTATTTTTTATAATTGTAAGGCATTCATAATTTCATTTTGAAGATCTAATTTCTTTATAATTTTAAGGCATTCAGCAAATGATGTTATTCCCACATATATATTTGATTAGGCAAGTGCATTTCATCTATCCCATGACAAATTTGTGTTCTAGCCACTTTGCATTTTCTTTATAATGTAAAGTACATTAAATTTGAATGAAGTTTTTATAAACATGTTCTTTTTTTTAAGACACCGTTTAGATTTTAAAACGTAATTCAAACAATTTTTTATAGAACACAAAAATATATTTAGATTACTTTCTTTGAACAAATATAAGAAATTTCTTCTAATGAGTATTAAATTGTTAAAAATATAAACTTCAACTTACGCTCTTCTTTGAAATCAAACATAATAGAAGTTTTTATGAATATATAGCTGATAAAAACAGAATCCTTATTCTTCTAACAAAAAGAATAGATATAATATTTCATATCTCACTCCATCAGCTCGCTGAAGCATACACATTCTACATTGTTGCAATAACAATTAGATATTACAACACTAAGTTAATTTCATTTCCTTTAATTCGATAAACTGTGAACCCAGAGGTCATTTATTACCTTGTCAATGGTCTTTTGTCAACATCTTTTTTTCATTTTAAAGAATGAAAAATACAAACTTAATAAGTTATATATTTATTTTCATAAATATAATAATAATGCAAATATAATCTATACATATTTATTACATGTATGTATGAGTATATATATATATATATATACACTCCTACATTTCCTCTCGAATAAGAAAATTAAAATAAACTAACATTTTATTTTATTTCTTCATCTTTGTTATCATTTATGCATCATTACAATTCATATATTTTTTTTATTTTCCCCTCGACTTAAAATTTTAAATTCTTCATCAATTATTAGAGAAAAAATATTATTAATTATTATATTTAATAATAATTACATTGTTTTATGGGCAATTGGGTTCTTTTTCTAAATGTCTTAAATATGGTACATCTAATATAATCTGTTTTGATCAAATCATAGATTAAATATACTGACTATTTTATTTTAAAATTATTACCTATTACAGTTAAATAATGTAATATTTTATTATGCAAAAATCATTATAAAGATTACTTTATCTTTATTCACTTCTTTCTATTAATTTCTATATAATGTATCCTTATCAATACTCTATGTATTTGAAATGGTATATCAAAATAATTATATGGTAGAAAACCTGATTATTTTATAACTAAGTTTTAATTAGTTAGTTTATAAGTGTTTTATGTATAAATCAATTTAAAATGTCAATCCTGCTCCTTATTGAGACTTATTAGATTATCACTGACATCTAATAAATGAATATACACAAACTTATTTAAAGATGCCAATCCTGCTCCTTAATTTTTAAGACTTACTAGATTACCTTTAGCATCCAATAAATATATTAGTTGGAATTCATTTGTGAACTTGCCAACCTATAAGTAACCAGTCTTCCATTTCCACATTAATGATATGTTCCATCTTAGATAGACACAATTATATATTGTATTTCCTTCTCTTTCATATCTTAATTCTTTACATTTTCTCCTTATAATCCTAATAATTATTACATAATTTAGGTATTACAAAACTCATGCTAATTGTTTATTTAAGACAATTATTATATTTTTCCTTTATAGGGCTTTAATATATGAATAAATTATTTTTCATTAACATTATCACCATCAATCAAATTTGATTCAATAATTTTTGATTTTACAAGTGTTTCTGGTCTGTTTGAAATCATACAGCCAATTTCAAATAAATCATACTCTGGAGATAATGTCATCTTTAAAACTTCATCACCTACATTAACTATTTTATTTTTAAAATCAATCAAACATTTGTTCAGATGTAAAAAGTCTACTCCCAATATCACTTCACGAATAAGTACAGTTAATATCAAAAATACATGATAAATACATGTTTGATTAATAGTTTGATCCAGATTTGCTTTTGAATTAATTTTGCCCTTTTATTATTAGTTAGGGTAATCTGTACTGATTTTAGAGGTAAGGTTTTAATATGTGGATTTTTATCCATCAACCTTTTATAAAACTCCTCAGATATTACAGATATTTGGCTACCACTATCTAATAAGGCTCTAATTTGCAAATCTTCAAACATAATATTAATTAATGGACAATTTTGAACAGCATACTCGGGTTCATCATCGTCCTCTGAACATATTATGTTGGTGATTTGTTTCACTACAATTTTATTTTTGTTCCTCGTTTTAAATATGGGTCTTTGAAGAGAGGATCTATTTCCGAAGACCCTCTTTAATTTAATTTTGCTGTTGTTTTGGGTACATTTTTATTATACCATATTTTACCTTTATTCAATCCACTAGTAGATGCTATACTCTTATTTTCTGAAATTTGACGTGCATCAGAAGTTAATTTAACATCTGCATTATTATCACTCTTCGTTGTTTTAATTTGTGAATGATTAAAAGTCTTATGCTTTCTTATTTTTTATAATTAATAGCATTTACTTGAATATTTTCTTTCTTTCTTTCAAAATAATTTTGATTAACGTTTTGGTTATTTGAGTCAATATTATTTAAAATATCTATAATTTGTTCGATATTTTGTGCATTAGACAATACGAATAATTTGATTTTGGCAAAAATGATAAGTATCAAGGGTTTTCAGTTTTGATACCTGTCTTCTAAAAAAATTAGTAAGAGTTTCACCAGGCATATTTTTATATTTTTCCTGAAGTATTTGATACAACAGTGATTCTTGACGATCATTATTCCAAAAATTCTTTATCAATAATTTTTGATATTCTTCAAAAGTTTTAGGTATTTGGAATAGTGATTCCCACCATGATAAAGCATCATCTTGTAGATGACTGTATGCTACTATCAATTTTTCACCTTCTGTCAAATTAGTATTTACTGAAAAATATAAAGTTAAACTCTTTAGATGCTCTATTGGAGCTTCATTTGTAAACCCTTGAAAATGTTTTAATTTTACAAATTGATTTACAACATTAGATTGTAATAAGTGATTTGTATCGCTAACATTTATTTTTTGCAGATTTATAGATGATTGTTGATTGTGATGGTGAGCAAAGTCTCCTATAAAATAACTAATATTATCCTCATTATTTTGTTCCCTTTGCATGTTTTCCATCTCAATCACTATTTCATCTTGATGTTCCTTTTTATTTGGATCTTCCCTTATCCTATTAATAGCTTCTAATATTTGAATAAATTTATATGAAGTAGTGTCTTCTTTAATATTAGATAATTTAATCCATTTACAAGCTTGGGTATAATTTTCCATCATTATTTTTCTTTCTTTGTCAAACTCATCCTTCAAAACTTTTATGGTTTGATCTACGGTAATATTTTTATTTTCCAATTGATTAAATATCTCCGATGGATTCTCTAATAATATTTCAATATTATCTTTATTTAACTTTACGTCTGAATCAATCAAATTTTGCTTCACATTTAAACACTGAAAATCTTTTTCCGTAGACTGAATTTTCTTTTCTTGGTTATTAATTTCGATGTGGACATCTTTTATTTTCTCATCTAAAACCTTTTCAGTCTCTTCTTGGATTTTATACATACCAATTTGGAGATGATTGTATACAGTTTTTATTTCTAAAATTTGTTTTCTACTTTATTTTCTAGCTTTGTTTTAAATTCAAAAAATCTTTTTTGACACTTGAGATCTGTTTCTTCAATAACCTTTTGAATTTTTTGAATTTCATTATTCATATTCGTTTGTATTTGTGATACCTCGTCCTTCAAATCTATTTTTATATTATCTAATTTTATTGATAATTCATTTGTAATATCTACTTTCATATTTTTTTATCTTAGTATGCATATTTTCCATTTTGGTATCTATGTTCGTATTTAAATTCTCCATCATTTGCTGCATCATTAACATCATTTGACTTAATGATGGATTATCACTGGTTTTACATTCTATAGGTTTGTCAATAATATCCATAATTTCTGGAACATGAGTAATATAGAATTACTCTCAGACACACCTATATTTATTTGTTCAATGGTACTATTCATAGTATCATCAGCTATATCTGAACTAAGTATCTCAGTTTGCATTTCTATATTGTTATTAGTATTAGAAGAAAATATTTTATACTTACTTCTTGTAATCATAAGATTAACTTTATCTTAACTATAACTTTATTTATACGATAATATATTATTTATCATAGGATATTAATGCGATGCCTTTCTCTTTTCAATATATATATATATATATATATATATGTGTGTGTGTGTGTTCTGACTCTAATGCCTAATTTCAAAATGATATTTTTAAGCGAGTGATCTATTCATTTAAATTTTAACACTTAATATGAGATTATTATTAATAATATTTATCCCTCTATGTTTTTGTATCGCTATACAAACAATATAAAATCTATGATTCCATATAATAATGATATGGAATCTATGATTCAAGGCCCTAGTTGTGTGCGCCATATGTAATGGTATGCACCCTCTCAACAAGATAAGTTAAGGCAGTCACATCTCACTATAGTCAGATTTAAGATCTTCATATAGAATCCCACGAATGATGTGATTTAATTTCAATATAAAACTATATTTGTTCCTAATAAATAATATATTATTAATAAAAGTTATTATATCTAAAGTGCATCAAATCAATTTTCACCTTAATTAACTTTACCGTTATGCTCAGATTTCGAACTCAGGGAAGTTTAACAATTTACTCTCTTCAGGGGTTCCTATCAATATTTCAAAGTAATATTAACAACGAATCTCACTAACGCTTTAAATTAAATAAAACAAAATTGAAGACTTCATTTAATATAAAAAACATAATTATTTATTTAACAATTAAATAATTTAAATTTTACAATATATAGAATTAAATATTTATACATCTACCTCCTTATATTAAAAATGTAAATATTCTCTTTGCTTACGGTACATATATTTTCTAAACCTATAACTCTACGTGATTTTACAATGTATATAAAATATAAGTATCCTAATATTTAGACATTTATATTAACATTATTTTACAATAATTGGATTATACAAATAATAATCCAATCATTTGTATCTAATACCTTCATTTGTTAAAATGATTGTCTGTAATTTATATTTATTAATATAAAAATATATACTTCACAACAATGTTAATCATTTATCATACATTACTGTTATTAAACTATTTACATTAGTATAAACAATGTAGTGTCATGTCATAAAAAATAATATGTGGATTTAAAAATAATTTAATCTCTTACCTCTAAGTTCACATTATCCCTTTCCCCATATTAACATTTATTAACCGATATTTAAATCTTTATTAATCATAAATAAAAACAAAAATATTGTAAATTATTAATTCTCTCTTATTCTTCATTTTTATAATAAAATGAATATGATAATAAATAAAATGAAATTAACTTTTCCTAATTATAACTTTCAAAAAATTTAAAATGGAATTTACAAAAGTTACTGTTCCTTCGCTAATAAAAATCCTTCGAAGCAGTTTTTTGATTCCTTTGTTGTTAAACATTAAAGAGAATAATATTAGGATATCCTAAGTTGACATTTAGTTTCCTCTTTATATTCATCTTTTAATATAAAGTTCCTTTATTAACATTTATAATTCCATCTTGAAGATCTAATTTTTATAATTGTAAGGCATTCATAATTCCATTTTGAAGATCTAATTTCTTTATAATTTTAAGGCATTCATAATTCCATTTTGAAGATCTAATTTCTTTATAATTTTAAGGCATTCAGCAAATGATGTTATTCCCACATATATTTTTGATTAGGCAAGTGCATTTCATCTATCCCATGACAAATTTGTGTTCTAGCCACTTTGCATTTTCTTTATAATGTAAATATAAATTTTATTAAACGCCCATTATTATATTAAGTAATAATTTACTAAGGCTGTAACCTTAGAAATAAGCGTCTGAAAAATACGAAGGTAGGGACCTCTATAGGTCTTAAAAACACAAGCTTATGCTATGAAGAAAAGAGAGAATCCTTCTTTACTTCAACCTACTTTTATATATAAATAGGTGAAGCTGAAGTGTTTTGATCTAAGAGTGTGAAGCTATTCAATACTTCACTAAAAAATACATTAATACTCACGAAATCTTACGATTTACTACGAGTCACACTCTTAGATCAAAACACTTCAGCTTCACCTATTTATATATAAAAGTAGGTTGAAGTAAAGAAGGATTCTCTCTTTTCTTCATAACGTAAGCTTGTGTTTTTAAGACCTATAGAGGTCCCTACCTTCGTATTTTTCAGACGCTTATTTCTAAGGTTACAGCCTTAGTAAATTATTACTTTATAATGTAAAGTACATTAAATTTGAATGAAGTTTTTATAAACATGTTCTTTTTTTTAAGACACTGTTTAGATTTTAAAACCTAATTCAAACATTTTTTTTTATAAAACACAAAAATATATTTAGATTACTTTCTTTGAACAAATATAAGAAATTTCTTCTAATGAGTATTAAATTGTTCAAAATATAAACTTCAACTTATGCTCTTCTTTGAAATCAAACATAGTAGAAGTTTTTATAAAGATATAGCTGATAAAAATAGAATCCTTATTCTTCTAACAAAAAGAATAGAATTAATATTTCATATCTTGCTCCATCAGCTCGCTGGAGCATATGCATTCTACATTGTTGCAATAACAATTAGATATTACAACACTAAGTTAATTTCATTTCCTTTAATTCGATAAACTGTGAACCCAGAGGTCATTTATTACGTTGTCAACGGTCTTTTGTCAACAACGTCTTTTTTTCATTTTACAGAATGAAAAATACGAACTTAATAAGTTATGTATTTATTTTCATAAATATAATAATAATGCAAATATAATCTATACATATTGATTACATGTATGTATGAGTATATATATACTCCTACAATATATATAATAGTACCTGTCAGCAAATTTTACTCTTGTCATATATATTTTTGACCTACATACACACCCAGAATGAAGTGATATATGTTAATAAGTGAAAGGTCGGTAATAATTTTTTTTAAAAATATTGTTGCTAAATATAAAAATATATTTCAAAAGAATTATTAAGAGGAAAGAGATTCAACCTAAATTAGGTCAATCATAACTTTCCTTGTTAAATATCCCAGTATGTTCCAATTATTTACACATTGGTAACTTTTTGTGACTTTGCAAACCTTTGAAAGTACTAAAATATTCTTATCTAGCCTTTACATGCCACCCTAAATAAAAAAAAATAGTTATAGATTCCCCTTTTCTTTTCCGAGAAATTTGCAAATATAGATGACCACTATCATATATCTGTATTATATTAACAGGTAATTCCCCAGTAGAGTTATCTCAACAACAACTCTCTCTATATGGTTTGTTTTTTTTCCTAACTCAGTTTAATAAGTGGTTCATTTCTCCTATTATAAAAATTATAGCTATATACTACAAGTAGGTAATTTATCAAACTAAATAAATTATGCAGTAAATGATTTAAATATGAAATATAATATTTATTTTTCCCATTTCTCTCCATCAAGTACATATAAAAAATAAAGGTTGTAGTTTTTTGATAATGACACCGATCAATGGCACTGTTTATGTGCTAAAGCACATAAAAATGCTGTTACACAGCCAACAATATGTTTGAACCCACGTGCTTGGTCACATCACATTAAATAGATTTTGCAAATTCACACACTTCATACAATTTTGATGGCTTGGTGTAAGAGTGTGTGTATTTGAATTTTATGAAAATGGTTTAACTTCTTTTTAGTATTGAAATATTGTGATTTTCTTAAGTAATAATTATCCGACTCTTTACAACATTCTGTATTGAAGATTTAAGCGGCAAAATCTTGTCCAGATAGATGTGTGAAGATAGTTGGAATTAGGTAACATGTCAAATAATGTACTGTCCATAACATTCCATGAGACCAACAAAATGGCACAGGAATTGCACTACTTGTTCGATTGAGTGATTTACCAGCATCAGAATCAGATGCTCTGTCATATTTGCAAACAATCAATGTGCTTCCAAATTTGAAGAAATATGATTGTGGATCATCAATGAAGATATTCTGTTGTAAAGGAAACAGCTCAATTTCACTGTCTATTGCATTCATGCAAGCGAACATGTTCTGTTCGAAAGCAGAGTTGGTTTGACAGCTCCAGAATACCGTTGGTTCAAGCTTTACATATTGTATATTACTGGAGCCATGATCAGCTGAGTATACAATCCATCCAGACAGAACTGTCATTTGGAAGAAGTGCCGTCTTACATTGGACCAATGGCCTGTGGGAGTTGTGTTCTGAGAGTTTGGCAGCTTGAGTGTGCTGTCAAATCGGTGACCCCAGTTTGACAGTTGAGTTGGATGAAACTCTCTTTAGCAGGAGGAAAAACCATCAGAGAAGAGTACTAACTCAACTGTAGACTTTTTGGTGGGGTGCTGTGAGACTGTGAATGTTTCTTTAAATATGTTTCTTGCCAATCTGCATCCACACTTTTTCCAGTGCTAAAAGACAACATCAAGACTGGATTGACAATCTTCTTAGACTATTGGAAGGGTTATAAGTCTGTTGATCTTGAGGTATCAGGGTTCCATAATCTGACAGTGAATCATACCTACAACTTTGTGGACCTTTCCACAGCTGTTCACATGCAGACCATCGAGTGACTTTGGGGCCTTTTAAAGTGGAAAAACAGAAAACAATCAGGAACTCACCATCAAGTTCTTCCCAACTACCTTGCAGAATTTATGTGGCAATGACTCCACAAGGATGAATATGTTTTCCTGGACATAGATTCAGAGATGTATTTGACATGCACTTCCAGAGGATTTTACAAGTAGCATTTGAAATCGAATTGATTTTGAATATTTTTAAGAGTTGTTGTTGTTTTGACTTCTTTTTACAAATGTTTACATTTTGTAATGTTTACCTAACAAAAAAAATTCCTTTTCGTTTGAAATTGTTAATGTATTTTGAAGATATTTATGATTTGTTGTTGTAGTTGTTTTTTGAAAAGAAAAAAAACTGGTTTAAAGTATTCATTGGTTATTTGGGTAATAGTTTTGAAAGTTTTTGCTCTTTCATTTTGGTTGTTGTTATTGTAAGAAAGCTTCAAAAGTTTTCAACTGATTTTTAAAAACTCAACAAGCATATTGTTTGTAATACTTTTTTTTTAATTTGTTGTTGTTTATATTTCAAATGATCAAGTAAACTTTATACAGGAAATTTATAAAGATATATGTGATATTGCATTTTATTCACCTCCTACATTAAACAAATTAATAAATAACTCCAAAGATAAAACCTAATTTATTAATAAAAATTGTGTCATTTATAAATGGATATGTAGGTGTCGCAATGGATATATAAGTGAATCTAGATGTACATTGGAAAATAAAACTAAAGAACACTTGCTATTATTAAAACATGTTCAGAAATTGAAACAAAATTGCATAGTAGATAATAATATTTCAGCATCTGTTTTTTACGACCATAATAAACCATGTATTTATGGTTTTGACTACAATTTTAACAGTGTAAAAATATTGCAAATTAAAAAAAATAACAATAAAAAAAAAGGAAGCTATGTTAACATACAAATATAAACATGACTTAATTAACAGGTAAGCATCAAACGTTAAGATCACAGAATTTGTGAGAAAGTTAGCATTTCAAAGCTTTAGTTGACAGAGATTGATTACTGGGATAATCAAAAGCCCTCCTAAGTGGATAATTTTTTTAAATTATTTAGTTAGGGTATTTACAAATATTCAGTTATATAATTACATATATTATTTTAAAAATACAGCCATCGAATCATATTATCAATATATATATATATATATTAAACCGGGAGGGGTTATAGATCGAATAGGAACACAAACAATCTATATAAACTTTTTACTCTTTAATGGATATAGCAAAATTTTGAAAAGCAAATTTTAAGATAAACACATTGTTGACGTATTATACATATAACATATGATACAATTATTTATTATTATAAAATTATACATTCAATCTGCTCCAATGCCATTTAAGTATTGCTCTACACTGGTACCCTCAGGCTGAGAAGCATAATACCCAGAAGATACCTATGATCTAGCCAGAGCTATATAAGATGCATAAATGTGGCTACATTTCAGGGATATAGATCTTCTAGCTCCAACATTCAACACTGATCATTCCAAATACTTTTTTTGTTTCAGAGTAAACTCCAGGCTGCAGTTAATTACAAAAGCAACAAACATGCCCTGAATGATGGCAAACTAATTCAGAGCCTAAGAAACCACAACTAGCTCAATCAAAAAAATTATCTATAAATAATAAACTAAAAGGAGGAAAGTATATTTAAGGAACTTACAAATACTTTAATAAAAAAAATATACTTATGATTACACTCCAGGCTAGTTAAGTCTAAGTAACATAAGAATTAAAAGTTGCCAACTTGGATTTATAAGCCACATTTTATATTTACATTAATTATTTACTAAATGACAAAATAATAATGAGCACAAAGGGTCACCTTTATTTATAAAATAGGTTTCGAAACAGTGCGTAAAATGACACTATGATAAACAATAATACAAAGATTTTAAATTATATCTTTAAAAAAACATATTCTGTAATTAAATGGACACCATTTCGATACATAGGCATAATTAATAATAATTCAAATAATCAACAGGAAAGTAAATATACTGCAATGATTAAGTGATATAGCAAAATATTAAATTAATAAAAGAATTTAATAAAAGTATGTCATTTATAGAATTGAAATATTAAAAAAAAACAATTTAGATAGAGTTTACATTAATATAGTTACATAACCTGTATTTTCAAGATATAATGATCAATTTGGATTTCACACAGAGCTCTGAAATTTTAATAATATTAAAACAGTTCTCCTATAGCTGAACTGGAGATACTCAAACTGGAATGAAGGTGATTTCTTTGGTGGCTTATGACATCTTCTATGTAGTTGGGAGATGATTTAAAATTGTGTTCCTGTAGCTGGACTGAAATTGGAATGAAGGCAAGTCTCTTTCAGTGGCCTACACATCTTTTATTTGGTATAAGCTTGTTAGGGCAATGTAGGTTGTTGCTTCGGGCTTGGGTGGATTGAATTTTGGCATTCCATCATGGGAAGGGCAGCAAATTTTAGCAAAATTAACAAATTTTCAGCTTCTGGTAGTAACAGCTCTTCAAAAGCAAGATGGAGTATATCTTTCCCGCTTACAATATGGCTTATTTATACATTTCCACCTATTAAGCCTTAACACCTTTTTGGAATTTCATTTGCCTCAGGACCAATTGACTTTTAATTAAATAAAATCATAGAATCTGACTTTCTACAACAGATAACATCTCTGATGTGATATATTTAATTTACAAAAAAAAAAAAAATTAAATATATAAATTATATAATTTTGATCCGATTTCATTAATTAAATTCTTTTCTTAGGTGTTATAACTTTTAAGGCTTAGCAGATAGTAATGGTATTTTAATTTAATAATAAAGTCTTTTGATGCAAACAAATTTAATCAGTAAACTAGATTTTACTTTTACCACAGGTGCGGACACTAATTGATTTATTGTTTACACAAAATTCCCATTTTTAATTATAAACTGATGACATTTATTTTAACTTGATATAAATAACTTTTAACATATTTTATTTATATTGTTTATTTAAAAAAAGCAAATTTGACAGATCTTATAAAAAATAGTTTACTCTCAGTTATATCTATAAAACATTAAATCAGAAAACTGTAAATATATTTTAAAGAAAACATTTTACATTATTTTTATTTAATCCTAAATATATATATATATATATATATATATATAATCTTAAATATATATACAACTCATTATGCCATTATTCCAAGGTTTAAATTATCCATCCACATATGGATATAATATAAAATTAAAATTTAGAATTGACTTATAAATTAATAAAACATATTATAATAAATTATGAGCATTTCTACACTATAATTTCATCAATACTGTCCAATTATAGCGTACTTTTCCTATGTAAATGGATGGAACCATTCAAGTGACCATGTTAGCAAATTTTACCACTCAACTTATATATCACACTTTGACATTTAGATAAAGGTTCAAAACTAGTTCAGACAAGTAGGTCATTAGGTTGATGGTAAAACAGAAAGGTATTGGAAAGTTTCTGTTTCATATGAGTAAATTTGGTAAAAATAAAAAAAAAAAGACTTTACTTATGTGAACACGGAGCTAAATTATCATGTCTTTTGTCAATGAATGGGAAACTATTTTACTCATGGCACCATCCCACACTAAACTTATGATACTACATCATACTAGATTACACAATATAATACATTTAATGTTTCTAACAATTATCAATACGTATAATGAAATTATTGGTTATTAGTCAATATTTTAAACTTAAACAGATATATACCCAAACGAGTATACATCTTGGTCAAAATAATGGATATGTGATATATATATTGTAACAAAATAATGGATATGTGATATATATATTGTAACCTCTGTCTTCATCACTTGTTTACTTCATTAGATTTATAAATGCCCAGGCACCAATTCTATACCAGATGGAATAAAATTTATAATTGTAAATTGCTTTTAAACTTATTTAAAAGATTCTTATATTGTAATTATTCTATGGCTTAGCTCAGTTGAGGTTATAGGATATGGTTTTCATATAGGATGCAAATAAAAGTAATAAAACATTTATGGATAACAATTCTTTAACACTAATTTAATCATATGCCACACATTTATTCAATTACAAAACTATTGCAAAATTATCAATTATCATATTTAGTTTAGGATAGATAATGATGAGGGTCGGGTACCTTTTATATCCACATTACCATCTATTCTAAGTAAAGTAGAATATATTATTAGCACTGTAATACAGTGATTTATCATCTCGAGATAGATTAAATAAATTGACTTCTACTGGCAAATCTATATATTCTAGGGCTATATGTTATATTAAGCAAATGTGTGTGTGTGTGTGTGGAAATGGAAAATCGAACATATATAAACAAGCAATTCATATGGGCTATTAATTCAATAAAACATTTATTAGAAATAGAAGACAAAATAAATAATAAACAAAAAAAAATATTATTTTAAGCACTTTGCTAACCAATTACATTTCTCCTATAGTAAAACCAAAATTGACTAATATATGAATCATATATTTTCGAATATGTGTGCTTTTATAATATCATAAATATAATGTATTTTTAAAACATACTTTTTATTACTTATTTATAAAACTTGGATGATTTCATAAATCAATCATCTTTTATACATATTATAAAAAATTATACAACATGTATCTGTTATAACTAGTATATATCATCTAACATTAACTAGACAAAATAAAGAAAGGCAGGGAAAACAATAGCCAAACACTTATACTTATACTTATACTTATATACGTGAGGGTTAAATAATATCTCCAAAGTCAATCAAAATAATCTAATGATCCCTTGACCATTTCTATCTCCAACTTGTAACAGAGAAGGTTTTAATTCTTTATTTTTTTAAATAAACTTCATTAATGAAATTAAAGCATAATAAATACAATTTAAAAAAAATATATAATAATAATTTATAGCATCACGCACACATACGAATATCTATAATCTTCTATAATATAATTTTTAGATCATACAAAATAATAGATTATCATATTATAATGATATGAGGTTACATTGTTTTTTTTTAAAAAAAATAAAAAAAAATTATTGTACATCTGTTGTAATCAATAACAAAAATACTTATCAATATCCCATCATTACATGTTAAGTTTTTTTTAAAAAAATTTGAAAGTTGAAAGAAACATACATATTAGTTTCAAAGACAACAGTAACTTTAACATAAAAAAATGTCTATGCGATTGTTAAAGCATAATTTGTTAAGAATGACAATAGTTTTTATTTATCCTCGAATTTCGTTATAGGTGTGGTAAATGGAATTTGCATGCATTGGAATTATTTTATTATATATGCGCGAATAGCAAAGTTATATAGTATTAAATTATCCTCTTGATATAAGATTAAATAGATAAACTCTTTCATTTTAAATTTTATTTTGTAGAATATTGATAGAAAATTCTTAAAATTGAAAATCAAGCATTTAATTATAGTGTTTAATAAGAAAATTTTAGCTAGCTTTATTTTAAACAATTTTATCATTCTGATATTATTTTTTTTTTGGTAATACTTTAAAACAAATCATAATTACTTAGTTACAAATCATCCAGGCATTTTAAAGTAATGAATATGGATCATCGCTTGACAGAAATTTGGAGCTAGCTTCCCTCTGGGGAAGTGTTTATGTCCTCATTTTTATATTATTCCACTAGTATAATAGAGAATTCTCCACAGGTATATTATTAGAATCCTTGCGATGTTTTTTTTATATTTGTTCTAATACCCTTAGAGAGTTATTGATTCATTTAAGTTTTTTTACATCTTCTTCCTTGGAATTTTTTTACTTTCCTTCAAGTTTTAAACTCTCTGTCTCTCTTCACTCATGCCTCTGTGTTTCTTTTTTATTACAATCAACTTTGGAAATGTGCCAGAATTTTTGCTTATAAAATTTTAACAATACAATATTTGAATAGAATAAAACATAATAATAAAAAATATTAAATATTAATTATTAATTTAGAAATATTTTTCACTATTATACAAATAATTTTTATCATTTTCAAACATAAGATTATGAACAATACATAATCAGTAAATAATAAATAAAATATAGAAAAGAAAATTCTAATTAATAATATATCTATGTTTTTGCTTATTATGACATGTAAATTTTTCTACTACATATAAACATCCCTGATTTTGTTCATCCTCCTTTTATACTACCAAACATATATAATCCAAAACTCTGCCAATCAGTACACCCAATTAAAGTTTTAATTCTTTTAAATCCTAATTCTAAGTAGCAAATTACATCACAATTCATTTTTCTCAGATAATTATCTTTAGCCATTGTTAGCACAAATGTGAACTTTCCACATTTCTTCCTGGTGCCAACCTGGAAGGTCACAATCCTCCCCCTTATGAAAGAAAAATGAATTGGATAAACAACAATCAATATTAATAGCACATCAAATTTTACATTAAGATCATTCTTCAATTAGAAAATTATATTTGTCGAATAAACATAAAACAATAAAAATATTTAATATTTTTATAAACACTTGTTTCTATTATATTTTAGCAACATTAAATAAGCAAGGAAAAAATAACTAAATTCTATATTGAACATTATGTATAACTTTTATTAATCATGTCTTGCAGTATACAGAATCAAACTGCGAGCATTATAGGTAACTTTAAACCTTGCTTGATTATTCTTTATTTCCTTTCTTCTGACAAGTTTATCTCTAAGAGGACATTATCTCAATCTTCTTTAGTCTAGTTTTTATCTTCTAATTTCTTTTTCTTCATCCATAATCTTCCTAAGATAACTTATCTTAATCTTCTCTTTACTTATCTCTTTGAACTTTACTTTAATTTTCTTCATATATTTATTGTGATTAATTACCACTCTCATAAAATCTACTTTGGTTTTCTTCTTACTTTTACATTTAAACTTTATTTTGGCTTTGCCTAAATCTCTATCCAGATTAATAACCTTTCCAAGAAAATTTAAATCAAACTTCTTTGTATTCTTAATTTTACATTTTATTTTCACTTTACCAACTTCTCTAGCATGACTAACACTTTCTATTAAATATTCCACACTATATATTACCTGTTTAATATCTCCGTAAAATATTTTTTGTAAACATTCACCTTCACCTTATGATCTCAATAATCAAGAACACATTTTGGAATTATGTTTTCATTTTTATTTTTAAATTTATTACCTGTAATATCAATAACCTTTAACAATTCGTTCTCCAAAATTTCTAGATACTTCATATCTAAAGAAATTAGTTCTGTCTTCATTGATTTATTAATTTCTTTCTCTCTATCAAGATTCTTCTTGAAATCCTTAAGCACATCTATAACTACATTCTTATCTAATTCTGAGTCTTGACCATCTATTTCTCTAAGTTCTTTATATACATTTATTTCATCACTGGCTAAACTAACATTCTTATTAATATGCATAACTTGATCATTGATATTCTCTTGCATTTCTAGCTTCACTTTGGGTATTTCTAACCTTGCTTCTAGATTTGTTTCTAGTTTCATTTCTATTTTTATCTCTGACATTTCTGACTTTATTTAAACCATCCTCTCCTCTGATTTCTTTTGACTCAATTTTATTTCTATTGCTATCTCTGATTCCTGACTTTTTACTTTCTCTCCACAATTTGCATCTGCCTAACTATACTAGCATTTATTTCTACCATTTCTAACTTTATTTCTGAAACTTCCAATTTTATTTCTGCCATTGTCTCCTCTGACTTATCTTGACCCGACTTTAGTTCTGCAAACATCTCTTCTGACCTTTCTCTATCTTCTATTCATCCAGACTTTAGTTCTTCTCTTAATTCTGATTTTAATTCTACTTGACCAGACTTTAGTTCTGCAAACATTTATTCTGACCTTTCTCTGTCTTCTATTCATCCAGACTTTATTTGTTCTTTTAATTCTGATTTCAATTCCACTAAACCTAACTCTAATTTTGCAAAAAAAAAAAACTATTTGGCCCACATTGACATATCATCATCCGTGGTTTTACAAATATTATCTCTCATCTTACTAGACTCTCCCTAGGACATATCTATAGCTTCATTTCCTGATTCAAGGTCAGGGGAAATCGCAACAATGTCTGGAGATGGTGTCTTTTGAGACCCTCCCAAACTATCATATAAGCTGAACTCTTCCATTATATAATACTTTAAAAATTTATTAATACTACTTAAGAAAATAAAGTTTACCAGCTCCAACTTCCACCAAATCAACAATTCAAATTCACCATCGCTTCCTAAAATGACATAAAATTTCCACAATTTTATTTTCCCATATAATGTTCGATTTTCCACACACACATAGATAAGTAGACATTAAGTATTAACTAGGTCACATTAATCTAAACATAGCTGAATCTATTAATTAAATTTTATATAATCCACTATAGTTATATTATAAACTACACCAATTCAAATTACTGATAAACGACTAAAAACGATTTAAACATGTTCATTTATTTTTATGCTGTGTTAGGTGCATCCAAATATTATAACCAGCATTTATGACCCCCCAAAATGAATTTTTAACCAAAATAAAATTAATGATGACATGCATTTACTATGACAACTGATATACAATTTTTAATTAAATATGAAAAATGCCAACCTTTGCATAGGAATATATAAAATATCCTTTTAAGAATGAGCTATATATTCAAGTTATATATTCATCCATTCTTTAAAAGATCCAACAGATACTGACAGCCAAAAGAATTATTAGCAGTTCACAATTTTGAAATAGATAAAAGAATTCCATCACTGCTCTTAAAACAGACTATGCTCCATGAACACTCTGATGATCATCCCACTTTAGTTATTCTAAGCTACCACAACCCATAATATTTTACTACAAACACTATCACAATGCCCTGCTTACATCCAATTCTTAGGGGCTACTACTTATAAAATATTGTCTTGCTCACCTTTGGGAGTCTTAGAGACAAATATTACATATATATTAGAAAGAACTATGACTTGCTCTCTCTGGAGTCTTAAAAGCAATATCATGGCAGGACTACTGTTAACTGCTTCATGATAACTAACAACTGATATCATAATTTGGGTTGGAGTATGGAATGAGAACAATCAGTCACTAGTGACATGAATACACCATATACTTAAGACAATGACAGAAATTCTCCATCCATTACCAAAACTTGCAATACAACCAACAAAACTCCAACAATCAAGCATTCTATTTAACCTTTAAAATGCTATCAACTTTAACATTTACTATAAGTTGTGATATTTATATAGCTTTAAAATTTGAAACTATGCTGTTCCATGGCTGTATTTATTTATTTCACATAAACAAAAAAAAATGTTTTTTTTTAAACTATACATCTAACATTCATATATCCACCACACATCTTTCAGGTATTGGCTTATTTCAAATTCTAATTGGCTTATTTCAAACCTTAGTTAATGCTCCATTTACCCCTAGTTCCATTTTATCAAACATTTCTAGTAATCTTCCAGATTGATATAAAAAAATCTTTGAATAAGAAAACTGCCAACTTGATTCTATTTTAGAACCAATTTTGCAATAACTGTATATTTAAAACAGGAATAAAGTAATTCTAATGGAACTGGATTACTTCTTATCTCAAATATATGACAATATATATCAACAAAAATATAAACACTCTACAAGATATGAGACTTAAGTAATCAAGATCCCACGATTGCACATCCATTTAAACCCTTGGCAGCTGTTGCCTCTATGTATATATCAAGCCATCAACATTAGTCACCACTTAAAATAGAATGTATAATATATAATCACCCATAAAGAACAACATACACATGTGAACAAAGATGAATCAATCACCAATCATTGTGCAGCCATTTACCCATAAATATATCGAGCATTTAACCCATAAATGTTGTGTCATTCACGTTGGGCAAGCCACTTAACCCATGGCAGTTGTGCCTCTATGTATATATCAAGCCATCCATGTTGTGCGCCACTTAACCCACCCTGTAACCTCTGTTTTCTTCACTTGTTTATTTTATTAGATATATAAATGCCCAGGCACCAATTCTATACAAGATAAAATAAAATTTATAATTGTAAATTGCTTTTAAACTTATTTAAAATATTCTTATATTGTAATTATTCTATGGCTTAGCTCAGTTGAGGTTATAGGATATGGTCTTCATATAGGATGCAAATAAAAGTAATAAAACATTTATGTATAACAAATCTGTAACACTAATTTAATCATATGCCACACATTTATTTAATTACAAAAACTATTGCAAAATTATCAATTATCATATTTAGTATAGGATAGATACTGATGAGGGTCAGGTACCTTTTATATCCACATCACCATCTATTCTAAGCAAAGTAGAATATATTATTAGCACTGTAATACGGTGATTTATCATCTCAGATAGATTAAATAAATTGACTTCTACTGGCAAATCTATATATTCTAGGGCTATGTTATATTAAACATATATATGTGTGTGTGGAAATGGAGAATGAAATGTATATAATCAAGCAATTCATATGGACTATTAATTCAATAAAACATTTATTAGAAATAGAAGACAAAATAAATAATAAACAAAAAAAATATTATTTTATGCACTTTGCTAACCAATTACATTTCTCCTACAGTAAAACCAAAATTGACTAATATTTAATATATGAATCATATATTTTCGAATATGTGTGCTTTTATAATATCATAAATATAATGTATTTTTAAAACTTACTTTTTATTAGCTTATTTATAAAACTTGTATGATGCCATAAATCAATCATCTTTTATACATATTATAAAAAATTATACAACACTTATCTGTTATAATTAGTATATATCATCTAAAATTAACTATACAAAATAAAGAAAGGCAGGGAAAACAATAGCCAAAACACTTAAACTTATACTTATATACATGAGGGTTAAATAATATCTTCAAACTCAATCTAAATAATCTAATCATCCCTTGACCATTTCTACTTCCAACTTATAACAGGCAAGGTTTTAATTTTTTATTTTTTTAAATAAACTTCATTAACGAAATTAAAGCATAATAAATACAATTTAAAAAAATAATAATTTATAGCATCACGCACACATCCAAATATCTATAATCACCTATAATATAATTTCTAGATCATACAAAATAATAGATTATCATATTATAATGACATGAAGTTACATTGTTTTGTTTTTTTAAAACAAAACAAAAAAAAATTGGTTGTACATCTGTTGTAATCAATAACAAAAATACTTATCAATATCCCATCATTGCATGTTAAGTTTTTAAAAAAAAAAATTGAAAGTTGAAAGAAACATACATATTAGTTTCAAAGACAACAGTAAATTATAACATAAAAAAAATGTCTATCTGATTGTTAAAGCATAATTTGTTAAGAATGACAATTTTTTATCCTGGAATTCTGTTATAGGCATGATAAATGACATTTGCATGCATTGGAATTATTTTATATGCGCAAATAGCAAAGTTATATAGTATAAAATTATCCTCTTGATATAAGATTAAATAAATAAACTCTTTCATTTTAAATTTTATTTTGTAGAATATTAATAGAAAATTCTTAAAATTGAAAATCAAGCATTTAATTATAGCATTTAATAATAAAATTTTAGCTAGCTTTATTTTAAACAATTTTATCATTCTGATATATATTTTTGGTAATACTTTAAAACAAATAATAATTACTTAGCTTACAAATCATCCAGGCATTTTAAAGGTAGTGAATATGGATCATTGCTTGACAGAAATTTGGAGCTGGCTTCCCTGGGGGGGGGGTTATCTTCTCATTTTTATATTATTCCAGTAGTATAATAGAAAATTCTCCACCGGTATATATTATTAGAAACCTTGCGATGTTTTTTTTTTTTATATTTGTTCTAATACTCTTAGAGAGTTATTGATTCTTTTACATTTTTTTTACATCTTCTTCCTTGAAATTTTTTTACTTTCCTTCAAGTTTTACACTCTCTGTCTCTCTTCACTCACACCCTCTGTGTTTCTTTTTTTATTACAATCAACTTTGGAAATGTGCCAGAATTTTTGCTTATAAAATTTTAACAATACAATATTTGAATAAAATAAAACATAATAATAATAATAATAATAATAATAATAATAATAATAATAATAATAATAATAATAATAATAATAATAATAATAATAATAATAATAATAATAATAATAATAATAATATTAATTAATAATTCTCAAAACATTTATTAAACTAATTAATATGGATGATATATTACAAATATGGATAATGAACAATTATAATATTAGATGAGTTATGGAACTAACATTATTGAGTTAAACAGGGTTAGGTATTTAGTGGTTAAGTTCTTTGTTAACTTCATTAGAGAGTCTGATATAGCTTCCATGTCTCTTGAAAAATGAATGTTGTGGCAAGAGTTTTGTCTCTTTGTTTAATTTTCTCTATGCTCTGAATAAATAATGAGTTTTCATCTGGCTTGGGATGTTGGTATTGTGTTTTGCACCTTACAATCCAAATGGCATAGGTGATGAAAATTGACAGCCTGATTGCAGGAATATCTCTTCCACGAATGCATTCTTTTATATTAAGTATTTTGTAGTAGTCTATCTTTGAATTGTTAAATATTATTGTTTTAATATTACCTAGACGTTTTAATTATGTGGTCAAATGTTTCCTCATCCCTGCCACAGCTGTGGCACATTGATTGGACTTTGGTGATAGTTCTTTTATATCTGAGGAACCAGTTGACCGGCATGGCATCCAGATTATTTTTAAGTAAGTAATCTAAGTATTTTGGTTCTAGAGCCCAATACTTGAATAAGGTAATCAGCTTGTGATTAGTTATTCCTAATCTTGTAGTAGAGATTTGATTATTTTGTTTTAGGATGCGATGGGCATCCCATAGCTTGATCTTGCTTTGATAGTTGTTATGGGCATTTGTATTTTGTTGCATTGTTGACAGGATTAGATAGTAAAGCCAGCTTAATTTTTTTTGGGGGGTGGGGTGTCAGAAGGAATTATGGATTCAGTGATCTGGTCATGGCCATACTGATGGAGTAGTTTAAATATCAGAGTGTGTGATTTCGGATACTTAATTGAAGTGATGGAATGTAGTGACATTCCATTTAATCTTTTGTTTTCCTGCATGTTTCTCATGCTGATGGAAACAGTTTGCCCTTTCCATAGTAATCTTGAACAATATTGCTCAATTTTCTTGATAAATGTTTTATTTGCATTCATCATTGGCAGGTAGTATGCAATTTTGCTGTAAATCTTTATATTTAGCAGTGAAACCTTACCATAGAGTGAAAGGTATACCTTTGAGAGGGTCTTAGTTATCTGGTCTGTGGACTGGAGGATTTTTGCCCGAAGTTCTTTAGACATTGCTGATTGCGATTTTGAAATATTAAATCCCAGAAATTTCTGTGGTTCAGCTTGGAAACGCGATTTGATTTTTTTTCCAGATAGGATAGACCAAGCTGTGGATTTTCCTGTATTTATTTTAGGTCTGATAGATTGATATATTTGTCCAATATTTCATATAGTGTGTTTAGATATTTCTGAGTTGGCAGAATGATCAAGACATCATCCATGTAAGCAACTGCTTTGATTGCTCTTTTGAGTCTGGGTATATATACTCCAGGTAGGTTATCTTCAATGTCTTTAAGAAGTGGATTGTTGTAGCAGGAAAACAGGAGAGCACTGAGTGGAGATCCTTGTGGAATTGAAGTATTCAGAGTAAAACTGTTTGTATATATTCCATTGAGTGATATGTGAATTTCTCTATTGTGTAGTAAATTGTCCAGAATCTGAATTATCTGGGAGGGAACACCAAGGCCCTGCAAAATATTCAGCAGTGTGCTGATATTGAGTGAGTCAAATGCCTCAGATATGTCAAGTTGTACAGCAATGGGCTTGGATTTTCTGTTGGTTCTGATGTAATCCAAGAGTATTTTGGTTTCACCAATCGCCGTGAGTGCTGATGAGCCTTTCTTGGCATACTGAGAGGGCATGATATGACTCAGGATTTTATGTTGTATCTTATCTTTAATGACAGCCTCTATAATCTTTATTAAGAGTGGAGACATGGATATGGGTCTTATGTTGTTTATATCAGTAGGGTCTTTGCTCTTTTTCATAAATGGCACCAATGCAACTGGATATAAATTTTTAATGAACCTTTGCTTTTGCGCAAGATGGTAAATCATTAACATGATGATTGGGACAGTAAAATCGCTTGTGGGAGAGGAGAAATTTAGGTATCCCATGCATTCCAGGATGGATGCTGTCTGGAAGGGAGCATAGTTTGTTTTTAATATCTTGGACTTTGATCAAATGATCATCACTGGATGAATGTCTTGTCCAATGATGATCTACTGATGAGTTTTGTTTTTTTAATTTGTTTTCAAAGTGTAGTTTAATTTTTTCAAGCATGTGGTATCCAGTTATGCTGGTGCCCTGATATTTAATTAGTATTGGAGTATTTTCTTTTTTCTGTGGCCCCAGTGCCCACCTGAGATATCCTCTAGTCCAACAATATTGAGGAGGCAAATATATCTTGGATTTTTTCAGAGACACATATTCAGCAAGGGCTTTTTGCTTTGCTTTATATTTTTTCTTAACTGAGATGATGTCATCTATCGAGTTGCTTTCGGTAGAAAACTGTTTAAGTTGAGCATCAATGTTTTCTAGGTCCTTTAATAATGAGGTTAGGCACTTTGACCTGCAGGAGTACTGGACTATTAGAGTTTGCAGAACTCCCACTAGTGCAAACCAAGCCTCCTCAGGTGGTCTTGAAAGTATATTTATTTTCCTAAATAGAATATATGCCTCTGATGGGATGGCTTCAGTTATGTTGGCTTTTGTTAGCATTCTAATTGTTTTGTTGTGATTCAGTTGTGTGAGGTTATCAATTTGCATTGAGATGACCACTGCAAAGTGGCCAGAGAATGCTACAGGCTGAAGCACTGCCTCCATAATGGAGTGAAATTCGGATGTGTAAAAGACCAGATCTATCAAAGATTTGTGTCTTCTGGTATAGAATGAAAAAGCACTATCTGGAAAAAAACCTTCCCCACTAAGAAAGCCTCTATTCAGAAGATGAAGGTATTTATTGACAAATTCTCCATAGGAAGTGTTAAAATCCCCAACAATCACTGTTGGCCAGCTACTGGTGGATATTATCAGGTTGATGCTATTAACTATTTTAATATATGAACTGACATTGTTAGGAGTGTATATGTATATAGCATTAAAGGTGGTAGCTCCTTAGGTGAGTTTGATAGATATTATATTTTTGTCTGTGTAAGTAATTTTAAAACTATCTGGAACATTTTTACTATTTATAATTATGCCTACTCCTCCAGCTGCTACATTACTAGTGCTAAACTGAGTGTAACCCAATTTGGATAGTTCTTCCATGATAATACTGCTGGAGTTTATGTGACATTTAGTTTCTCCCATGAATAGTATATGTGGTAGGTTGTTTTGAAACCAGTGTTTTATGTCATATATACGGTCAGTGGAGTTGATACCTCTTATATTCAACCCCACAATCTTACAATTAATAGTCTGCACTATGTTGGTGACCGCTATAGATAACTGCAAGTGGGTTTGTAGATGGTGAATTGGTCTTTGGTCTTATATTTGGTCGGAGGACTTGAGAATCTTCTGAAAAGGTTGGTGTTAAAAGATTGACAGATTCACATGTGTCTTCTCTATCTATTCCATTTGATGGGTTTGGAATTATAGGGTTACTTGTCTTTCTTATCTTCTTGATACTGCTTGTTGTGCTAGATTTAATAGTATTTGCTGGAGTTATGGAACTACAACCTTCATCTTCTGAGTCTGCCTTTTGGTTTATGAAAGATTTTCTTTTATTGTTTATAATTATGGATTGTGTAAGCTCCATTTCAGTTTCATCATTACGTTTATACTCAGATTCAATGTGTGTTTTGTTTTACAAGACAACTTCTTATTATTTTGTTTTGAGTCTTGCCTCTATTGAGATCTGGTATATGGTTTTGCGAAGGTAGCATTTTATCCTGATTGTTGGTGTGTATAAGATTGTATGGCTGTTTTTGATTGTGTGTAGCTGTGTTCAAGCCTTTTGGTTTTATCTTTGTTGGTATAGGTACATTGTTACTTGAGAACTTTTGTGTGTTTTGTTTGTTTGTGGTATGTGGTAAGTTTAATGAAGTTTTAAAACTTAGTAATTGGTTATCTCTTTGAAGTAAATTGGTTGTGTTAATATTTTGGTCTATTGAGAAACACTGCTTATCACTTTGGTTTGTTTTGGGTAAGGGTTGCACATTTTTATTTCCAAACATTTATAGTTTTGGTTGTTTCTTTCTCCACACTGGGAGCAATTGCTTGTCATGCACTATCTGATCAAGTGTGTTCTTTGACCACAAGCAAAGCATTGGGGTCTTACTCCCAGATATGTAAGAATCGTAGGAGCTCCATTGAAACTGATGGTAGTGGGTATATCTGTAGGTTTAATTCCTTGTTTCAGATACAATTCAATCATAGCAGTGTTAGATAATATTGCATCACCAGCCCTATCTTCTGGTAAATATACAAATTTGTATATCTTTCCAAATGGGCTGAGGGTGCTTTGAAGCTGATCTTCTTCAAAACCAGAAATGCAGTTTTTTTATCCTGCCAAATAATGCTGATGTTCTATTGAAGTCAACATAGCAAATAAAATGGTTATTGATGGTCCTATTGTTGACTTTGAAATTATTCCTTTCGGCCCAAGTTTTGAACTCAACCGCTATATAGCAGTCATTGGGATGTGTTAGTATTCTGGAAATGCCCACACCCATAGACCCTTCTTTGATCATTGCACAGAATGAGTCTATGGAGAATTTGGTAAGTGAGCAGTTAGGGTCTGTGATGGCCATGATGAGACTCTTGTCACTATTATAATTCAGCAGTGATTTAAGCAAAAGATTAGGGATAGTTCTATTAAATCGAAATGATAGATGATTATATTGGTCTTCTTCATAGTTGTCTGTTGTGAATATGTATTTGTCTGTGGATATATTAGCGGGTTGTTGTTTGTTAAAATTATCTTCCATGAGATCGAGTAATGTTGAGTTAGTTGGGTTTACCCGTAACACATTTTCAGTTACTGTTGTGTTGCGATTTCCTGTGCTAGAATAGGACAAGTTTTTATCTGTTACTTTTATTTTTGCTATATTAGCATATGTGTTTCTATTTTGTGCACTAAAGCTTGTTTGTGGTTGATTTATATGTGTATTATTTTTATTTGCTTGAGTATTATCGTTTAAATCTGTTGCAATATTAGATTTTCCTGAATACATGCAAGTATTGACGAAGTTTCCTAGATTTCCATTTTGCACCCCTATCGGTAGCACTTGTTTTCCTGAAGGTTTAACATTACTATTTTTTCTGATTAATACATCATTATTTCCTATGGATATGCTGTGAATTATTTCATTGTTTGATGATTTTAAAATAAATGTGTTATTACTAATTTGATTTTTGTTGTTTAATTTCGGTTTTGAGTTGTGATTATTTACTGATGGATGATGTTTCTTCATAAAATCTGTGCTGCCATGACCGATGGCTTCTTCCCGGCCACTGCAAGTATCGGATCTAATTTCATGTTGGTTAACTTGATTTTGTGAATTATTGTTGACTAATTCCTGACAATAATTGGAATTTTGTTTTATATTTTCTTGTTCTTTTATTGTTTGAGTTTTATTTTTCCATTTGATATGATTTTGGAAATCACTGTGATTTTCCTTTACGTGATCAGCTATATCTCCTGCATTAAGGTTCGGGCTTAGCACTAATGCTGCATCATGCTCCGAGCTTCGTATTTTTTTTGTTCGCTTTTTGCTGCGTTTTTGAATTTTATTTGTGTCAGAGTTTAATTTCGGCTTTTTGGGCAGAATTGCTTGTGTTTTATTAGATATTGATTGTTTTATTTGTATTTATATTTTTGGGACTGGAGAAGCTTCACTATTGATGAGTGAGTCCATGCTATCCGTTTTAAATAAACTTTTATTATTTTGTCCTGAGATTACGTAAGTGTCCGATACCTGAGTGATATGCTCTGGGCTCCGGACTTTTTTTGATTCTTTAGATTTAACTGATGTAATTTTTGATTTGCTTTCACATTTATCGTATGTTTTCCTTATGTACAACATGCCTGTAGTTTTTTTGCTAATATTTTCTTCTATTTTAAGGTCTGTTGTTTCTTTCAATGATTGATAAATTAACTCATTTGAATCGCTAGAAGATTGAGAGCCCAGCTCGCTTGAGTCACTATCTGAGGCTAGGATTTCTGATTTTCTTTTTTTCATTATAGGAATAGGGCATTGTGGTATTAAATTTTGTGTTTTAAGTACATTTATGGATATATCTTTAACATTACCATGTTCAGAAGGGTCTAAATTCGCTTGTTCATTATTTGCAAGTTGGCCTTCGGTTAACTGAATATTCTCAGTATGTGTTTGTGCATTATGCATAAGGCTTTGCATTTCACTTCGATTAGACTTTTCTTTAGAAAAGAAAATTGATTATTTGAAATATTTTGGTTAGATGAACTAGATTCTGAAGTATCATTAATAAAAATGTGTGATTCATCAGGTTTTTTATTTAGATATTGTTTGTTATTATTGGAAAGGTTTAAGCTTACGTTATCACTTATATTAACTGACTCTGAGCTTTGAGTAACGTTATCTATAATATTTTTTCCATCGATCTTTTCTAATGACTTTTTAGGTATTTACTGAGTTTTTGGATTTTTCCTGTTAGGCAATAGTGTTTTGATCAGTAATTTAGCTTTTTGAAAGCTGGATGGCTTTAGAAAATCTTTTTTTTTTGATACTGATTCTTTTTCTGAATCGCTAAGCTCTGACATGGCGATCTCTGCATTAATTACATTTTTGTTTCTAAATCTTGTTATAGAGCAATTTTTTCGCAATTCCGTTCAATGATCTAGTAAATAAAGATCTTACCTTTAATTTAAGTCTATTCAGGTATATTTCTCAGATGAATGTCCTTTCTCTTTTGGGTAATTTTAAACGATCTCTAAATATTCTCTCTCAGTGAAATAACTTAAAGACGCTGTTCAAATATTAATTAATAATTTAGAAATATTATTTACTATTATACAAATAATCTTTATCATTTGCAAACATAAGATTATGAAGAACTCATAATCAGTAAATAATAAATAAAATATAGGAAAGAAAATTCTAATTAATAATATATCTATGTTTCTGCTTATTATGGCATGTAAATTTTTCTACTACATATAAACATCTCTGATGTTGTTCATCCTCCTTTTCTACTACCAAACATATATAATCCAAAACTCTACCAATCAGTACATCCAATTAAAGTTTTAATTCTTCTAAATCTTAATTTTAAGCAGCAAATTACATCACAATTCATTTTTCTCAGAGAATTATCTGTAGCCATTGTTAGCGCAAATGTGAACTTCCCACATTTCTTCCTGGTGCCAACCTGGAAGGTCACATATATATATATATATATATATATATATGTGTGTGTGTGTGTATAAAATATAATGTGTGTAATATATAAAGGGTATATAGATAAAATATATGGTTAAAATATAAAGTGTATAATATGCTACATGTATATAAAAGAAGGTCAGATCTCTCACAAGAAAACTATCAATTTACATAGGATCTGGGGGTTGCATAGAAAGTAACTCCATGCTGGGGTTGAAACAACATCCCGATAGATCATCATCATCAGTTGTACAATCATCTTCCTCATATTTCTCTGCCCATCTGAAAAGAGGTCGCTTGGGGTGCATTGCCAGACTTCGTGAGAATTTACTGCCTTCATACAATATCTCATTTTTTAGCTCAAGGTCTTTGACTTCAAACTTTTATTCCTGTTCTGTGACAGATAATTCACTAATATTTTTTATAGGAGTTTTTTCACATGGTGTGTCTAGATGCTCTATCTTATTTGTATCACTCACATTTATCATTGCTTCCATAAATTTTATATTCTTTTCCTTTTCAATGGTCTTTTCTCTAGTAAGTGCTTTTTCGCATTCCTTGCTTTGACTTGTTGTCACTTGCGATTCATCCTTTTCCAACCCAATTTTTTTCTTCATACAGACAAATCATGCTATTTTCATAATTGATCTGGCAGTTATGTTCACTTAACAACTCATTTTCTTTGATACTGATACTTTCCTGATCAACTTTGGCTTCCCCCTCTCTAAAATTATTTTTAACATTATCTATGGTCTGGCCAACAACTTGCACTACCTCCTGTCTATCAAGTTTGTTAGCGTGGTCATCACTAGCCAAGCTGCTTTCCATAATTTCTCTTATTTCTTCTTTTATTTCTCCTATATCTTTCAACTCTTGAATATACATTGTGATCATGTTTTCTTCTTGGGCTGCTGTTTGACTTCTTTGTAGAGGTTTTCTTTTATTTTATATATTTCCTCTCTAATTTCATTTTGAGCTTCTTCATACTCTTGAAATTTGCTGCCTAATTCTACTCCAACTTTATAAACCTTATCTATCAAACCCTTTTCCTGACACTCTATATGCTCTACTAAGGCCTTTACTTCTTCTTTAATGATAACTCTGTCTTTGTTATTTTCCACTTGACTTTGCTGGAACATTTAATTGAATTCTTCCTTAACTTCTTCGTATTTATGCTGGCAGCTGATTGATAGTCCCTGTAAATCTTGGCTCAACTTTTCTTCCAACCGCATATCTCTCTCTGTCATATCTTGCCTAAATTCTTTGACTAGGGCCTCAAATCTTTGCCCAGTTTTCTGATCCCTTTCCTTCATTTTTTGATCCATTTTCTGATCCCTTTCCTTCATTTTCTGATCCCTTTTCTCTGCATCCTGTCTAAGCTGTCTCAGCAACCAATTCAAATCCTGGCCTTCTTGCTCAATCTCCTCTATCAGTATCTGTTCTGATATTTCTTTCACCAAATTCTCTGGCATAGCTACAGTTTTATTGCTACAGTTTTCTGTTATCTCATATAATCCTTTCAAAATTATTATTATTTTGGACCTAATATTTTTTTAAAAAAAAACTTTATTACACTTTTAATATGGCTGTTTGCTGCTCTCCTCCTTCAAGAATGACTCGTTCACTTCCATCCCAGCTCTATGTCTAACTCACTAATATATCAATAAGCTCACACATTCATGTCGATGCCCATCCAACATATAATGACTCACAAAAAAACAAACTTTTTGTCTCCTTTTTTTTATGTATTTAGTAAAATATATGAACCTTTTTTTAAAAAAACAATCCTTTTTATTTTTTTTCTAGCTTTAATAAAGTATACAAAAATTTAAAAAATCTTTTTTTTTCTATGTCTAAAGTATAAAACATAATATTTTAATATTAAAATGAAATAATAAAAACTTAACTCACCACCGGTCTCTTCTTACAGCTGTTTTTTTAAAATAGTTCATGCTTATTACCTAATTCTATTTACTCGTCTGCATCAATTTCTAACCTTTAACTTCTGGATAATTTGACTTTACTTTTTATAAATATATATTTCTACTCATTCTAAACCACTCCAATTGATAAAATACTTTGATAAAACAACGAGATCCCCCCTTTTTTTTAATCTAAATTTATTTTCTCCACACCCTGATGACAAATTTATAAGAGGATGACTTATAACTTGTTCAATCATCCTCGAGCACTAGTCACCATTGAGCAGGAAAGACACACAAACCATTTAATAAAATGTATTTCTTTATATATTTTTTGTTGTTGTTATATACACATAAAAATCCATTACTCAGGGTATATAGGTGTTTATAATAAAGCCTCATGATTGGGCATTCAAACATGAAAAAAAAAACCCTATGTACCAGTCAAAACATGCTTATCCATCTAACATGAGCTAGAACTCACAAACTGTACTTCAAACCCGAGATTTAAGTCAGGGACCAGCCTGGATTTGAACCCACTCTCCAAGCCCCAGATCAAACACCTAATAGAAAACATAACAATGATGGCACAAGAAAAATAATTCTTAATCTGGTCCACTAGCAAATTGGAGAAAATAAGACTCATGGACTTAAACAATATATAAACAACTTAAATACTAGAGACATTCCAAAGATAAAATCTAATATATTTAATTAATAGGGGCTTTACTAATGAATAACTAGGGTCAATTAGTGAATTGTATTGATTGACTAATGAGACAGAAACTGATATATGATGAATTATAAAATATATTTATTGACAATTTCATATATATTTTGATATAACCCATTACTTAGCATTGGATAATGCACGCAGGCATTTTGTTTAACAACATTACTCTAGGCAATTGTACAAACAATAACTGATATTTGGGTTAAATAAATTTGTGACTATTATTTAATGAAGCTAAATATTATGCTATATAATAAGTCACTACATTCTACTTAATAGTTATGGCCTTTCATCATCAGTTTGAGTGGCTATTATACCACTAATCAAACCATGTCTGAAGTGAAGCTTAATAATACATCTGATTATAACAAATTTATATATTGAATATGGGCATATAAAGCATCCAAGATAGCTTGAGATCAAACAGGTTTTCAAGAATACTTTGTATCAATGCCAAAGACTGCATATTAGGGAGATAGAGTTGGCTATAGAGATTTTACTAATATGCTATGCACAAGTAAAAATATAATAATAAAGTTTCTCTGTGGATGGATAAATAGATTTTAGGGTTTTCATGACCAACAATGGTTTACCCAATAACCAGTCATCATGCTGCTAAAAGGGAACATTTATTTGGTTTATAAGAGGCAGGCGACTTACATGCTAATCTGGCCCTTAGCTCAGTCTTAGCTACAGCACTACCCTAAGAAGAAGGTAGGCTGGACGTACTGTGGCTCCATCTTAAATATATATATAAAAAAAACAGCACAATGATAAAATATTAATAAAATTTCACATCTGACAAGCTGAAATATGTTATAAATTAAATATATATATTAAATGAACACTAGTTTATCAGTTTGATCAAAAGAGCCAACTCTTATGTAACATGAAAATTACATATATGCTACTAATTATCTATAACTAATAAACTAAAAGGAGGAAAGTATATTTAAGGAATTTACAAATACTTTAATAAAAAAAATATACTTATGATTACACTCCAGGCTAGGTTAATTCTAAGTAACATACAAATTAAGGGTTTCCAACTTGGATTTATAAGCCACATTTTATATTTACATTAATTTTTTACTAAATGACAAAATACTAACGAGCATAAAGGGTCACTGTTATTTATAAAATAGGGTTTTGAAACAGCGTGTAAAATGATGCTATAATAACTAACAATATGAAGATTTTAAATTATATCTTTAAAAAAACATATTCTGTAATTAAATACACACCATTTCAAAACATAGGCATATTTAATAATAATTCAAATAATCAAAAGGAAAGTAAATATACTGCAGTGATTAAGTTATATAGCAAAATATTAAATTAATAAAGGAATTTAATAATAGTATATCATTTCTAGAATTGAAATATTAAAAAAAGACAATTTAGATAGAGTTTACATTAATATAGTTAGCTAATCTGTATTTTAAAGAAATAATGATCAGTTTGGAATTCACACAGAGCTCTGCAATTTTTATAATGTTAAAACAGTTCTCCTATAGCTGGACTGGAGATACTCAAGCTGGAATGAATGTGAGTTCTTTGGTGGTTTATGACATTTTCTATTTAGTTGGTAGATGATTTTAAATGGTGTTCCTGTAGCTGGACTGAAATTGGAATGAAGGCAAGTCCCTTTTAATGGTTTATGGCATCTTTTATTTGGTATAAGCTTGTTAGGGCAATGTAGGTTGTTGCTTCGGGCTTGGATGGATTGAACTTCGGTGTTCCATCATGGGAATGGCAGCAAATTTTTGCCTGACTAGCAAGACATAACAAAATTAACAAATTTTCAGCTTCTGGTAGTAACAGCTCTTCAAAAGCAAGATGGATATATCTTTCTCGTTTACAATATGGCTTATTTATACATTTCCACCTACTAAGCCTTAACACCTTTTTGGAATTTCGTTTGCCTCAGGACCAATTGACTTTTAATTAAATAAAATCATAGAATCTCACTTTCTACAACAGATAACATCTCTGAGGTGATATATTTAATTTACAAAAAAAAAATAATTAAAATATATAAATTATATAATTTTGATCCAATTTCATTAATTAAATTCCTTTCTTAGGTGTTATAAATTTTAAGGCTTACCATATAGTAATAGTATTTTAATTTAATGATAAAGTCTTTTGATGCAAACAAATTCAATCAGTAAACTAGATTTTACTTTTACCCCAGGTGCAGACAATAATTGATTTATTGTTTACACAAAATTCTCATTTTTAATTATAAACTGATGACTTTTATTTTAACTTGATATAAATAATTTTTACCATATTTTATTTATATTGATTATTTAAAAAAAGCAAATTTGACAGACCTTATAAAAAATACTTTAGTCTCAGTTATATCTATAAAACATTAAATCAGAAAATTGTAAATATATTTTAAAGAATATATATATATATATATATATATATATATATATATATATAATCTTAAATATATACAACTCATTATGCCATTATTCTAAGGTTTAACTTATCCATCCACATACAAATATAATATAAAATCAAAATTTAGAATTGACTTATAAATTAATAAATTATTTTATAATAAAGTATGAGCATTTCTACGCTATAATTTTATCAATCTTGTCTAATTATAGCATACTTTTCGTGTAAATGGATGATGCCATTCAAGCGGCTATGCTAGCAACTTTTACCACTCAACTTATATATCACACTTTGACATTAAGAATAGGTTCGAAACTAGTTCAGACGAGTAGGTCATTAGGTTGATGGTGAAACAGAAAAGTATTGGAAAGTTTCCATTTCAATATATATATATATATATATATATATATATATATATATATATATATATATATATATATATATATATTGTAACAGAGTTATGTTTTGTCGCTTTGTAATGTTTCAAATTTTTAACTTTTACTCAACATGACTGCCTCATCAAGCAAGAAGCAAATATAAACTAATTATTTAAGTCTATATTCCTGGTTGAACACTGAGGACTACAAATGTACTATTCCAGTATTATTTTTCTCGATCAGATGCTCCTTGGCTGCTGGATACTCCATTTATAAGAATGATTTAATTAAAAAACAATCCAGTTCTTGAAATATTTATAAAATTTATAAGATTTAATATTACTGTACCAGATTGACAAGTGTTCCTTTTACTAGAATTAATGTCTACTTAGTATTTGATAAACCCTCTGGGCATATCATTCTAATTAGTATGGTGGAGAAAGAAAGATGAGATGTAAAGATCTATTCATTAATAAATATTGTTTAATACAATATACTAAAATACACATATAAGATATCATATTTAAAACATAAAATAAGAAATCATTAGGATAATACAGATTACATTTAATTTAACCCTTCACACTAAATAATAATTGTTCTTAATTTATATGTAGATATTCTAGAGCTTAGAGTCCTTTTCTCCACGTATTATTTGATAAAGAAAACCTACTAATTATTTGATTTTCTAAGTTTTACATTTGCAATTTCATTTTAATTTATTTTGGCCATATTAAGAAAGTGTGTACATGCATGATATATATTTAAAGTTTAATTACCTATGTTCTTCTGGAAATTGATGAATAATTAGTTAACCATCATGTGGATTATTCCACTTCTTTTGGGGAAATGGTAGTTTTTCGGATCTGGCTCAGATTATTTCATGCAGCTTACTTCTGTCATAATCTTTGCAGCATCAATGACAGGGGAGGTGAACCATCAGGCAGGTGCTACCTCTGCTGTTACTTCATGGGTGTGATCACATTACACCCGAGGTGGGCATGGATTAACTGGCATTCATTTGCAGCTTTTACCCCTGCATTCTCAGTGCTTCAAATTCTTGGTACAATTTGTTCATAAAAAAAAAACACAGCTCTCAAACTAATCTGTGTTTCAGCTCAGCAGCCTCTCAAGAATACCTAAAACATGGCTTCTTTCCTTCACAACTTCTTACTTAATGTCCCAGAATCCTTTTTTTATCTTCTTTTATTGTTCATTGGAATGTCATTAAATACATTTCACACCTTTCTTTTACTTTCTCTCATAAAATATATACATTTTTTTCTTGTTTTTATTTCTTTTTTTTTTTTTATTTACTTCCATAATATCATTTGTTTGGTTACTTTTCCATTTCTCTTTTAATAAAATAATTTTCTTATTTATACACTATCTTTCTTTCCTTTACATAGCCCTAAATATATTTCATACATTCAAATGTGTAGTTTGAAGAGACATTCTTTATCTCTTTTATAAATCTATTTATTTTATTTATAACTATGACCGAATTTTATGACTGTTGACTTTACAATCATTTAACCTCTTTTTTATTTACTTTCCTTTCAAGACTTGATCATCAACCTCGATATCAATATTCTCTTAACTTTACTATTCTTAAATATTAAAAAGTTGACTTTGGAAGGCGAAAGATAAGAATCTCGTTCGCTTCCCTCCCTTCACTTTTCTTTAATTACTATAATTGATCCTGCTTTTAATTGCCTTCCTCAAATACACCATTTCTGTTTTTTAATTGACACTATCTTAAAATAAATTTCTTTTCTTTCCTACGTTTTCTTATCCAATTTTCTATGTATTAATTTACATATAAAACTCACAATTAATATTAAGTGATATATATATATATTGCAGAGGCTTCTACTATGTGGTGATGCTGAACTGAGATCGGACACATATAGCTATCTGGCTTGCTATGCTGAGTTTGAAGACATTATGTGCCTAAAAGATTCACGCTTGCAAGCTGAATAGAAACTGTTTCATAAACGCTCAGAGTTTGTGTTTAGATCTAGTTTCTAAAACTCCTGTCTTTCACTGATGATAGCAAATAGCTTGAAATCATGATCTGAAAGTGGAATTAAAGTTAGAGATAGTGAATGCATGCTCTGACGTTTATGTAAACATACGCTTGATGGTGTTTTTGATAGAACGCCATCTGTTGACATAAATACAAGCATTAGCATGTTTTTAACTTGTTTTTTGTTTTCATAAATGTATCTTTGAGTCTTTCTAGCAATGATATATATATATATTGCAGAGGCTTCTACTATGTGGTGATGCTGAACTGAGATCAGACCCATATAGCTATCTGGCTTGCTATGCTGAATTTGAAGACATTACATGTCTAAATGATTCATGCTAGCAAGCTGAATAGAAACTGTTTCATAAATGCTCAGAGTTTGTGTTTAGATCTAGTTTCTAAAATTCCTGTCTTTCACTGATGATAGCAAATAGCTTGAAATCATGATCAGAAAGTGGAATTAAAGTTAGAGATAGTGAAAGCATGCTCTGACGTTTATGTAAACATACGCTTGACGGTGTTTTTGGTAGAATGCCATCTGTTGACATATATATATATATATATATGAAATGTACACAAGTGTGATCACAGTATATGTGATCATCACAATATATATATATATATACAGGTAAAGTACTTTGAGTCCGACCATGTACAAGATAGATAAATCAGGTACATCGTAAATTCTGCCCTATTTACCTATATCCCCGGGTCAAAGATCTAATCAATAGCCTTTCTTGATGACACAATCGAATTCCTTTATTTTCACTGTGCCAGCAGTTGGGTCTTAAAACATGAGATTCGATTTTATTATATTTAAATGAGAACTTGGGTGATTGGTTGATAGGTATGTTTAAAAATCAAAATTTATATAAAATAAAAATAAATAAAATGATTCAAGAACACTAGAAGTTTGTTTTAGTTATATATATATATATATATATATATATATATATATAACTATATATATTTATATATATATATATATATATATATATATATAAATAATAAGTGATATATATATAAATAACAAGTGATAGCAGGTTACGTGATTAACTTGTTTTTGTTTTTCATATATATATATATATATATATTTAAAATTATTGGGCATTCTACATTAGTTGTTTTACATTAGTTTAAACTCAAGCTAAAAAAAAAATACAATTTTTAAATTAACTTCATAATTACATGAATTCCTGATGACTTTATTTATATTAGTGGTCAGCATTGACATTATTGGGTTTGTACAATTTATTTTGTTAAGTTTACACATCTTTAATTTTTTTTTTACATTTATTCTCCTTTTTTAAAATAGTAAAAATTATTTCATAATTAAATGACCATGGATTTCAAAATTCCCCATGCACATTTATTACAAGCTAATAATATAGCGATAGGTTTAAACATCTGCCTAACGCACATATATAAGAATGACTTTAAAAAAAACATTTCTATTGAAAAAGATATTAATTAAATAGACGATTATAAGACTAATTTGATGTCTTACTCCACTAACAGATTGAAAAATTGATTTCATTTCTTTTTATAAAATTATTAATTTGGATTGTCAATAACTAATGTTTTATGACATTAATGGACCTCGCTGGCATAGCTTATAAATAACTTTAAAACTGTAAGCGATTATAATAAACAAAAAATATATCAGTCAATTATCAAAGCAGACAAGTCACTTTTGTTGGACTTACAACTAAAATCAAACCTATAAGAATTATATAATGTGAATTAGCCAAAACCAAATGATTTTAACTAATTACGTAAACGAACAAAAGAGTCGATTACTCAGGTCGAAGATCCTTTCAGTAGAATCATTTCCCTATGACTTACATATTAGATAGGCAAAATAAAAGCAAAACAATGTTGGGTTAATAAATGTATGAATGCAAAGGAGAAAAGAAATGTGAGTAAGAAAATATGAGCCAGATTACGGACACTCGTATGCCTTTTCCAACAAAGAATAGAAAGGGAAATTGATATGTCCACATGTCATGTCCATATATCGATAGGAGATAGGAATTACGGAGAGCCCTCATATTCATCTCTACAAATTCTGCTGACAAACCAACTCTATCTTAAAGCCGCTGTCTGATTCACAGGTGTATGCAAAAAACATAAGCTAACTCCAAATCACCAAATCTATGACAGTTTTAGGTCTGTTCATGAGACTCCAAGCATTCTTTATTAACCCGAGATATTATAATTATTAAATAGGAACTGGTTATAATTAAATAGTCTTAAAATGATCTAATACTGCATAGAGAACAACCTGCGTAAACAACTACTTTATATAAATATTTAACCTACAAATAAAAAAACATACATGTAGAAATAAGGGAATTTAATTCTCAAAAAAAATCCCCCCTTCCCTCTTTTCTTACTTAAAAAAAAAGCATGATAAATGACTGATGCTATCCAGCGGCGCTGTTACTAGGTCAAAATCTATAATACATTTTATTCTGTTTTGAATTTCAGAAATATAAAATAATAAAATCCCATTCTGGGAAATCTATAATAAAACTGTTTAAAGAAATTAAGGCATGTTTATTTTGAAATATATATATTCGACATAACTTCACTTGCGAAATAAAAATAGTTTAAAATTAAATCATTCTTTCCTGAACTCCCTCTAATAAAACATAATTTGCTCTCTTAGCAAATTACTCTGAGCCCCCGTGAGTGAAGCTTGTCGAAATACAAAAAAAATCAAAGCATGAAATAATCTTATGCTAAAATTAATATAAAACAAATAAATTCATATTCAATATATTATAGATATTAAAAATTATAGTGAGCTTGAGTTAATGAAAACATAATTTAAAAGAAAGGGCTAGAAGAGTCAGTTAAAAAAATTCTTAATAAACATTAACTTTTGACATTTTTTTAAAGCTTTACGAAACTACATTTAGATTGTAATAATACTTTTAAAATCTTGATGACAGGATTTAAGCTCTTCGGCATTTTACCTGGAGTTCCCCGGTATGAGTTATGGGCATACCTTGATGGCTGGTGGCATTTGAAGACAGGTTCTGGCAGCAACATAATGGAAGATTTCAGGTCTCAGGAAGGAAAGGGCAGCGATTTACCCTTTTTTACTCCTCGATCATCATAGCGTGCTTTCTACAACTCTGTCTGTTCTCTGGCTCGTTCTCTGGTAACTCTCTGTCTGGTCTCTCTCTGCTCAAAAAGGGCCACTATTTATTACTTCCTACTGCCTCAGGTGATCTTTTAGAAACAAAAGAAATTATTATTTTATTCTAATTTTAGAAAGTTTGTACCTTGATAAGGATTAATATATTTCAATCTAATTTTATATTAGTTTTTAATTTAGATAACAATGTAGAATCTCTAGTAATTAATAAATAGAGATTCCACAGTGAATGGATTTTGGTAACTTATCTATGCTTTTAATTTAAGCATTTATTTTAAACTTCTTATCGAGGTACAAATCTTTTCAAAAAGGCCATCTTGGATTATTATACTGAAAAAATAAAACATTTTAAACATATATATCTAAACTATATAAAAAAATTCAAAATTAATTATTTGAATTCTTTAAATAGAATAATAGTGTGTTAGTATAATTATATGATCCAAAATAAATTTTAGGATTTATTCAGGATGGTTACAAAATGTAAAAATATTTTTTTAGAATAATAAAAAAATAGCAAATGTTAGTAAAATAAATAATTAGGTAGGTCAGACTGTTAAACGGCTAATCTGAATCAGATTTACCATTTCAATATATATATATATATTAATGCTTAGTGATACCCAAACATGGATTTATTATTTGCTGTTAGTTTTTAGCTATGTTTTAAAAATTTGAAATATGTCATACTTATAAAATATTTTATTTCTTTTTGTAATATTTTAATAAATTATGTTTGTGAAAATAATTTCAATATATATATTATTATTATTTAGTTGGCGGTGTTGTCGATACAAGTAAGTATATATATATTATTATTTATTACATTTTAAAACATGATCATTGATTTTTCCACAAAATCCTTTTTTAAAATGGAAATATAATAAAAATATTTAATATTTTTATTGCTTTAAAAAATTGAAGTAATTTATCTTTCTTAAAAAGATTAGTTGCAAATTTTATTATTCTCAATGTAGTTATGTTGATAAGCAATAATTTTATTAACCATTTGCAGATGACAATACTTAATAAATCTGCATTTAGTGGTGTCTATCCAGGATTTCCAGATGTGTTTCTAGTTTATTTCTCTTGACAATAAACAGCACTGAATCAGGGAATACTGCACCTGTATTTTTTTAATTTAAAGCCATTTTTTCAACTTTCAAGCTATCAACTGAAATAGAATAACTTAGAACTTTTCAATTTTACCAAACATTTTATTTAGTCATATAGATCAGAAAACAGTTCAATATCTATATATTAACATGTTCTTAGTTTTTTTTTTCAATAACTTCAGATCCTTCTATGTTTTGCAAGCAATGGTAGAAAATAAAATAAAATACTACATGATCCCAGCTAATATAAGGTTGTTAAAAATGTTTTTTTTTTCAACATGACTAAGCTGTAGTTATCAGTAGATTAATTACCATTGAGAGATCAAGAAAAAATAATAATTATTTCAGACTTGCCATTAAATATATATATTATTGAATTTTGTTGTTATCTTTAATATGTGCTTGTTAAACTTTAATGCATCCAATGTAATAATTACTTTGACATTTTTATTTTTTAAAATATTTTATCATCTACAAAACAATATATAAATTATTTTTATTGCTACCAAAATTAGAAAAGGTTGGAGAATAGACATAATAGAATTTGAGCATAAATCATGCAGCTAAAGTATCAGAAACTGCCACTATTCTTGTATTAAACCACATAATATATAACATTAAAACTGATACCATATTATATGTATATAACATTAAAACTGATTCACATTCTTTGCTTAAAGTGTTCAAATCAATCTCTGTTATATAAAATATCTAAACCATTATACAACTACGAATATCCAGTAATGCTATCTGTTTATAAGTCTATATATCAATAATAGGAAACTTCAAAGTGATACCAATTTGAAGTTGTATGCTAAACCAGTGGTCTTCAAACCTTGGTACATGGACCGGCACTGGGCCGCTGAAGTTTTCTGCAGGTCCAAATGCTTAACTGGAAAAAAAGTTTGTAATAACAAAATAATAACAGTTTAAACTTTTAATTAATATAAACATTTTTTTTAATTTTTCATGTCATTTTTACCCAATTAAAAAAAAAGAAACAGAATGAAAATAAAATCTAATCAATCATATATAAATTAATTTGTTTTTCTAGTTATCACATATGTTTATGAGGGGGAGGGGTAGAATTAATTTTTTTATTACTTTTCTAAGAAAATTCAAAGTTAAAAAAAGATTTTTATTATACAAACTCCATATATATAATTTCATCTTGTATATTTAACATTGTTGTTTTGATCAGTTATAACAATCATGCACATCTAAGGCTAAGCAGTTTACATCCTTAAGAAAATTTATCAATAGACTTCTGCAAGTTCCCAAAATCTTATCTTTATTTATACCAGTCCACAGGTATGAAAAGGTTCAAGACCACTGTGCTAAATGATGTTAAATATTGAAATATAAACCAATGCACACACAGAGCATGAAATATTAAATAAGTAAACGATCTTAAATTTTGCTAATAAACTAACATATTTACAAACTTATTAAAGACAAACTAAACATTATATATATATATATATATATATATATATATATATAGTATAGGGTTACAATATATATATATATATATATATTGTAACCCTTACTATATGAAGAATAAAGATATATGGATAAAAATAAATGTCAATATAAATATATTGTTTTCTTTAAACCAATAAGGCTATCATGAAACGATAAAAAGTTACGAAATTCCATGAACATAATAACTTCTAGTATCAACATTAGCTAAACTAGCTTTAAAATCTGTAGCAAAATACTATTAGATAAATTTAATATTTGTAAACCAATAAATAATTAATAATCGGGTCTGTGACATAAATATGAAATTTGAATTATGTATTAAATGAAAAGTAGATGATGAACTAAGTAATAAAAACGAGCAAGCTTAAGAGAAACAAAATGTGCTATGATAATGGATCATAGAGATAATGAAAGAAAATGATGCAATGAGGGATGAATCAAGTTGATGATGAATTAAGATAAAATTCAGATGAAGTAAAAAAAATAAAGATGAAATATGAAAAGCAATGTTGACGATGAACAATAGGATTCTAAACAATAAAGTAATATTGTATTGAATAGCAATAAGGTAAAATAATACAAAGTATGGATTCTAAGGTTGATGAACCAGCATAATTAACCATGGAATTAGAATGAACTATAAGTTTTAAAAATTAAAGAAGAAATTTACATCTTAAAGTTATACTAAATTAATAAAACTATGAAGATATACATAACTCCAACCAAAGTACAACAAATAACTTAAGACATAAAAATTACCATAAATTCAAAATTACAATGGTGAATTAGTATCTTACTTTATTCAGGGTTCAAATTACTTAAATATTGTCATTTGCAAGATATAATTGGGTAAGTAAGAGGGACTTTGCCACTATCCAAATACAGCAAACAAAACAATTCATAAAACAAAATAGAATTAATAAACAATATTTGTCAAGTTTAATACCAACAATAATATGAAGTTTAAGCTTTATAAAATACAACTAAGTTTTTACTTAAATAAGTGCAATAACTTACAAACTTTCTTTTATTAAATAATTATGGGATATATAATCAAGAACAATGAATGATGTATTTTAGGTTTCAAATAAAGAATTTATTCCAAAACTAATAGTCCATAAAAATATTCTTTAAAATAAGACATAAGCTTAAGTTCTACCGTGTTTTAAACAATAAGCCATAAATTGTAAATATACTTTAAATGTGAAAGTTTACCAAAATTGTTATGATATATTAATGCATAATAAGATATACTGTATTAAGTGATGATGACTATAAAACAATCAAATAATGTGTTGACAGCAATAACAATATTAATATGGATGATGATTAACAACAAGATCACAGAGAACTAAATATATTTTCAAAACAACAAGATTTATTTACAGTATTTATATATTTTTTAAATGATAACTTTTTGAAAAACATACATCTATTTTAGAAATAATATAAAGCAGGGTATATTTCATTTGAGTACCGGTATATCTGTTTTGATTCATTGATATATCTAGTAACATAATATCCATTTATAGTATGATATTGAAAGCATTAAAAAAATTAAAGTTTATTAATCAATAATTTGACAATGACAATTATCATATTAAGCACAAATGACAATTATTATTGTTTAGCATGCATAAATTTATTACATAAATATAAGAACAGACACAGAAGTCAAATATATATAAGACACTAAAATTTACCAATGTCCATAAAATAATCTTTCTACTTATTGAAATGTCTTACCGATCCCTCAGTGAATGACTGCTTGATGGTAATAAAATGATAGTGGCATGTGTATCTCTTTTTATGCTATACATAAGATAAGTTTTAAAATTACTAGTAAGTTTTGTTCATTTGCTTGTTAACTGTTGACCAAGTACAACAGCACAATACATACACTATTCTATTTAGCTAAACAATACAGATAAACAACTGTCCCTGAAGCTAACTTTATCATATCATTGCCATATAAGTTAAAAATATCAAAAATGTCTCAATACACAGTGAAAAATAACCAGATAACATCATGAGGATCCAAACAGTAAAGAAAGGCAATTCAAAACAACATTATATACTTGTATAATAATATGGCAGATTCCATTACCTTTTTTTTAGGTATAAAGTGTGTGGACATTGTGTCAACAAAGGGAAGCAGAATGCATTCCATGAAAACAATCTTCTCTAGGGATTAACTATGCTAATTAAGCATTAATTAATTATCAGCCTTGACTATATAATCCTTCCATGGAATAAGCAATGAAAGATACTGCTCCATCTACCGATGCCCATTGTCAATAATACAATATTTTATGAAATTATGTTTCTCATATGTATAGAATGGAAACTAGCACAAATTCTCACCGAAACAATGGCAAGATAAAGTAATTCTCACAAGAAAAGCTAAAAGATAAATATCCTACTTCACAATATATATATTGTTCCCTTTTCTATAGGTCAATGATGATTATAAATGGTCAATTACTAAAAAATTTTAAAATTAATATTATATAGTATTTAATATTATAAATTATAAAATAAGCAATAAAGGGTTAATGTAATATGTTTAATAATAAGTATTATGATGGTGAGGATTGCATCTAGTTCTATATTTTCTAAATTATTTTTCAAAATTTTATATAATCATTTTAAATAATATAAGTAACAAATTTATTAAGACAGGATAAAACTAGATTAAACACTGGAAATGTCTATGTGACTGTCTGGAATATTTTATGTAAGCACCAGTTTGAATTAATACAAATAATTAAAATATTTAAACAGTATATTATAGAACTGGATGGAATTGTCACAAAGTAGCATACATTTTATTGATTATTGTTTCAAAATTGTTTTAAAAAATAATTAAATTATAATAGATAATAATTGATTAAAAATAATAATTAGTTCATATTTAAGTCTATTACATCATGATTTTGAAACTTTAGAAATTGTCTATAAACCAAAGTAGGGACTGACCAATAAAAAGATAGATCTTGGCAGACAACAAAAATCACGCCAATTAATTGTATAAACGGGGAGAACAAAAATGTGTTGACTCCAGAGCAGACGTAAAATTTTAAGCTCTTTAAAATTTTCTTTCTTTCTTCAATTTATTAGTCAATTTTATTATAACTTTAATAAATATCTTTGAAAGAAAATAACTGACAATTTTAAAACTTCCGAAGATAATCTAAGAATAAAATTTTAAAAAAAAAGTTCTCATAATAATGTTTCACTAACTCCACAGTTACCTGCCAGTGGATTCTATTAAAATATAATCTGAATTTTCAATGAAAAATGGATGGATTCTTAAAACCAATTTATAAATTTTGTAATATTTAAAAAATGTTAATGTTGTTCATTGATATAGTTTGTCTAGCGTATTACTATGAAAACTGCTTTCGTGTATGTAAAACTAATAAAAGGACATTGTGCGCAAAGTTAATGAATATAATGAAAAATAAAAATAAATATTATTCGTGTAAGAATAAATGGACAAAAAGAATTTTATTACTGAAATAATGTGAATTGTTTTCTTTAAGATGACCTGAGTAAATACTCTAGAAATAGTTAAAGATTAAAAATGTTGTATATAAAGTAATAATGAATAAAAGTGAAATTACCAAGGAAAGTACTTGCCTGAAGAAGAGAAAAAAATTTTTTTACAGAGAAATAAATATAAAATATTGGATCCATGGAAAAAACGCAATTGGTACCGTAATGATATAAATAACTGTAGTTCTGCTAGAAATAAAGATGCATCAACGTGCCGAGGTAATATTCGCCCGAACATTAAAAACTTTGTGGGATAGCTAAATAAATATTTTTTAATAATTTTGAATTAAACATTGAAGCTAAAGATCATCTAAACAGTTTACTAAATGAACTAATTTATTTAAAACTTTAATAATCATAAAGGAGAACATTCGGATAAAAGAAAAAATAATAAATATTATTGGACTAACCAAGATTTACCACCAGAAAATGTGATTATGGTTTAAATTATTTTCTTTATTAATCTAAGTTAAACATTAGGTTTAGATAGCGATAGGGAAACAAATACATTAATTCGCAATATAACATTATATAAAATAATATGTTTTTTTTTTTGATTTTGAATGTTCAAATAAAATTGTATGTGTAGGGAAATTTTGTATGTTTGTGATGCTCGAGGAGGAAGAAACCTACTACGAACTCTAATAGGAAGGTAAAAGATTATTTTGGTACATTTTATGGTTATTAATAATATAATGTATGTTTTCTTTATTTAGATCAGCTGTGAATCGAATGAATGTAATGCAAAAGTTTTATTGTTATAATTATTGTAAAATGCACTTTGAAAAACAACACTCTAAACACTATGAGATGTAATTAGATTTTTTAAAAAATATGCATACTATACTCATTTTATATGTGATTAATGTAGTTCAATATAACCGATGGTTATGTCATATTTTCTGTTAATTTTTCCGATTAGGATATTTAAGTGTTATTTAATAAAACATAGATATTGAACCTAGAGTGTAATAAAGCAAGGCAAATTGTTCTTATAGAATAGGGGAATGTTTTATATTAGTGAATTTTGTTTATTGTTTTAAAAGGTAGTTAGTTTTATCGATGTTGGATACAGTAAAAATCTTGAGAGATAGTTTGGGTAGTGACTTGATAGTACGTGGAGATTCGGAAACCAAGATGATGTATTTAAAAATTAGGATGCTACAGGGAATGGAATAATAAGTAGTTTAGATGGTAATCAGCGTAGTTAACAAAGCCCTACGACTGTTACACATGTTGTCATGGACAGTGTTATTTTATCTTGTGAATCTTATTAGATGTTTGGTAAAGCTGAATAAATAGCTGCCACATCATGCTTATTGCCAGGGTTATTAGACAAGGAATGTCGGCCCTATCCACACTGTTCCATACATTTTGAAGTATGTATTTTGATAAGTTATCTATCTATCTTCCCAATATCCTATACATCTTTCGCTATCTTTATCTGTATTTCTTGCAACTACATCGTTATTTGATAAGTCTATTGAAAAGAAACATTAGATAATTTTAGAATGTATGTCATGCTGTTATTTGAAAATAAGAATAGTTAGGTATTAACAAAGAGTAGATTATAATTACTGACAGAGAGATGCATATATCCTAAGAAAGGAAGGAGTCATAGAATTATGTTAATTTTTTAAGAAATGAACTATAATTTGATAAAAATATACCCCAATAGAAATATACAAAATATTAAAAATGATTTAACGTTTTCTTATTGTTGATTATATTTAAAATATAAGTATTGCATATTTAAAGAATGTAATAACATTCGATAATTATAATATATGTGAAACTAAAACAAGTGATAAGTAAACTCGTGTTATGGCATTATACATGAGTATGGCTTATGAATAAATGTATTAGAGTTACGAGCATTAGATAACAAACGTAATAGGTAGTAATAATATTTGAACAATATGCAGAGTGACTTAGATAGAGTTACAAAAGAATGTATTTTTTTTTTAGAGGAAAAAACCATATTGATTGTAAATTTATAATGTTTATAAAGGATATTTATCCACATGTATAATTTATAATACTGTAATTTTAATATTAAAAGGTAAAGAATAGTATTACCCATAAAATAGTTAAACTAAGTAATATAATAAACCTAATGAGAAATAAATAAATGACTTATAAAAGTATAATAATTTTAATCAGCTATAAAAGAAATCTAAAAATGTATAATTTAACTTTTATAGTGTTAAAAGAAAGAAGGATATCCCTTGTAAATAAATGTAAATAGATTTGTTTGTTTTATCTTAATTTTGATTGTTGTTAATAAAATTCTAAAATTTGTTATTAAAACTTGTGTCTGAGTTTTGTTTTCTCTACATCATTGCATGAATTCATAGGATATGTTTACCATCATTAAATTAGGTATATAATTATTTGCACAAAATATAAATAGAAAAGTATATTTAATCTTAATTATTTATTGATGTTTTGTGATTGAATAATTATAAAATTGCATTGCATTATTGGTCATAAATCCATTGTCATAGTAATTTGCTAAATTGTATGCTATGAGTTGCCACTTGCTTCATTTATCAGATTACCTAAACACTGCCACTTACTAATTTATTTTATTACGTAAGGAAAAAGATAAACAAAGGGAGGATATTGAATTATTAATTAATTTATTATGGTTATAAATTTGCGATAAAAGAAAAGCCGTACTAGTTAGATTAAACAATGAAGACTGTGATTATTATTCTTATTATTTTATTATTAATCTAATTTCAGAGTAGTAAATTATGACACAAAATCCCTTATCATATTTTGCTACTTTATTTTAATTTAACCTTGAATAAATTTAAGAACCTGAGATTATTTTATCTGAGCTAGATAATTACTATTATTGTTATTATAGATAGAAGATTAATACTTTAATTATTAAATGAGTCTTAGTGATTAGAAGTTGCAGAAGTCATAAGAATACTATGTAGTTATTATATGTAATAGTAGTATAAGGGGGGATAGTGTTCTTATGCCATTGAGGTGGTATCCTATTGGATATTGTCTCAATGTAATCTACTTTGTCACCCTTATTTCCACTTCTAGTCTCATGAATTCTGGAATAGTTATTTGAGTTAGTTTACAACAGAACCTAAGTTAATTTTAAGAAACTTGAGCTAGTAAAGCATTTAATTGAATATTTCATTAATTATTAGAGCTAGAACCCGGTTAGGCAATTTTCACTATATTATATTTATTTTGGGGGAAGTGGAGATACACATAATTACACGTAGAGTTAGGTTAGATTGTGGCGTAACGTGTTGGACACACGATGTGTTAGTGGTGCTACACATAAGTTTTATATTGATTACACCGGAGAGGGTGAGAGAGGTTAGAGATTGTGGCGACTAACGTGGTAGGCTCGATGTGTACATAGTTACACATAATAATAGTAATTTTGGCACCGACAATGTGTTGGCTCGAGTATTAAAATGGGGAGAATATAATAGGCTTACATAGAATGGGAAGGTTAATTAAGTAGATTATAATGTGCCAACTTTAGGAGCTTGAGATGTGTTAGTGGAGTACACATATACACATAATTACATGTAGGGTGAGAGGGTGGATTGTGGCGTAACATGGTGGGCTCGAGGTGTAGTGGAGCTACACATAGGCAAAGTCATATTGGGGTGGTCCAACTTTAGAGGGACCAATGTGATAGAAAGAGAGGGCACAGTAAATATATATATATATATATATATATATATATATGTATATATATATATATATATATATATATATATATATATATATATATATATATTGTGACCTTCCTGGTTGGCACCATGCAGAAATGTGGGAGGTTCACCTTGTGCCAATAGTGATCAGGGATAACTATTAAGAAAAAAATGAATTGTGATATAACTTAGTATTTTAATTTTAGTTAAAAAATTATCAGGACCTTAGGTGAGATGTATCAACCATTAAAATTTTACTTTATGTGTGTCTGGTAGTGGGAAAGGAAGATGGGAAATATCAGGAATTATTAGTATGAGACCTAAATCAGTAGGAATGTTTGTCTGTAAGGCCATAACAAGTGTTGTTCATTGATTTTCTAACTCCTGTCTATTCCCATACCAAGATTTAACTTATATGTGTGGGTGCATGTCCACTTTACATCATCTCACTCTTCATTCATATTTTTAATTATTACTTATAATATCCAATTTGTAAAAGCAGTATTTATTCGCCATAGAAACTGTAATAACTCAGTCATTTATAGACCTCTATATTAATGGAAAGACAGATACACACATATACCATTAACTAATATGATTTTTTATTTATTAATTATTTATTACATAAAATCTTACATTTAAAATTGTAAAAGTTATTTATTTATTTGGTATTGGTTAGCGTTTGTAAATTTCATATTTTTTTTCTTTCCAATATTCTATTATTAACCTTTTTAAAGCAAGACAGACTTGCATATTGCTAAGCTCATTATAACTAAAAAATGAGATGTGGCTCAGCAGTTTTTTTTTGACAAGAGATTCCAAGAAAATTAAAAGAACAGAGAAAAAAATAAGAAAGTCAGAATAGTTATGGAAAGTGTAATAATTTTCTAAAAAAATAAGTGAACTAAATATTATGAAAATTCTCTATTATTCCTTATGGATAAAGTTCTCTCATTCTAAACAAAGGCAAAACTCTCCATACAATAGTGCCACTATGTGCCAAATAGAGTAATCAATGGATGCCAGAAGGCTTGTGCATAAAATCCTTATCTAGTGCCTACTCATCCAATATCCTCAGACTAGTTTCTGGATTGTGGCCATCATCATTGAGGACACTTGGATCTGACAGCACTGCACCTAGATCTTAGGATCTAATGCAACCCTCCAGCAGCCACCTTTTAACTCTACTTTACTACAAAATTATGAGAATGATATTGAAAACATTGTTAATATCTTTAATCTAAGCTCAATAGCTTATATAGTCATATGGGTCTAAACTCAATTCAGCACCCATACATTTTGGTGTCTTTGGCTCTTAAACAACCATAGCCACCACTATCCTATTAGGCAGGATTGGTGTTAAAACACTAAATATCACATGATCACCATCTTTATACTAGCACATAATTTGTTGTATACAAAGGCAAAACTCTCCATACAGTAGTGCCACCCTGTGCCAAACAGAGTAATCAATGGATGCCAGAAGGCTTGTGCATAAAATCCCTATCTAGTGCCTACTCATCCAATATTCCCAGACTAGTTTCTGGCTTGTGGCCATCATCAGTGAGGAGCCTTGGATCTGAGAGCACTGCACCTAGATCTTAGGATCTAATGCAACCCTCCAGCAGCCACCTTTTAACTCTACTTTACTCCAAAACTATGAGAATGAAATTGAAAACATTGTTAATATCTTCAATCTAAGCTCAATAGCTTATATAGTTATATGGGTCTGAACTCAATTCAGCACCCATACATTTTGATGTCTTTGGCTCTTAAACAACCATAGCCGCAAATATATTATTAGGCAGGATTGGTGTTAGACCACTAAACATCACATGATCACCATCTCTATACTAACACATGGTGATCATGTGATGTTTAGTTGTTTAACACCAATCCTGCCTAATAGGGTAGTGGTGTCTATGGTTGTTTAAGAGCACAAGACACCAAAATGTATGGGTGCTGAATTGAGTTCAGACCCATATGACTATATAAGCTATTGAGCTTAGATTGAAGATATTAACAATGTTTTCAATTTCATTCTCATAGTTTTATAGTAAAGTAGAGTTAAAAGATGGCTGCTGGAGGGTTGAATTAGATCCTAAGATCTAGGTGCAGTGCTCTCAGATCCAAGGCTCCTCACTGATGATGGCCACAAGCCAGAAACTAGTCTGGGGATATTGGATGAGTAGACACTAGATAGGTATTTTATGCACAAGCCTTCTGGCATCCATTGATTACTCTGTTTGGCACAGGGTGGCATTACTGCATGGAGAGTTTTGCCTTTGTTTACAACAAATTATGTGCTAGTATAGACATAGTGATCATGTAATGTTTAGTGGTTTAACACCAATCCTGCCTAATAGGATAATGGTGGCTATGGTTGTTTAAGAGCCAAAGACACCAAAATGTATGGGTGCTGTATTGACCCATATGACTATATAAGCTATTGAGCTTAGATTGAAGATATTAACAATGTTTTCAATTTCATTCTCATAGTTTTGTAGTAAAGTAAAGATAAAAGGTGGCTGCAGGAGGGTTGCATTAGATGCTAAGATCTAGGTGCAGTGCTCTCAGATCCAAGGCTCCTCACTGATGATGGCCACAAGCCAGAAACTAGTCTGGGGATATTGGAAGAGTAGGCACTAGATAGGGATTTTATGTACAAGCCTTCTGGCATCCATTGATTACTATGTTTGGCACAGGGTGGCACTACTGTATGGAGAGTTTTGCCTTTGTTTACAACAAATTATGTGCTAGTATAGAGATGGTGATCATGTGATGTTTAGTGGTTTCTCTCATTATACTCAGAATAGGAGTGTTTACATGGAAGGCTAAATTTTAAACGGTAAGCAGCTCTAGCTTTTATCAACTAATAATTTGATTTACTTTATTCAAATGCAAGGATATTTTAAAATTTTTGTTAATATGATTTATCATAACTTATTTATGATGAATAAAATAATGATGGAATTGTGAAAATTAATAGTAGGAAAAACTAAAAAGAAAGTTAAGCTCAACTATTTAGTGAAACAGTTTACTGAATCTCGGTTGATACATTTTCTGTTCTCGTTATGTAAAGTAAAGTTAAATTGGAAATGTTATCTATTCTAACTCTTGACCAAATTTGTATTTTGTTTTTCTATCGGTTTCAGTTTGGTGCCGTATGTTAAAGGAAGATGAAGAATTAAGAGTTTGTCTGCTTATAGATTTGTTTATATATGAAATACGTTGAGTACATTTGGATAAGAAGTGACCGAAGGGATGGTTTTTGCTATGTGGATTGAGTAATACTCTCTTTGATTACTTACTTGTTAAACCGTGGGTGGTAGTGTATTTTTTTGGTTGATAGCATATGATGAGATAGTTGTATTTCTTAAATGAAGTGGCAAATTCCCCATTTATTGATGATAAGTCAGCTGAGTTCTGCAACATTTGTGTCCTAAAAGTTGGTAGATATTTATTGAAGAATTACGTTTGAATTTGGAGTTTTGGTTAACCTTCACGAGTGTATATGTGAATATTAAGTTATTGTTATTTCTCTCTCCTTCTTCATTCTGCCATAATTATCGTCAGGTAATATATGTTAGTTATATCAGATAAATGTTTATGGATTTCTATAATATTCTTGAAATAAGAGTATTAATTTAATGATTAGTTTATTGATCCATCCGTATTCCGATAGAAATATAATTAATAAATGCTTTGTGTTTGTGATCTTATAAATGCACACACATTTGGAAATATGATTAAATTAGAGATATAGAAAGAAACCATCACTAGATTTATTAGTTATAAATAGTTTGTCAAATCGTATCACCAATATTATCACTATTCATTCATTATTATTCTTGTAATTCATCCTCCAGTATGAATATCATATTAAATTAGTAAATTTTACTTTATCTAATGTAAAGGGTACTAAAACATTGACTTAGATTTATATAGCAAATATACAGATATTCAGAAATAATTTTATAGCATAAGTTGATTCTTTGGTACTGTTTGCCTTAGCTCATTAAGAGCACAAGTGACAATAGATGTATTAACATTGGATTGTAAATGTATAATTTTCTTTTATTGTTCATTGTTTGTAAATAAGCAAATAGAGTGATAAATGTAAATAAGATAATAAATAGAAGGAAGCATTTTCAAATATTAAGTGTACAAAATTCTATAATTTAATGTTGTATAATCAATTCTGTGTTTAATGTAAAGGTAATGTTAAAATTATCATCGATGTTTGTGAAAGGATATGTCTTATAATAAATGTTTTGTTGAAATAAGATTCCCTCTAAAGGTTTTTATCATATACATTCGATTGACCATTTCCACGCACACACACATCTGTTCAACATAATATAACTATAACATTTATTAATTTGTTAGCATATGCTATTTTTTAAAATAATATAGATTTAATAGATCCTAACATTGTAATGCCAAAATATGATTTTACCTTGCTTAGGATAGATAGTGATGTGAGATAAAAATGTACCCATGCTTATCATTGTCTATACTTTATTTCTTGTAATGATTACCAATGTCACAATAGCCCTTATTACTTAATAGTCACATTGTATTAGGATTGATTTGTTGTTCATGGAGCAGAGCCCTGAAATTAGTTCATCATTTAAGAAACACTGATATAGTTGTTCAATCTAAATTAAAAGCTAGCAGATTGATTATTATTACAGTGATCCCAAGCATATTAGATCAGTGGCATAATTGGTCTAACATGTACTTGGATGGTGAGAGAACTGAATATATCATGATTTGAGTTAATTCACAAACTGCTTTATTTTGGTAACTTAGTTGATGCTTATAATATAATTATGTCAACATCAAATAATTGTTGTTTATAAATGTTTCTCTCATCTCCATTTGCATGCTAGATGACCACAGTACCCTGTAACACTCAACTGAGCTAAGCTATAAAGTAGTAATATCATAAGAGTCTTATCAACAAGCATTGATGTAATTCAATTATAAATTTATTCTATCTTGGATAGAATTGGCACCTTGGCTTTTATTTGTACACAAAATGATATAGAAATGAGAGATGAGGTTACAGGGTGGGAGAAGTGGTGCACAACATGATGACTTGATTAGTTAATGATAGGTTCATGATAGAATTAATTTGGCATGCAATGTACTGTACTTGATATATTGATGATTGATTGATTGACATAGTAGTCTGGATCCCCAGTATGTTAAGCTTGATTGATGATTAGTGACCAAGTGGATCAGGTTTTAGCACAAATAACTGTGGATAAACTTGATTGGTTAGTGTGAAAGCTATAAATAATTGTAGCTATCTAGTTATGAAGATGGCAATACTTGTTTAGGCATTGACATTATTTGAAACCTTATGAATGAAATTGGCATAATGCTGTATATGCTGGTTGTAATATTTGAATGCTCCCAGCACAGCATAAAGAGAAATGAACATATTTGAATTATTTTATTTCTATTAATAATTTAAATTGATGTGATTTGTAATACAACCATAGTGGATCATGCAAAATCGAGTTGATAGCCCCAGCTATGTTTGGCTCGATGTTATCTGATTAAAAATTCAATAATTTCTTGTCAGTGTGTGTAGAAGTCAAACAGTATATGAGGGAATAAAATTGAACAAATTCTATAAATTCTGTATAGTTTTGAATGATTATGGTGAGTTTGGATTGTTGGTTTGGTGGAGGTTGGGGCTAGTGGACCTTATTTTTTTCAATAGTATATTAATAAATTTTAAAGAACCATATATAATGGAAGGATTTAATTTATATGATAGTTTGGGTGGGTCCCAAAAGATACCATCTCAATACATGGTTGCATTGTTCCCTGACCTTGAATCAGGAAATGAAGTCATGCATATGTCCCATGGAAAATCTAATAAGATGAGAGGTACTCTCCCCAAAGTCACAGATGATGGCATGCTGATGTGGGCCAAATTGTTTCTTGCAAAACTATAATCTGGTTAGGCTGAACTAAAATTTGGCCAAGAAAAGTCAGAGGAGGGGATGGCAGAACTAAAGTCAGAACTAAAATCAGGTCAAGAAAAGTCAGAGGAGGGGATAACAGAACTAAAGTCAGAAATAAAAGAAACAAAATTGAGTCAAGATAAGTCAGAGGAGGTGATGGTTGAAATAAAATCAGAAGTGTTAGAATTGAGGTCGGAAATGATAGAAAAAAAAGCTAGTACAGTTTGACAGATGCGGGTTTTGGAGGAGAAAAACTGAATGTCAGGTATTAGAAATGAAAGAGGTCAAATACACTATTAAAGATCAAGTATGTAAGCTAGAAGCCATAGAGACAAGTGTTTATACTTAACAAATTAAATCAGTGAGTGATAGTTCAGTGTTACAACTTCAAGAGGAGATTAAAAAAACTTTTGTCAAAACAGAAAGCGTGATGAGGGATAAAGGACTTGAGTGTCAGATGTTACATGGTCAGTATAGTAATGAGTGTAAGGCAGAAATACAACAGAAATTTGAACAGTTTGAGGAATATATTTGGGGTTGTCAGGCAGGTTGTAGAAAAGTATCACAACAAAGTTGATGACAACATTTTGAAGGCCCAAGGCCAATATGGTATTGATCAAAACATAAATGATCAGGTCATTAAGATTGATAAAACAGTTGATAGAAATGTTAGTTTAGCCAGTGATGAGCTAAACACATATGAAAAATTTAGGGAAACAGGTGACCAAGAATGAGAATTAGATAGAAATAAGATTATATATATATATATATATATATATATATATATATATATATATATATATATATATATATATATATATATATATATATATATATATATATATATTTGAAGATATCAAGAAAAACCCTGATAGAAATGGAGGGATTAGTGAATTCGTGGATATAGAAGTGTGTCCAGAAATTTTGAAGAATAAATTATTTAAAGTTAATGATATTTCAGGCAATAGATCATAACATGAAGATGAATATTCACAGAAAAGTACTGTATGGAGGTATAATACTTGTAATATCTAGTGCAAAGCATATGCTAAAAGTTGTTATTTATGCAAGAAAAGTTAGTAAGATGAAGGTCAAATGTAAAATTAAGATTATGAAGAAACTTGGTGTAAATTTTCTAAGAAAGCTATTAGTCCAGAAAGAGACTTAAAAAAGGCTAAGATTAAACTTAAAAGAGCCAAAGGATAATTAGTTAATGTGGATCATCTTAAGAAAGTTAAGAATAAAAAAAATAGTGAAAAGGCTAGAGGTAAACCCAAGAAAGTGAAAATGAGATCTACTAGAGAGAAAGTTATCAGAAGAAGAGAAGTAAAGAATACAAACACAAAATTTAAAAGATACTTATACTGCTTGCAGTCTATTCCATATGATACAAAAACATAATAATCAATAAGAGATTAATGAGAAGCAATGTTTGTTCCATAAGTATAATTTTTCAATTGTAGACTAATCTTAGTGTGAAGTTTGATATGCTAATAATATATGTTGTTGTTTGTACAATTCATTTTTTCATAAGGAAAGGGGGACTGTGGCATTCATGGTTGGCACAAAGAAATGTGGGAGATTCACCTTGTGCCAATAGTGATCAGGGATAACTATTAAGAAAATAATGAATCGTGATATAACTTAGTATTTTAATTTTAGTTTAAAAATTATCAGGACCTTAGTTGAGATGTACCAACCATTAAAATTTTATTTTATGTGTGTTTGGTAGTGAGAGAGGAAGATGGACAATATCAGGAAATGTTAGGATGAGAGCTAAATTAGTAGGGATGTTTGTCTGTAAGGCCATAATAGTTGGTGTACATTGATTTTCTAACTCACTGTCTATTCCCACTCCAAAATCTAACTTATATATGTGGGTGCATGTCCATTTTGCATCATCTCACTCTTCATTGATATTTCTAATTATTACTTATAATATTCAATTTGTAATAGCCGTATTTATTTGTCATAGAAACTGTAATAACTCAGTCATTAATAGACAATTATCTGTTCCAACACATGAGTAATTTAATTAATAAAGTTTGCTTATCTACATTTGTGTGTTTTTCAGAGAAAATAAAAAAATATAACCATAAAATTACATGTAAAATTATAATATATAAGAAAAGAGAAACAACAAAAAAAAACATGAACTTATTGTACAATATTTCCTTTATCAATTTTTGTTTCTTTTAACTGGTTTGTGTGGGTATTATATGCCCAGACCCAACTTCTATTACTAATGTAGCATGCTTATATATTTGTTGTGCTTAATTATGATGTAATTTATATATAGAAAATTTATTTATTATATGTATGTACCTGCCGTAATGCTCTTTACAGAAAACTTGTGCATAGGCATTTGATAATGCCAGGTACAATATTACATCATCAACCATTATCAAACCACTGCAGGATGAAGGTCTCTTCAAGTTTATTCCATCTTCTCTGAGCTTTAGCTTCTCTTGCCCGTATCACATGTGAGATGGATCGATGAAATAAAAAAGTGTGCAGACACTATATATATAAATATATCAGAAACCAACCAGTAACCAACTAAACACTCACAATAAAGATAGTAAACATTTCTCACTGCTGTCAATGCAACATTCACACCTTTTAATAGCATGAATGAAAATCCACTCTTACTAATGGTCCATTGAATATATATGGACACTTAAAGATTGCAATTTGACCACAGAGAATGAAATATTGATACAATGAAGTTCTTGTTATTAAAAAGGTGAGAAGGTTGTCTTCTCAGCAGTGAGAAATATTGATTTCTATCTTTATTGTGAATGTTCAGGTGGTTACTGGTTGTTTTCTAATGGTTACATAATTATCCCACTTAGCTTTAAGCTATATATATATATATATATATATATATATATATATATATATATATATATATATATATATTGTAAGTAAAAAAAAGGTGGTGTTTTATAGGGCATCCCGTTGTAGGCCAATTATATATATAGCGAATTTCCTAAGTATAAATTAAATAGTTTCTAAGTACAATCTCCTTCATACAACTGCGTTACAGGCCAATTGTGACTAAATAAAAGTCAATTCTAACAAAAAAAAAAAAATATGCTTTACTTTGTTAATTTTATAAAAACTTATTAAATCGTTATAAAATGCATTTTGTAAACTTTCGATCAGTCATCCACATTGTATTTCAAATAGAACTAAAACAATTGGGAGAGTTTACAAATATAACATATATTATCAGACAGTTTAATCTAATTATAACTGTATTCAAACAAATGAGAAATTTTATTTGAATGGTCGCACATCCACGTTATGGATTAATTGGACTATTTCTTTATTTCAGCTCGGGAGACCACACTATGCATTAATTATAATCTATATTTAAATATTTAAGGCATTTAAACACTAGCAGCTCAGTTGCATGCCAATTGTAACATTTTAAGGATGGATCGATGGATGCTTCATCATTCACAGCTATCACTATTTTTAAAACCTACTGGGATGATGATGATGGTACAGAACATCTATAATCTTAATTGCCAGGGTGCCAAATTGCAATTTTTATAAAATATAAAGGTTAAATCTCACTTCAATAACTTTCAGTAATAATATTTAATGAATGGGTTACTAAATAATCAATTGATTAAGAGAACACTGAGAATGCATTAAAATCGATAATATTAATATCTTTGGAAATTTTTGGTTATTCTCAGCACACTCTCCATTCTCCATCATTAAAGCCACAATTAAAATTTTGTTCCGATTACAAAGTTCTATATCCATCTCCACCTTCCTGATCCACCCCTCCATCAACTTCACATCCACAGGTCTATTAAACTATTGTCTATTTTACTATTAAATTTTACATTCTGCTAGCTCATTTCTCCCATTATAATCTTTTCTCAGGGTTTTTAGAACAATTAGGTGTGGAAATCGAATAAGCTGCAACAGATTATTGGTGATAAACACTATTCGCATGATCACCTCTAAGGTGATCTTGGGTTGTCTTTAATGCAGTTTAATATCTATTTACATTAAAGCTCGGAATGATTTAAGCTTATTAAATCTTTTAAAAATACATTCTAAACATATTTTCCATTATAACAAAATTATAAAGAAGTGCGTCTAGAGAGGTATTTGAATACAACGGATGGGGAAAGGATTTTATGCCCACCCCTATCCAATATCATTCAATAACTATCCCTATTCACAATTTATACTTCAACTATCTTAAATTATTTGGTAATTCTAAGTATCGGAAATTAACCATTTTAAATAATTTTACATGATATTATTTTCGAAAATGATAATTCAAATATTAATAATAATATATTGATGTATGATTGGATTGACATGTCTAGATAATAATAACCCACAAAAACTTTGAGACATACGCAAATTTTATTTAAAACAAATAACAGATTTTATTGATGGATTATAATTCAATACGGAATATACACATTCACTTGATGATTTGCATGGCTTTCCCCTGTTTTATAACCGTATTATGAGAAAAATAAAACTAAACAAATAAATATCGCTATATCAATGGATAATATCAATAGGTTCCAATTATCAATATTTATTTCCTAATTATCAGTGAATCATGATTAACATGGAGTATTATTAATATTAAATAAAGAAAAATATTATTTACCTTCACATATATTGTATTTTTGCTTTCATTTTATCCTAAATACAGTGAATACCGAATTTCTTCCCATGTTTAATGCTTTTTAAATTACTGATTTGTTTTTAGAGCTAATTCTTCCCATAATAAAATTTAATAATTTTATTTAACTATTTTAAATTAACATTCCTTCGCAAATTTACTAAATTTATTTCATCATTTTGATCTAACATTCTTTTGCCCTAATCTTTACCATAGAGATACTTTATGTATGATGGGATTAAGTTAATGCTAACAAATCGGTATCTAAATCAATCATCATCATAGTGCACATATTCTATACTCATGTTCTTATGATGTAATAATATTTTAATAATATTACCTTTCCAGCAAAGTTCTCAGCTGGCTGTGGAAATATTTATTAGATAATCTCATATACACATTGCTTACACTTAAACATTCATAGGTTTTATTTAACCCTTAATTTAACATTTATTAACTTTATTACCCTTGGCTGTAATTGATAAATTAAACTAGATCAACAAAACTATATTCAAGTACACCAATCACACATACATTATTTGCATTCATCCTGACATCAAATTGAGTTTGTGACCTTGTATTTGACATTTATAATTAATGCTTATAATAGCTATCTTTCATACACTCGTAAGGAATATCAAACATTAACATGAGGCAGGCTGTGACCTGAATAAAAGAAAACCTTTTCACTAAGGTTGAGATATGGTAGGATTTTTATCACTAGTCATACAAAGAGACTTAGGTGTACCTATTACCTCTGGACATCAATAAAGCAAGCTTACGATGTACAGAATAATCAAGTGGGAAAAACTCTTTCACTATGTTTAAATTCTTTATAAATATAGCGTAATAACTTAGTGAGCTATGACTTCACGGGCTTGGTGGAGACCTTTTGTCCATCCACATTCTATACAGGTTGAAACATCAATTTCTACAAGTAAAACTTTCATATCTATAATATTCTTGCAGTTAGTGCACCGGAATATGAGCCAACAATTTTTCCAAGCATTAATCAGCTTGTCTCTCGCATTAAATTTATTATAATAATAATAAAAAATAATAAGAAATGCATATTAAATTTTCAAAACTATTTCCCTGCCCTTTTATAAGATAATGATGTTTTAGATCAACAGCCACACAATTTTTATAAACATAGCAATAAGTCTAAGCATTTGAAAATAACCTCTGACATGATTCACTCAAAACATTTCCCTTAATAATAATATATCTCATTGTTTTTTTTAAAATGATTGTAAAGCATTTAAAATAAGGCACATACAGAATGACATGATATAAATTTCGCCTACCCTCAAAATGATAATAATAGCAAAAGCATTTAAAATAAACACATACAAAATGATCTGTCATCAATAGCTCTACCCCCAAAATAGCAACAATTATAATTCTGACATGAATTAAATTTAAATGGATATATATGAGAAAACATAAAGAAAGAAATTATTATATATTTTTTTGAGATTAAATGTTTCTACATGAATAGTGAATAATAAAATAAAATAAAATATACTTAAAGAGTTCATTGGAAGTGTCCTTTAATTTTCTGATTACCATTTTTCCTTTTCCTATTCCTCCTTGATTTGTTTATATGAGCACATGAGTTTATGTTGATAAAGTTCTTGGGATAATGTTCTCCAGATATATGAATTTATTCTGCTGAAATGATTTCCTCATTTTTGATTTTATGTAGATTACAGCTGAACAGCACTTGTTTATATTTCTAAAGATATAGGTCCATTTCTTGTTGTCTTTTTCTTTCTTTAAATTCATTTAATATTGAAATTGAATGCTTTATATATGAAATCAAATTTAGAGTTTATTTTCTGTGGTTTAAATTTTACAGTTTGCCTATTTTTCATCAATTACTGCCAGACAATCATGACCGATGATTAACTTCAGAAGATTAAAGGTGTGCCCAATTAAAACTTACTCAAGAGAATTTTTTTTCCCCATAATATTAAATTTGGCAAAGTTATTTTAAGACACAAATGAACAATTTACAATAAACAATTTTTTTTGTTTCTAAAAAAAAAAAAATCTTTTTAATTTATAGCAAAGTTTCTTGATAAAACCAGATGAGAAATAACTTGCAAACAGAGATTCAAATAGACTACCCCCCTTTTTACAACACAGCAGAGCTTTTTATAGAATCTGGTTTCTTGCTCCCCTTCAATGTGACTTTTTAATTGACCTTTCAAAATGTCTGGTCATTGTTTGTTTTCTTAATTAATTGACACTTGTTTCTTTATCGTTCTGGTTATCTTTAACCTTTTGCTCCTTTGAAAAAAAAACAAGTCAAATTCACAACAGCATTCTAACAGATATTCACCAGTTAATTTTACATTTAACAGACAACCACCAATTAATTTCACACTCAAATGCCTTGGTCATATACATATCATCTAAATTACTCTGATAATTTACTGGGTGGATTTACACTGTGGAAACCACATTAAATAGCAAAAGACAGAAAGCTCTTTCTCTTCAAAATAAATAACATAAATCTCTCTTCACACCCTTTTACTTTTTCCATATATATATAGCAGCCCAGCATCAAACCCCGAATTTTGAACTAAATTTTGGCTGCTAATAATAAACTATTTAAAAATGACTCAATTTCTTTTTTAAAGATTTTCTTACAAAATGACAAGGAATGATTATTAATTGTGAACTTTACAATTAAAATCCACAATTAGATTAAATACACACACAAGTCGCAAGTATACAATTCTTTCATTAAACCAATATAATATTTTAATCCTTAATTATTATAACTATTATTTTTTATCATTTAATCTTATGAACTATTTATTTCTAGCTTATCAGTATAAAATTATGACAATTCCTTATAACTATCTAATGTAGTTTTACTAGTGGCACATCCTCCTTCTTCTTTGCACTCAACTTATTAAACGATGTATAAATCTTGCTTTTCTAATAAATATATCTTTTAATATCAAATTGACCCATAAATTAATGTTAAATAAAACAATCTTTTGGTGAGAAATATTTTAATAACAAATTTTCAGATTGCCTACCAAGTAAAATGTATGCAATCCCTACTCATATGGGTTCAAACCTAGTCTTGGCTAAAAAATTTTGTTTATTAAAAATATATATATACAAATTATGAGGAAAATTTTATATTAAACCTTATTTTGCATAGTTAACTCGAAAAATGGAGTCTTGCGGGCAAATCCAAGGGCTACATATATCCCCCTCCTTTAGGTAAAATTTTCCAAATTCAAACTACATCTTATATATATATATATATACTATACCAACAAAATTGGCAATTACTAATTACACTTTACTTTGCTCACATTTTAGGTGGGACAGGCCTTAAACTTTGTGCATTATAGGTTCCTCTGGTTCCCTCTGGGGTTGAGAGTAGGAAGGCATTTACTTCTATCTTCTTAATGATCTGATAGGCGCCTTCATATAGGTTCAGAAATTTTCTGAATATATGTTTTTGAGGATTACATGTGAGGTGTCCTTACAGTACATAATTGTGTACCTTGAAAGAATATGGCCTAGCTTTAGACAAATTGACTCGGTTTTTCACTCATTTTCTTTAAGTTAACCTTAGCTGTTTGCTGGTCATCTCCTAGTATAATATCTTGCAAAATGATAGGCAAGGAAGTCTTAATAAGCAGTGGTTCTGGTTTTCCAAAGTGTAACTGGATTGGGGTGAATTTAGTAGATTCATTAATTATAATATTGATATATTGTATAATTTGAGGTAATTTATTAACCCACTACCAGTGGTTTTCACCTATATAGACCCTGAACAACCCACCCATATGTCTCATCACCTGCTCACAAGGGTTAGATTGTGGATTTCTTATAGAACTCATAATGTGTTTCACATTATTCTTTCAAATCCATCTTTTCCAAGTGATGGAAATGAAGGTGGTGGAATGGTCAGACAAGATCGACTCCGGATTACCAACCAAAGGAATTTGGAAACTGTCCATGCACCTAACCACACGTCTAGCATCAGCTTTAGGCACAGGGTATGCAGACACATACTTAGTGAAGACATCATACATAACCAGTATAAATATTTGGTGAATGAAATGGTGGAAGCAGACCGTAAAAATCATCAGCTAACAGTTCATTTGGTTTATTAGACAATATTGGCTGTAAAGCTCCCACAAATGAACGATTACTAAATTTAGTTCTCAAACACTCCTCACATGATTTTATACTGTCATATATAGTCTCAGTCATTTTGTCTCAAACAAAATAATGTTTTAAAACATGCTCAATTTTCTTTTCCCAGTAGTGGCAATATTGACAGTGGATGTACTGAATCAATTGCTGGACCATACAAAGGGGAATGACTATGCTCTTCAATTTATCATCAAGTTTATTTGCCCTTTTTACTAAAATATTGTTAATCAGCTTATAATTATTTTTTTATTCTAGCTGTAAATTTACTTTCTTTATTTAAATTATTAGGATTGGTAAAAACGTCTCTAATTTTCCTCAACCGATTTACTTGCGCATATAAAATAGCCAATTCTTTATAATTTTTAAGAATGGACTCTTCCAACAATAAATCTATACTACTAATGATTACACCATCTGGATGTGGGTTTATATAGTTTGCTTTTACTATGTCTGCTCAACATATCAGCAATAATATTATCTTTGCCTTGGCAATATATAATACTGTAATTAACTTTTTGGAGATAGATACTCCATCTGATCAGCCTTTTATTATTCAGGTGACTTTTATTCAAAAATTCTAAGCTACGATGATCAGATAAAACCACCACCTCTGATCATATCAAGGTTTGCCTTAACTTCTGAAACCCCCACACTGCAGCTAAGGCTTCTTTTTCTGTCATGGTAGAATTGATCTCAGCTCCTCTCAAGTGATGACTAAGAAAACACAAAACCTGTGGCATATTTGAATATTAGTTTGATATAATACAACCCCCAACCCAAAGCCACTACTATCAGTCTGTAAGTAATTTTTTTTTGAAAAACAAGGATATTCCAGTATAATCAGATCTAAAAATGCCCTTTTAATTTGATTAAACTCATAGTCATGTTCTGAGGTCCACCTCCATCTCTCATTCTTTCTAAGCAATACAGTGAGATGTACAGTATCAAAAGCTAGATTTTTATAAAATGTATGATAATAATTGACCAAACTGAAAAACGAATATAATTGTTTTCGCGTTCAAGGAAGGGGAAAATTTTGTATAGCTGCTACTTTCTCGGGATGGGGTTTGATCCTCTCACCACTGATTAAATGACCGAGAAACATTATTTCAGTAGCTTCAAGAGTACACTTTTCAAGGTTAATTTTAATATTGTTTGCAGAACATTCTGCTAAAAATAATTCTAGATGCTGCAGATGTTCAACCAAGCTTTTAGACCCTATGACTATATCGTCTACATACATAATTAAAATATCCCTGATCTAGAAATAATCATGTTTAAACATCTAATCAAGCCAGCACCACTATTTATTAAACCATTGGGCATCCTCTGGAAGACATAGGATTGACCCTGATAACAGAATGCCATATATTTTTGATCGATTTTATTAAGTGGTATCTGCCAATAGCTGGTGGTCAAATCAAAGGTTGAAAAGATGCTCTTCCCCTGAAATTTAATAAACAATTCATGGGCAGGGGAAGGAATATCACGTTCAAGAACAGTAAATTGGTTGAGTGTGCATGCATCCAAACATACTCTAATAGTCCAATCTTTCTTTTTAACCACTACTAAAGGGTTAATAAATGCTGAAGGGCTTTTCTTTATTATTTGACATTCTAACATTTTATTAATGTGATACTGCACATCTGCCTGATATTGGTGTGGAATCGGATAAGTCCATTGCTGAAATGGTTCCTGAGTGGTTAACTGGATTCAATGTACATGTCCCCTGAATATGCCAGGTATCTTTGAGAAAATGTCTCGATACGAGACTAGAAATTTGTACAGTGGTTCATAGTACTCACTGCCTATTGTACATAAACTTTCTAATTTCAATTTAATCTTCCAATCAATTGCCACATTTTGTACACACATTGATTGACTGGGCTGACCAAGTATATTTGTCACAAATGGACAAGCCTCATTCTGGCATTGAAAATTTTTTCTTTCATAGTCTATAAAATAGTTATTCAAATTCATAAAGTCTGAGCCAATTATTTCTTCATGAATTAAGCTGGGCATAATTAAGAAAACATGTTCAAATTCAGTTTCAATTACATTTAAAGTTAGATGAACTTGCTTGCTATATAGATTAGTTTTTTTGCCATTTGCAAGTGTGACTTGCATTGCTTTAATAGGCAAAGTGGGAAGAGTTTGATCTAAATTATTAATTTTCATATATATTTTGTCCGATAAAATGCAAGGTTGGTTTCCTGAGCCAACTAAACATTAATAAAAATTCCTGCCACTGACATTATAATGGTTGGACAGCTATGAACAAGTGGAAAATGAGTCACTTGATTCTCTTATAAAAAATCAACCTCCAGATCGATTGTCTCCAGCTGCCATATCACCTCATCCCTCTTATATTGTTTTTATGAACCCCGGAGTGAGGAACAGTCCAATGAAGTTCTCTCTAGTTTAATGCACTGGTTTTATTAGTATTTTGCTTAATAATTTTGGGAGCAGTTTGAATACTACTCATCGAGGGTTGGTTAGCCCCCCTCCTCTGTTAATTCTATTTGTTGGCCCACTCACATGAGTTGTTCTCCCATCATAAGGACTGGGCCTAAACTTAGTAGCCATTGTACCTGTACTGTATAGTTGATACACCAACATTACTAGAGTGTGGATATATATCCCTGTTTAATTTCACTCTGTTTTTCTAAGTCTCTCTCGTTTATTTCTAGAGATTCTAATAGCTTACTAACTTCTTCCATAGTGGGGTGGTTAGCAGCAATTACAATATGCTCTATTTGATGGGGTAAGTTATGTCTGATAATTCCTATGAATTGATATTCAGACAGAAGAAATGCAGTCAACATTTTTAATTTTACTGCTTTGCAGCAAAAAAACTGTGCTTAACTTCCCTTTTGACTGGTGTACTTTTCTTGTTAGATCTTGTATCTGGCATTGTCCTGCCTATCCTCTCTCCAAAAACTGTCTAAAATTAAAGGTCAGTAATCTCCATAGGTTTGTGGCCGTTCAAAGAGTGACTGCCACCAATCCCTTGCAGTAACATAAAAGTTGCTTGTCGCTATTGCCACTTTTTCCCCCTCCATTAATCTACATAAATGAAATAATTCCTCCAAATTTTGCAGGTATTTACTGGTGTTTCTAAATCATCCCCTTTGTACATTTTTGTCTTTAAAAACTTGGTTGCCATGGTATTATGACCACCTTCACCTAACCTGCCTAAAGAAAAATTTTGCTAGTGATAAAACTTTCTAAGGAACTTGCCCTGTGGGCTTTACCCATTTGCCTATTTGGACTGTTATTGTTATTAATAACACGCTTTAAACTACTGTCTCGCATTAGTTCTACTTCTTCCTCTGGTGACTCAACAACTTTCTGGATTATTGTCACCAGCTCTTCTTGCATTTTCTTTATATCCTTTTTTAAATCCCAAGTAAAATGCTTTCCTTTTTCCATTTATATCTCTGACTCTTTTATAGACTCAGAACATTCCTGTTTTATGGCTAATACACTCCTATCTAACTGATTAGCCTGCTCTAATACACTTTTTCTATAGCTTTCTAGCTCCACTTTCATAGTATTCTGAGCTTTCTCTCTCTTGAAACTGTGCATACAGATCTTTTTTAAATGCATCAATTATTGGATTTGATTGGGCCTCAATGCTTCTAAATTTATGGTCCATTCCTTCCATATGTATTGCTAATTTTTCATTAGTTTCTCCAATTTTTTTGTCCAAGACTTCTAGCTGGTACTCGGCCTTACTCTGACTCTCTCAGCTTTCAATAGTCAACTTGGTGAATCTCCTTTCCAAGTCAGCCTCCATTTCATTTTGTAATCTTCCCCAAACTCTCTATTTTCTTGAGTCATGTTTCCTATTGCTTTCTCTATTCTATTTTCTATATACAAACTTTGGGACCTTCACTGGCTCTCAAGCTCATGCATTCTACTCTTCAGCTTCTCATTTTGGACTTCCACGTGAGTCTCCAACTTACTAAGCTGACCAGTCAGACAATTTTTCAATGGTTCACTTATTCTAGCTTGGTTTTCTTCCAATTCTATACCTAGACTAGCTTGGTTTCTTTCAATTCTATTCTTAAACTAGCATGGCTATCTTCCAATTTTGCAATCACAGATGCTTGGATTTCTTTGAATTCTTTAGTCTGGTTATCCAATTGACCAGCTTGGCTTTCTCTTAGTTCTATACTTAGACTAGTTATCTGGTTATCCATTCTATTTTCTAGACTAGCTTGGTTTTCTTTCAATTCTATTCTTAGACTACGTTGGTTTTTAGCTTGGCTGTCCATTTTATTTTCTAGACTAGTCATCGCTTGCAACATTCTTTCCAATTGCCGACTGCCAGTCATCTCTGGCTCCTTTTGAACCATTTCAGAGCTCAACTCTTCAGCTACTTTACTTTCACTTTCCTTACTTATCTCAACACTCTGTAATATTAAAGACGCTTTGTCTAATGTCTCCTCTTTCTTACTCTTTGTTTTACCTGTCTCTTTTTTGCTCCTAGGCATTTTGTATTTAACAATAAAAATTAATGATAAGAAAAAATAGGCACACACTCTTTTCTCCCTCCATCAACCAACAATCACAACTCTCTCAATTACCTCTACCTTGGTCACCCATTTGGTCTTGACCTTAGCAATTCCTATACTGACTAAACGTCTCATTTCAAATGTTTTTGGGTATCTAGAAATCCAATCATCATCAATAATCAGTTTTAAATAGACATGAAAATTTCATTCTTTTTTTAAAACTAATTACACACTACATACCTAATTTTATAATACGTTTTTGGTATAACCAGTTGCTGGCATTTATAATCTCAATTCTGCAGCTTTTTATATTAACCTCCAACACCCATTATTCATCGGGCGACCATGTTGGCAGGCCAAATGTAAGTAAAAAGAAAAAGTTGGTGATTTATAGGGTGTCCACATTGTGGGTCAATTATATATATAGCGAATTTCTTAAGTATAAATTAAATAGTTTCTAAGTACAATCTCCTTCGTGTGACCGTGTTACAAGCCAATTGTAACTAAATAAAATTCATATCTAACAAAAGAAAATATATGCTTTACCTTGTTAATTTTATAAAAACTTATTAAATCGATATAAAACATATTTTGTAATCTTTGGATCGGTCATCCACATTGTATTTCGAATAGAACTAAAATGATTGGGAGAGTTTACAAATTTAACATATATTATCAGACAATTTAAGCTAATTATAACTTTATTCTAACAAATGAGAAATTTTATTCGAATGGTCGCACATCCACATTATGGATTAATTGTACTATTTCTTTATTGCAGCTCGGGTGACCACACTATGCATTAATTATAATCTATATTTAAATCTATAAGGCATTTAAACACTTGCAGCTCAGTTGAATGCCAATTGTAACATTTTAAGGATGGATCGATGGATGATTCATTATTCCCAGCTATCACTATTTTTAATGCCTACTGGGATGATGATGATGGCACAGAACATCTATAATCTTATATGCCAGGGCGCCAAATTGCAACTTTAATAAAACATAAAGGTTAAATCTCACTTCAATAACTTTCAGTAATAATATTTAATGAATGGGTTACTAAATAATCAATAGATTAAGAGAACACTGAGAATGCATTAAAATCGATAATAATAATATCTTTGGAAATTCTTGGTTATTCTCAGTGCACTCCCATTTACCATCATTAAAGTCACAATTAAAAGTTTGTTCCAATTACAAAGTTTCTATATCCATCTCCACCTTTCTGATCCACCCCCGCCATCAACTTCACATTCATAGGTCTATTACACTATTATCTGTTTTACTATTAAATTTTACATTCTGCTAGATCATTTCTCCCATTATAATCTCTTCTCAGGGTTTTTAGAACAATTAGGTGTGGAAATCGAATAAACTATGTCAGATTATTGGTGATAAACACTCCTCTCATGATCATTTCCAAGGTGATCTAGGGTTGTCTTTAATGCAGTTTAATATCTATTTCCATCAAAGCTTGGAATAATTTAAGCTTATTAAATCTTTTAGAAATACATTCTAAACATATTCACCATTATAACAAAATTATAAAAAGTGCGTCTAGAGAGATATTTGTTACAACGGATGGAGAAAGGATTTTATGCCCCCCCCCCCGCATCCAATATCACTCAATAACTATCCCTATTCACAATTTATATTTCAACTATCTTAAATTATTTGGTATTTCTAAGTATCGGAAATTAACCATTTTAAATAATTTTACAGGATATTATTTACGAAAATGATAATTCAAATATTAATAATAATATATTGATGTATGATTGGATTGAGATGTCTAGATAATAATAACCAACAAAAACATTGAGACATACGCAAATTTTATTTAAAACAAATAACAAATTTTATTGACCGACTATAATCCAATACAGAATATAAACATTCACTTGATGACTCGCATGGCTTTCCCCTGTTTTATAACCATATTATGATAAAAATAAAACTAAACAAATAAATATCCCTAAATCAATGGATAATATCAATAGGTTCAAAATATCAATATTTATTTCCTAATTATCAGGGAATCATGATTACCATGGAGTATTATTAATATTAAATAAATAAAAAATATTTACCTTCACATATAATATATTTTCGCTTTCATTTTATCCTAGATACAGCGAATACCCAATTTCTTCCCTTGTTTAATGCTTTTAAATTACTGATTTGTTTTAGAGCTAATTCTTTCCATAATAAAATTTAATAATTTTATTTAACTAGTTTAAATTAACATTCCTTCGCAAATTTACTAATTTTATTTCATCATTTTGATCTGACATTCTTTTGCCCTAATCTTTACAATAGAAATATTTTATGTATGATGGGATTATGTTAATGCTAACAAATTGGTATCTAAATCAATCATCATCATAGTGCACATACGCTATACTCATGTTCTTATGACCTTTCCAACGAAGTTCTCAGCGGGCTGTGGTAATATTTATTAGATAATATCATATACACATTGCTTACACTTAAACATCCGTAGGTTTTATTTAACCCTTAACATTTATTTACTTTATTACTCTGGGCCCTAATTGATAAACTAAACTAGATCAACAAAACAATATTCAAGTACACCAATCGCACATACATTATCTGCATTCATGCTGACATCAAATTGAGTTTGTGACCTTGTATTTGACATTTATAAATAATGCTTATAATAGCTATTTTTCATACACTCGTAAGGAATATCAAACATTAACATGAGGCAGGCAATGACCCGCATAAGATAAAACATATCCATGTACCGGTCGAAAACCACCACCCCTAATGTCAAATCGGATTCCAACTCAGCTTAAACCAAAACTGAATTCAAACCCAACTTAACAGCTCAGATAGCAGAAATCGACGGCACAGTGCTATGCGCCAAGAACTAGCTCAACGGTTGGTGAGGACTAGAGACCCTTGCACTGACACGAATATTTAATAATTAATTACTTTGAATACCTTTTAAATCAAATCATATGTATGTTCGGGTTGCCAACACAGACAGCGAGTATTAACATTTAAATAATTATCAAAAGAATGATGAACTAAGAAACCAAGTATGTTAGAAAATATTTAATACTAATAATAATTTGTTTTGTTCAATAAAATATAAATAGCATTAGTTACCTCTAGTCTTTAAAAGCATTTATAAATATAATCAGAGTAGCGGTCCTTATCATATGCCAATGGAAATTACGCAATATTGGAATTCTATGTCTATGCCCCCAACAAGAAAATATAAAGGTGGATAAAGGTATTTATTTAGAACGGAAATGATTGTTCTAATTTTATTACGGTGGAATATGAGATTTATCTTCACATTCGGAAATCTATTCATGAAGAGCAAAACGTATTTTAAGGCATAACTTTAATCTTTATTTGAGAACTGATTTAAACGAAATATACTTGAGGATTGGTTCGACTTTAATTTAAATCACTCCATCACGAATTACGAGCACGGAGCGGGTTTTACTGAAACAAGGACGCAATGGTACTGACGAATTACAAGGCAGTGAGTAAAATTGAAAGATGATTGCTAGTCGATGGTCGAAGTCCTATGGCGGCTTGCATTTGGCAAGTCTTACGCCCTTTGACTAATGGAACGGAAAGGAAGTATTTTCTTCCTCGAGAAATTTAAATGCGAAAATATGATCACCGACCAGCCTAACGGAGCGGAAGATGGCCCTACGTCAGCAACATTTGATGATGATGACTTGATAGTCATCGTTGAAAAATAAAACCCATGTAGAATGCTCTACGTGATGACTTGACCAATTAATTAAAGTCAAACGAGCTTTATCGAACTATTTTGAAAACATTTATAAACTATCTTAATTATGCCTTAATATTCGTGCCCTTCCTGAATATCAATTTAAAATAACAAAAATGGAATTAAAATACATTTAACCCTTTATCGACCCTTTTTGGCAATAAAAACATTTAAGGTTATATTCGAATAAATATATATTAGTAGAACAAGAAATCAATATTATAACATTTTGTGAGTATATAAACAATTGTAACTTAGTAGCTGGGGACATAGGTGAAAAATGAAGCTAATAGTTTATTATTTGCCAATTATCAAATAATAAACATGTAATATTTTCTTTCGACTCGATGATTAATAGAACTTTCAAATTTAGTTCTAATGGGCGAGAATTACTATTGGAAATTAATGTTATATTATTTGCGTGAGGCAAATGGAATCAAAGGGCTCATCGAGTCGAAAGATTATTGGCATATAATTTTTAAATACGACATTAATAAAGCACACCAACATATATATATTAAACGAACCGCCAGGTAAGAAAAGAAAAAGTTTAAAGACTAGAGATTGAAAGAATTACAATATAAATTTATATTAGCATTTTATAAAGATTTACATTAAATAATAAAGAGCTCTTAAATAGGAGGAGTATAAAATAAAGTTCGAACTGGCCAGAAAGTTTAACGTTCATATTACCCCTTCCGCTGGTCCTTAAGTTACACCTCCAAGTTGTTGAAAACGTAGGCATCATTGGTTAACTACTGGAGTAGTATTTTAGTAGCTTTCATTATTTTAGCAGAATTATCGATCCGGAAAACGGTTCAGCAGCTCCATTGAAGATTTCTCAGGACTTTAGGAACCGTAGCCAGATTCCTGATGTTCTAGCCCTCTATCATGATGAAATACAATTTTTATACACACAGAGTTCACTGCACTACTCTACAATCAAAAACTCACTAGCCCCTTCTTTACTTTTCAGGGCTATATATATTGTCCAGATGCCTTAAGGCTAGCGCTCATTTTATTATCAATTAGTTGTTTTCCAATACATTCCTTCGGTAAGGCTTTCAAACTAATTATTGAATTCCTTTCCTAATTAGACTAATTTTTAAAATCTGAAATGATTTTAATTAGAAATTGAATTCTTATCTTTTTTTAATTAATAAAACTTTACTGTTGTTTTTGAGAATTTGAAAGCCCATGGAAGGAATGTAGCTTTTAATCGCAAACTTTAACAAATTATTTAAAAGTACAAAAAAAAAACAAGTATTCCCGACGCAATGAAACTTTCGAAAATTATATATATTTAAATATTTACAAATATATACGCACAATCCACGCAATTGTAATATATATAAATTCATGAATATTTTATCATGAATTTATTAAGAGAATTGCTCAATTTTAAACTGAAACTAATTGATTTTAATACACATTTGAAATAAATTATTCATTATGGAAATTAGCGTGGATTGAACGTATAAAGCCCCATTGCATCGGAAATTTAAGGTTAGTATTAGGGTAACTAACATGAAGCTAGGATCGAACTCAGATCCGACTGCTTCATTTCTTTTCACTTCAAAAAAAAACAATGAAAAAAAAATGACTTTACTTATGCAGGATATAGTTGCATAAGTGTATAGACTCTGGGAGAACAGCATGAGTGTGAATAATATAACCTGCCCAAGCTACAAATTGTACATGTCTCACTGCGATCCATTTTTTGAATATTCAACTTATAAATGGGTTTATAATAAATCAGTCCGTTTATCAAGTTTCATTTTCCTAGGGTCATGTCAGTTGGTCTTCTGTATATATATCTGTCATTACAGTTTGTCCTATTGTTTCCCTGGATCAGGTGGCACATATGGTTTTAACTGTCTGGCATTGTAAAGGTCATAGTCCTGGTCTTCCCTGGTTGTCGTCAAGTTCCCATAGTCTATTGCTGTTATTAATTCTGTGGCCTTTTCTGCGACGGAATGCACAAAAAACAATTCTTTAACATTATCTCTATGAACGATGGGTTTCTCTCCTGGGTCTTCTTTGAAAGTCTGAATCTGTATCAAGGATCCAGGCATTGGCGTCTGTAACCTCTTCATACTAAGTTGAGGACTCATCATCTGTCCCATTTCCACTTTTAATTTCATTTGACTAGTGGTCTGAACATCTTTTTCTTTCTCTATATCTATATCAGCTTCCTCCACTGTTTCATAATTGGACTCATCCTCACCACTGTCGCCTTCCTTGCTATCTACAACTTCCTTTGGTGTGGCCTGATCATCTTTATCATCTATTTTTGGGGCTTCAGAGGGATTTATATCTTTCTCTATATCTATATCAGCTTCCTCCACTGTTTCATAATTGGACTCATCCTCACCATTGTCGTCTTCCTTGCTATCTACAACTTCCTTTGGTGTGGCCTGATCATCTTCATCATCTATTGTTGGGGCTTCAGAGGGATTTATGTCTTGCTGAAGCTTTACATTCTCTGGGTTTGAGTTGGCTCGGATGCCTCGTGCTTCATCCATCCTTACAAACCTTTCCATCATCATCATCAGTACCTTTCGGTGTTCTCTCATTTCTCTAAGGATCGTTTGGAAAGTGTCTTTTCCCATTTTTGAAAACAAGAAAATAATGTAATAACAATCAATAAACACTGCAAATCAACTTATAGACTCTCTGTATGCTTAAATAATATTTTTTTTCTTTAGTAAATTTTAACTAGGTCTCTGACTACAGGTCCATTGTCCCAATCTTCACTAGCTGCTGCATATTATTTCCCCAATCTATGTAATCTGCCTTTTTTGGTTTACCTACGTTTTCTTGGTTGGCTCTTTATATTAACTGTTTGAGTGAGACATGTATTCAAAAATATTAAAGATAAGAAAAAAAACATTATTCACTTTCCCTTTGTTCAACGGTTCTGTTCTCCCATGTCTGAAAAAAAAAACTATACAGTGATATACAAATATTATGTATTAGCAGATACAACAAATCATTCTGTATTGAACACACTTGGTTTTTTTTATTATGGCGATTGACCCACTACTGTGCTGACAATCAATTTTGCTGACAAATTTATTTATATGGGCGCCAGTGAGCAAAATGAGATCAATAGGGCATGTGATATAACCCATTGACCCCCAAACCACATATGATTGACTTAACTTTTGATAAAACAATTGAATTGATGATGAGTAATATTATTTAATAACAGCTAACGCGTTCATGACCTGAGTTTAAATATAGGAGTTCACTACTTCATTTTTACCAAGCACGAGGCTTTAACACCAAAAAAAAAATGTCAAAATTAATATTACAAGAACTTTTATTGGAGATATTATTCTAAATCTTGCTAGCATGAAAGCGTGCAAACCATTTAAGCATTTTGCCAACTGCATCTGGCTGCTTGGTGTACACAAAGGGCTTCACCTGCTTTGAGGTTACTAAAAATACAGAGCGAACATTAAATATATGTGCTAGCAAGCAATACTTTGAAATTAAGACTTTTATATGATATCATATTAGATATTTTATATTATAACAACTGAGATGAACAAAATTAATTTTGACACAGACAAAATATTTCATTTATTTTTACCCCAATGCTTTGATCTATGGACTCTTACAACTTTGCTAACGATATTTTTCCTATTGTCACGAACGCGTATAACACAAACGTATAATATATATACTGATATAGTACACGTATAATTAATATATATATACATATGAATAATTATTTTAACTAACGAATCTTTTACTGAACGATCATTTAAAAAAAAAAAATCTTGAAAACATTTTTATCGCTATTCATACAAAGAGATTTATGTGTACCTATTACCTCTGGTCATCAATAAAGAAATCTTTTTACGGTGTAGAGAATAATCAAATGGGGAAAACTCTTCACTATGTTTAAATACTTTATAAATATAGCATAATAACTAAGTGAGCTACAGCTTCACTGACTTTGTGGAGACCTTTTGTTCATCCACATTCTATACAGGTCGAAACATAAATTTCTACAAGTAATACTTTCATATGTATAATATTCTTGCACTTAGTGCACTGGAATATGAGCCAACAATTTTTCCAAGCATTAATCAGCTTGTTTCTGGCCTTAAATTTATAATAATAATAATAATAATAATAATAATAATAATAATAATAATAATAATAATAATAATAATAATAATAATAATAATAATAATAATAATAGAATGCGCATGCGCGTGTATGCCTAAGTCATCAAGAACGAAGGTCTTATTAATAATCTTTTTTTCCCCATATTCTAATCGTTTTCACACTTAAAAACTGTGATATATATCTGTGATAGATAAAGACAGCGATGGCTAATTACTGAACAGTTGTTTTCTAGCAAAAAGTAAGTAATACGGTCGTTCATAACAAAAAATAAATTCTAACGTCATAAACAAGCATGGCGTCGCGTCAAGAAGCAAACGACGTAAATTGCGCTCAAACAAACGGCGATAAAATGAAAACTGCCACTATCGCAAAAACATACGCAAACGTAACAAAAATAAACCAGCAGCTTCACAGCATCGAAAAAAGTCCAGCATTAACACAGACAGCAAGATTTAGGAAGGTAAATCAAGCCGACATAAATAATTTAAACCTCATGGAAAACAATAATGAAGAGCCCTCCCCAACGATATGGAATCAAGATGAACTGCAAGAAATAAACGTTAATTTCAACAGCACCATCCCAAAAAAATTATTCGCAACTTTCCAAAAATTTTTTTCACCGAGATCATTAGTGTTAGCTGTCACTGATAGGAATTTAACACTCTATAAATTCCCCAGAGAGCTTCTTTACGAGGAGCTGACAGCAACAGCATTGTGGGATACAGTCTCTAGTATTGGAGAGCATCCAAACTCGCGATACGTTGCAATTCAGTTTTTCGATGAACATCAGCGTGCAAGATTTCAAACTAAAGTAAAAACTTTGGGAAGCTACGCGCTAATAATAGTCGATCAAAGCTTGCAAAACTATTGTAACGGAATAATTAAAAACACTTACTTCGGATATACCATTCAGGATTTTCAAAAATTAATACAGTCATTTGGCAAAGCTATTTATATAAAACAAATCTACTTATCCGACACCCCCATACCGGTTTTCAGCAACAACTTTCATTTCAAAATAAAGCTGAATGACAATGTAAACCCGGAGGATATTCCAACACAAATAATTGACCAGAATGCAATACTGACTATTCACATAAAAGGATTAAGGCCGAGATGTTTTGCGTGCGGTGAAACCGGACACTTAGCAATCGATTGCAACACCAAAATCAACCAGAAAAACCAACCGAGCTCTGAAGATCAACCAACAGAAGCTCACCAACCGGAATCAAACAGTACAAAACAGATAACGAAAACAACTAATAAACAAGAAAAAATTAATAAAAAAACCACAGATCAACAGCAATTGAATAATAAAAAAACTGCACACACGTTGCCAGCACCTGAAATTCTGGATTTATCAACAAAATCAACCAATAGAATTCAAACCCCCACTGATAAAAAAACAGAAAGTCAACAACCTCAAGAGGCTCCAATGGAAAAAATAGCGCACAATCTAAGTCAGCCTACCAAAAATACTGATGAAAAAGAGATAATAAAAGAACAAATAAACTCACACAGTAATAGTGATCAAGAAAAAATATATATAACACACCAAACACCCAATATTAAAAATAATACAACAATGGAAATTATGGAAGCTATCACCCCAAATATGCCTCAAATCACCAAAGCTGACACAGAACAAAGAAGAAGACCAGGCCGCCCACCAAAGAAAAATAGAGGGCCCAAAAAAATCAAAACAGAATCCAACCTTAGCCTTTCTGATCACAACAATACAACTACAGTGGAAACAGATGAAGATCTGGAAATGGAATATGAGAATGAATGGGAAGAAACACCAGATCAACCCTAATATTTAAATCTCAACCAAAAAACATATAATGAAAATAAAAATTGCGGCAATCAATGTCAGGGGTTTGAACTCAACCTCAAAAATTAATAAGTTAAAACATTGGATCAAGGATATACAACCACACTTGCTTGGTATACTTGAGACAAAAATTTATGCTGGATCACAAACTGACCCAGCCAAACATTTAAATATGGAAGGTTTCTGTGCATGCTCCAGAGACTCTTCCTCTCCCTCAGCTGGAACTGGACTCATAATTGCTAGAAATTGCCCATTCACAACGTTCAAAATAATTCACATTGACATGAACTTATTAATTGCAACCTTCAACCAAAAAAGCATAACAATAAATCTGGTTTTTGTATATATGCCTTTACAGGATAAAAAAATAGATACCATAATTGCAAACATTAATTCAAGGTTAGCTACAACTTCAAACCCAACCATCTTAATTGGAGATTTTAATTTAAAATATCAGGAATTTACCCAACGTTGGCTTCACAGAATAAACATACCACTAATGAGTGGCCAAGGTTTTTTGCCAGATGATGCCATCTCTTTCCACAATAATCGCTTCTCTTCACTTATTGATCTGTGCTTTTATTCTCCAATGCTTCACCACCTTATTGAAATAAAACTAACTCCCTCAACTTTTTCCGATCACTCAGCTCAAATAGTCACAATTGACTGTGCCCAAATTCAAATATCACCCTTTCCACTTACAAGAACAATAAGAGTTTTACTCCCAGAAACAACCCCTGAATTTCTGTTCTCTGAGACCTACATAATGCTAAACAAAATCAAAGATATGACTTTGAACCCGGTCCAGAAATATCTAGCATTTATGGGAATGTTGTCCTTTAACATCAACCATATAACAAAAAAACAACCTCCACCATCAAGACTTTTGTCTCTGGCAGATCAGTTACACCAGAGAATAATCATGATTAACCCATCACACTGCACCCAGCAGTATATATTCAAGCTTACACATGCATACAATAAAGCATGTGAAGAACTCAAAAGCTATCTGAAGATAAAGAAAAGCAAGGTATGCCTAACCAGGCCACACACTTGGACAAGAGATTATATAAGATGGGCGCTGGGGAACCAACCAGATGTAAAAGTGCCAATGGCACTATATACAAATAGTGGAACATATGCAGGACACAATATGATTATGCCAATTTTTGAATATTTTAAAGAGAAATTACAAGAAAGACAACCATATAAAATACCACATAATCTGTTTGGCCCACCAGAGACAAAAACCCCATTCACAAAAGATCTATTCACAACAAAACTAAATACTATTCGAAACGCTTGCCATCCAGGTAGTCCTGGAGTTCCATTGTTTGTATTAAAGCATCTAAGTAAATTCACAACAGAATATTTGTGTCAGTTAGCAAACCATCTAGCACAACAAATTCAACCCATGGAGGGTGTCTATCCAATAGCCATAGTACCCTATAATAAAAAGAAAGCAATTATTCCACCTATTACAGACCTCAGACCAATATCTATGGGACCTTTGCCGATCAAAATTATGGAGAAAATTATTAAAGATGAAATTGAACCGTATATAATGCCACTTATCTCCGAAGCACAATATGCAAAGAAAAACTCTTCAACAACAGAAGCAGCTTTATTCTTCAAAGCAATTCTAGCAACAGTAAAACAGCGGAAAAAATACGGACCCGTTGTTGTGCAGCTTGACATAGAAGCTGCATTTGACTCAGTCAATATATACACACTTCTAAAAATGCTAAAAGACACAGAAATTCCTAGAACACATCTATATATAATTGCTAACCTGCTTCTGAACAGAGAGATCCATATAACTTTAAATGGAAGAAACTCACCATCTTTCACACCCACCAAATCTATATCCCAAGGATCCCCTCTTAGTTCACTATTGTTTATATTTTACATCAATCCCCTTATTAAAAGCATACAAAATGCATTTACTGGGATCGAGATACCAGACACAACACAGCGCACTACATGCATCGCCTATATGGATGATGTTACCATATTCCTAACATCAAAAAAACAAATACCGCAACTCCAAAAGATATTACAAGAATATTCACAAAAATATGAATTATCATTTAATCCAGCAAAAACCACAGCCTGGTCTCTATACACTGGTAAACCATGTACATCAATTTACAAATCAAAACCAAACTCTTTCCTTGGGTTCCCATTTCATATGGGAATTACAGGAATGAGATGTCATATCCAAAATAAACTTAAAGAAGAAGCCACAAAAATTATAAACTCCTTGTCCAAGGCATATCTTTCACTATATTCCAAAGTACAGTTAATTAACCAGCTTATCACAACCAAAATAACTTACTATGTACCGGTTATTTCATTCTCAAAGGGGTTCATTTCAAAAATTAAAACCATATATAATAAACTACTTTGGGCCAGAAAAACAGTAGCAATTTCCACAAAAAAACTTAGCCAACCTCTAATAAAAAATGGACTTGGCTTGCACAACATCAATGTTTTTCATATACAGAAGTTAAGGAACTCAATAATCACAATACTTGCCAAATACCCCAAAATTAACCACTTGCTAGAAGTTACTCCAACAGATAGACCACCTCCAAAAGGTTCCTTTTTCACCAACATTATATACCAATGCAAAACCACAGACAAGATTCCAGAACAGTATTTGCATAAGTATTCATACTGGGATATTTATGGTTTAATAAACAGAGAAGCAGATACTAATGTTATACAACCTATGCTAGGAATTAACAACAAGAGACTACTCAAGGAATATAAAAAATGGGCTCTAGAGCCCAAATACTTTGATTTTATCATGAAAATCAATCTCATTGCCTTGCCAACAACCCACTTTCTTTATCATAAAAGAATGTATATATCTATTGACCCCTTCTGTGGACTCTGCCATCGAGCAGAAGAGACACTGGACCACTTTATTTATCAATGTGTAGCACTTAACCAAACACGACAGATGATGTGTAACACCTACAGAAAACCGGGTACAATCATTAATCACATAATAGCTGCTTTTCAGGGAAGATCAATACCTAGCATTAGGGCAGCCACATTTGTTCTATATGCGTATTGGTGCACCCGATGTACTTTCTTAATTGGCAATAACACCAGACGACACCCAGCTACATTTAGCAACAAACTGCTACACATTCGAAATAGAGATAAAATAATAACCAACCCCCACTTATATGCAGCAACATGGTCATTGTTAAAACAACCATCAATGCTGTGAATGCTGCAAAGAAAACTATCATACAACTAACATTCAAAGTGACATGCGGACAAAACTAAATAAGCTCCTCAAACTTTAGAACTCTGATTATTTTTGCTTTTTTAATTTTTATATTGTTATAGTCCATTAACCACAAAGTGTAACCACTAAATTCATTTATATGTGTTTACCCTAATATTATTCATTGTATGTTAAATTTCAAATTTTTCTAGATGTAAACTTATGTAAACCATTGAGATCAATAAAGCCTTTATTGAAACGTAATAATAATAATAATAATAATAATAATAATAATAATAATAATAATAATAATAATAATAATAATAATAATAATAATAATAATAATAATAATAATAATAATAATAATAATAATAATAATAATAATAATAATAATAATAATAATAATAATAATAATAATAATAATAATAATAATAATAATAATAATAATAATAATAATAATAATAATAATAATAATAATAATAATAATAATAATAATAATAATAATAATAATAATAATAATAATAATAATAATAATAATAATAATAATAATAATAATAATAATAATAATAATAATAATAATAATAATAATAATAATAATAATAATAATAATAATAATAATAATAATAATAATAATAATAATAATAATAATAATAATAATAATAATAATAATAATAATAATAATAATAATAATAATAATAATAATAATAATAATAATAATAATAATAATAATAATAATAATAATAATAAAAAATAATAATAATAATAAAAATAAAAAAAATATAATAATATAAAAAATAATAAAATAATAATAATAAAATAAAAAATAATAATAAAATATAAATAATAATAATAAATAATAATAATATAAAATAATAATAATAATAATAATAATAATAATAATAATAATAATAATAATAATAATAATAATAATAATAATAATAATAATAATAATAATAATAATAATAATAATAATAATAATAATAATAATAATAATAATAATAATAATAATAATAATAATAATTTATTTATTTATTTATTTATTCATTATGAAGCAAACAATAAATGTATAATACAGTGAGATAAATTCCATACAAGAAAAATCTTGTGTGAGGAATTTAAATGTAACAACTAAAAACACTAATAAAATACAAAAAAAAAAGTATAAATATAACATAAAATATTAAAATCACACAGATATTGCATTTGGCAATTCAATCACAGTAGTAAATAATTACAACATAACATACAATATAAACAAAAATAAAATAAAATAAAATAAAACTAATGCTTAGCATAATATAACCAGTGCCATAAATGCTTTTTAAAAATCAAATAAGATAGTGTTCATTAAATTCACAGAACAATCTCTTATAAATACATATTAAATAATTTAGGACCATTATAACTAAATTGCTTCCTACTGGATGTTTTAAGAAAATTAGGTAAAGCTAGCTGATATTTAGTAGATAAACGAGTATTTACTAAAAACACTAATAAAATACAAAAAAAAAGTATAAATATAACATAAAATATTAAAATTATACAGATATTACATTTGGAAATTCAATAACAGTAGTAAATAATTACAACATAACATACAGTATAAACAAAAATAAAATAAAATAAACAAAATAAAACTAATGCTTAGCATAATATAACCAGTGCCATAAATGCTTTTTAAAAATCAAATAACTAGTGCTCATTAAATTCACAGAACAATCTCTTATAAACATATTAAATAATTTAGGACCATTATAACTAAATTGCTTCCTACTAGATGTTTTAAGAAAATTAGGTAAAGCTAGCTGATATTTAGTAGATAAACGAGTATTTACAACAGAAGATTTAGTATCCAAATGAAGTTTCCTACAATAAATATCAAGAATCACTCTATATTTATACAAATGGAAAACATCTAGTATATTAAAAGTGGCATAAATATCTTTAACAGATGTGGTACGTGATCTACCAAAAATGATACGCATTGTATAATTCTGTAAAACAGACAATGTAGTCATTGCAAAAGTAGAACAGTTCCCCCAAACTGATATATTATAACATAATAAGCTTTGATAAGAAGAAATATATAAAGTAATCAAAGCTGACCGAGGAAAAAATTTAGATAAGTAGAAAAACATATAATTTAATTTACGTAAACGAGAACAAAGAAAGTCAATATGGTTTGACCAAGATAGTCTGGAGTCAATAAAAACACCTAGATAGCAAATATTATCAACAAATGAAATGTTAGCACAAGTACAAGTGCTATTACAATGCCAAAAATACTTATTACAAATAGTAATGTTAAGCGAATGAATATTTGACTTATAAGAAAAATTAATAGCTTTTGTTTTACTCAGATTAATTGATAAATTATTAAATGCTAACCATTTACTAATTAGGATTAAATCATCATTAATTATTTTTTCAACAAAATTATATGAAACTGCAGCATAAGATAAAGCAATATCATCTGCAAAACCATAAATCTTAGATTCTAAAGGTAAAGAAAATAAATCATTTATATAAATTATAAATAAAATGGGACCCAAAACTGAACCTTGTGGTACACCATGGTTAACTGTTATAAAAGAGCTTACAACACCAGAAATATTTGTTGCTTGTTTTCTATCCTTTAAGTAACTCGCAAACCATGAAATAAATCCACCACGAAAACCATATGAATATAAACGCTTAAGTAAAATTTTGTGAGATACAGAGTCAAATGCCTTAGACAAGTCTAAATAAATAGCAACAGTTTTAAAATCCTTATCTAGTGAAGTTGTCAAATTGTTTACATGACTATAGAAAGTGTCCAAGGTACTTCTACCAGAAATAAATCCATATTGATGTTCAGATAAAATATTATTTTTAGATAAAAATGACATCATTTTCTCTTTAACCACCATCTCTAACAATTTGGATATTACAGATATAATAGATATTGGTCTATAATTGTCAAGCTGTACAGGATCACCCTTTTTAAAAACAGGTGTAATAAAACCAACTTTCAAACAAGTAGGAAACAAACCAGCATTTAAGGAAAGATTAAACAAATAAACAAGAACAGGTATGAAAGCTGACTTATTTTCCTTAAGAATCTTTGGTGTTAACTTATCTAGACCAGCTGAATGAACATTCTTTAAGAGATCAATTTTACCAGACAAATCCAAATCAGTAACATCTGTACACAAAAAAGAATTTAGACAAGAATCAGCAAAAGACAATTCTTGTACTGGTGTTCTATCTATTGACAGATCTGAAAAAAAAATTATTAAACAAGTCAGCAACACATTTTTCATTATTTTCTACTTCAATCAAATTATCATTGTGTTTTATAAATTTAAGTTGATTTGACAAAGGTTTCTTTACAAGAGAATTTATCAATTTCCATTTCAAAGAAATATTTTTATCATTAAAATATTTTTGATAATATTGAAATTTTAATTTCCGAATATCAGATTTAATCTCAGTATTTAATTTCTTCAAAGTCAACAAATCTCCACCCAAACATTTTAAATGATTTCTTTGATTAATTTTTCCAATCAAATCATTCGTTATCCAGGCTGAGCGTTTGCGGTTTTTGCTAGTCAATTTAAAACTAACCATAGATTTTGCAATTAAAGATTTACAAATATCTTGAAATTTTAAAAATGCTGAATCAACATCATGCAGAGCAAAAACATAATCCCAATTCTGATCAGATAATAACATTTTTAGTTTATTATGTGATAACTTATTAATATATAAATGAGTATTTACATGTTGTCTACAATTTAATAACTTCAACACAGTTGCAAAATGATCCGAAATAAAAATATTTAGTACAGACGATTCATAACTTTGATTCTGGTTTAATCTGACAAATATATGATCCAAAATGGATTGACAAGATTTAGTAATACGAGTAGGTGAAAAAATAGCTTGATTAAAACCATAACTATAAAGCAAATTCAAATACCGTACTGTAGGCCCATGTAGATTATTACATAAATCTATATTCAAATCTCCCATAAGAATTACTGAAGTAGTATGTAAATCAGACAATAACACATCAAGTTCAGCTATAAAATCCAAAATGATACTTGTACACGATCTATATAAAGCAATAATAGTTAAGACAAAACAAGGTAAATTCAAATGAATTAAAACACATTCTGCAGAGGCAAGAAATGGATTATGATACGTAAATTTAATGTTTTCTTTCACAAAAACTAATACACCACCTGAACGTGAAGACGCACGAGGAGAAAGAATATTTGAATAGCCATCCAGAACATATAAATGCTGTTCTTCAACAGAAATCCAAGATTCAGTTAAAATTATCACATCATAAAAACCGGCAAAAAAATCATTTAAATATACAACAAATTCATCAAAATTAGATCTAACACTTCGTATATTCATATGAAAAATAATTAAATTAGACAAAGTTTCACCATGAGAATAAAATGTATCGAATTTCACTTTAGGAAATAAATTTCAAAACGCTGACAACTCAGATTCATTTTTAATTAAAACACGCGGAGAATTTAAATCATTTCTAACATAAACCAATCCATTACGTATAAAAGCCATACCTTTACGTTCACGCATGTTTTGCTTTGCTATCCATAAAAGTTATCTAGTATGCGAAGTTATACGTTGGTTAATATATACGCACTGACTAGATTCCGTTAACAAAAAATCAGAAACCGATTTAATAACATTTTTCTTCAATAAAAATGATTTAGCTAAATTTCGAGAAGTAAAGCGAGAAACAATAAAACCTGCTATATTATTAGATTTAGATTTTGTCCGATAAACACTCTCGATACAATTAGTAGTAAAGTTTTCCATTTCAAGTTTTTCCGCCAACTTCGTAACAATTAAAGATAAATTTTCATTTTCACAAAAGGGAACATCTTTTATTACAATTTCACAATCCAACTGTGAACGTTCCATAGAGTCAATTTTTTCCTTAATAAAGTGATTTTGTTTTCACAAGAATCATACATATTTGACAATCGAAGCAAATTATCATAATTTTTATCAAATTTACCCCACAAAAAATCCACGTCAACCTGAAGCTTCACAACTGTAATTGTAAGCTCTGAAATTGCCGTATGTATAACCGGAAGTAATTTTAATTTTTCCAAAATGTCAATTAAAATCAAGTTCGAAGAATCAGTATTGTTTACCATAACAGAACGATCATCAATAGGTGGAATTCTACAAACATTACATCTCCATTCCCGCTTTTTTTTTTTAAAGACATTCGTCTATAGGTCGCCTCTCCTAACTTTGAGCACGTGTAATGAAAACTGGTGCTGCAGCCCATACATAAAACAAAATTTCCATTTTTAGGTAGTAGTTCATTGCAAATCTTGCAGGAAGACATTTTATAAGCAAATCCAATTAAATCCTAATTTACTGAACACAATAAAAATAAATACTTATAAATAAAAATACTGTAAACAAAACAAAAGCAATGGAGAAAAAATTGAACACGTCTTTAATCTAGAACACCGGAAGTAGTAGTAGTAGTACTCGTAGTAATAATAATAATAATAATGATGATGATAATAATGATAAGAAATAATAAGAAATGTGTATTAAATTTTCAAAACTATTTCCCTGGACTTTTTTAATATAATGATGTTTTAACTCATCAGCCACACATTTTTTATAAACACAGCAATAAGTCTAAGCATTTGACAATAACTTCTGATACGATTCACTCAAAACATTTACCTTGATAATAATGTCTCTCGTTTTTTTAAATGTTTTTAAAGCATTTAAAATAAGGCACATACAGAATGACATGATATAAATTTCACCTACCCCCAAATCGATAATAATAGGAAAAGCATTTAAAATAAACACATACAAAATAATCTGTCATCAATATCTCTACCCCCAAAATAGCAACAATTATAATTCTGACATGAATTAAATTTAAATGTATATATATATGAGAAAACATAAAGAAAAAAAATTTTTTAGATTAAATGTTCTCCATGAATAGTGAATAATAAAATAAAATAAAATATACTTAAAGAGTTCATTGGAAGTGTTCTTCAATTTTCTGATTTCCATTTTTCCTTTTCCTTTTCTTCCCTGATTTGTTTATATGAGCACATGAGTTTATGTAGATAAAGTTCTTGGGGTAAAGTTCTCCTATGCCATCAGATATACGAATTTTATGATGCTGAAACGATTTCCTCATTTTTGATTTTATGTAGATTATAGCTGAACAGCACTTGTTTATATTTCTAAAGATATAGGTCCATTTCTTGTTGTTTTTTTCTTTTTTAAAATCATTTAATATTCAAATTGAACGCTTTATATATGAAATCAAATTTAGAGTTTATTTTCTGTGGTTTAAATTTTACCATTTGCCAATTTTTCACCAATTAGTGCTAGACAATTGTGACCGATGAATAACTTCAGGGGATTAAAGGTGTACCCAATTAAAAGTTACTTGAGAGACTTTTTTTTCTTATAATATTAAATTTGGCAAAGTTATTTTAAGTCACAAATGAACAATTTATAATAAACAATTTTTTGTTTCTAAAAGAAAAAAAAATTTTTTTAACTTTATAGCAAAGTTTCTTTATAAAACCAGATGAGAGATAACTTGCAAACAGAGATTCACATAGACTACCCCCCCTTTTTACAACACAGCAGAGCTTTTTATAGAGACTGCTTTCTTGCTCTTTTCCAATGTGACCTTTTAATTGACCTTTCAAAATGTCTGGTCAATGTTTGTTTTCTTAATTAATTGACTCTTGTTTCTTTATCATTCTGGTTATTTTTAACCTTTTGCTCCTTTGAAAAAAAAAATCATGCCAAATTTACATCTGCATTGTAACAGATAATCACAAATTAATTTTACATTTAACAGACAACCACCAATTAATTTCACACTCAAATGCCTTGCTTATATACATATCATCTAAATTACTCTGATAATTTACTGGATAACTTTACACCATGGAAACCACATTAAATAAAAAAAGACAAAAATCTCTCTCTCTTCAAAATAAATAACAGAAAGCTCTCTCTCCCCTTTTACTTTTTTCATAAAAAATATACATAGCAGCCCAGCGTCAAACCCCGAATTTTGAACTAAATTTTGGCTGCTAATAATAAATTATTTAAAAATGACTTAATTTCTTTTTTAAAGATTTCCTTACAAAATGACAAGGAATGATTATTAATTGTGAACTTTACAATTAAAATTCACAAGTAGATTAAATACACACACACGTTGCATGTATACAATTCTTTCATTAAACTGATTTAATATTTTAATCATTAATTATTATAACTATTATTTTTTTATCATTTAATCTCATGAACTATTTATTTCTAGCTTATCACTATAAAATTATGACCATTCATTATCACTATCTAATGTAGTTTTACTAGTGGCACATTCCCCTTCTTTGCATTCAACTTATTAAACGATGTATAAATCTTGCTTTTCTAAAAAATATATCTTTTAATACCAAATTGACCCATAAATTAATGTTAAATAAAACAATCTTTTGGTGAGGAATATTTTAATAACAAATTTTTAGATTGCCTACCAAGTAAAACGTACACAACCCCTATTAATATGGGTTCAAACCTAGTCGTGGCTAAAAAAAATTTGTTTATTAAAAAAATATACAAATTATGAGGAAATATTATATTAAACCTTATCTTGCATAGTTATCTTGAAAAAATGGAGTCTTGAGCAAATCCAAGGGCCACAATATATATATGTGTGTGTGTGTGTAGTACCATTTATTTATATATGGTACAAATATATTGGCATTTGGTAAAAGCTCAAAAAAAGGTACATTTAGATTTTTTTTTAGTAGTATAATCTTTTTTTAAAAACGTACAGTGAAAGTTGAAATTGTCATTCATATTTTTTTTATGTAATTAAAAATAAAAGTAGAATTGTAGAGAACAAAAGAATTCCAAAAATTAAAAGATATGCTAAAAGAAAAATATTTTAGCTAAATAAAGATGGTTGAAAAACATTATAAAAAAGAGAACTTTGTAACATAAATTTTGTAAAGAATGTACAAAATTATCAACATATATTTTGACAAACAAAAGAATGTGCTGAAGTCAGAAAACTGGACCCTGACTATAATAAGGAAGAAGCCAGTTGGATTAACGTCTTGTTTTTATCTGTTTCTCTATAGTTAGTCCTGGATAACAAGAATATATCCAGGATTGCTCTATGCTGAAATAATTTGGCATGTTGAAGTGAACCAGAGCTTCTACATACATCATGCCTGAAGATGGATACCAAAAATGTCTTTGTGGCTGACTAGGAGAATATACCACAAGATCAACTTGTAGCCAATGGCCAAGCTCATTCTAACCCAAAAAACTATGCATAGTTATCTACAACCTTCTCACTAAACTTACCAGTAAGCTATGACTCATTATTATTCCCGGTTGTGACTAAATTGTCGACAAACCATCTTAAATAAATAAGCATATAATAGGATTCCAATATAGACTTTCATGTTATTGTTCAAGAGTCTCTTGTTTACCCCAGAACATTTTAATTACTTATTTAACTGTTATTTTTTATTAATGTTTCATGTCAGGATTAGTGTGTGTTCTAGCCAGTTTATTGAATTAACAATTTATCGTTAAATATTTTTAGTCTGTTAGAATAAAAATATTTCTAATATCAATTTTCATTTGTGCGTTATTAATAATATTTATTAGTGTTTATTATTAAATTTATTATTAGTTTAGTAAGATTTAGAAATGTAATTTACCTTTGCCAATACGTTTTGAATAAGCTCCAGGTATAATAATCTCAAAAAATAATTCTATTTACGGTATGATGTAATACCGATTCGTTTAAAAAACATTTTTCTTTTTAATTTGCAATATGTTATTTGACAGATTTCAGCAGGTTCTTTTACAGAATCCTGGTGCCCTGATCAAATAAATTAAAAGCTGATTTCATTGATCATGCAATTCGCAATGATTACTCGGTAGAGTTGATCAGGAAATATAGTTATGTTTTTTTAGAGATAGAAATACATTTTTTTTTCATTTACATAACTTGATCAACTCATGCACAGTTTATATTGCATGTAGAGGCCTAGTCAGACCAAAAACGTTACACTATATATATATATATAATTAAACTTACCCCAAATCCAAAATTCAACCAGACCAGCATAAAAATAATATTAAAACACTACCAAAAGTTTCATTGCTACAAGCAGACTTCTCAAGTGTAAAGAACTACTAAAACTAAACAATATATATATATATATATATATATATATATATATATATATATATATATATATATATATATATATATATATATATATATATATATATATATATATATATTAAACATTACCCACAAATCCATTCACTTCCCATCCACCCTTAATATTAAAAGAACTCTTAAATAAATTAATTGCTTCAGAATAATAAATTTTCAATAATAAAGATTTTTTAATTTTTCTTTTGATTTCATTTCTCTCAAAAAAGACAACCTTAGCTTCATCAAAATCAATAGTGTGGCCTGAATTATTTTCATGGACATAGAAAGCAAAACTAAGATACTATTTTTAACTCTATTTTATGAACCTTTATTCTTTCATTTAAACTCAAACTACTCTAAATTATGTAAACCTTCTTACAAATAAACAAGGAATAAAATATACTACACCAGGAATAGTCTTTTTATCAAAAAATTATTTTGTATTATTTAATAAATTATTCAATGTAACACCCTTTTTCCAAGCAATTTTCTTATTTCCAAACAATTTACTATTTCTACATACAATTTTATAAGAAGACAATTTATATGGCAAAGAAATAAAATCATATTTTTCTTTTATCTTTACATCCTTACAAATATTACTATTAAATGAAATACTTGTTACAAATTTATCAGAGTAACCAACCTTCAAGTAATCTTTATAAAATTGATATTTCAGTTGTTACAAGGATTAAATATTCAGACGTCTTAAAGAAAAAAATATATAATGGAATAAATTTCCTAAAATATAGTCCTAAACTGCAAGATGATTTTCAGTTGTGTCAAGGATTAAACATTCAGACGTCTTAAAGAAAAAAAATATATAATGGAATAAATTTCCTAAAATATAGTCCTAAATGTAACACTAAGAAATAATGTTCAAATTGTGAATAAAATTATTAAATGTCATATTTTAAGCTAATGAAATTAAGTACAATGGATTTGTTAAAATGTGTAAACATCAAAATTGTTTCTGGTCAAAGATTAAAATTATGTATTTAACTCCCAGTTGAATATTTTGGCTTAAAATAAATAGAATTTCAATAATTGAAGTAAAATAAATTAATAAAAATATTAAGCTTGTTTTAAGATATGATATTTAAAACAGTAAAAAATCAAATAAATTTAATAATTAGTATTTTAAAAAATCAGTCATTTAAATAATGATGCGTTTGGAAATTCAAGTGATTGAAATGAAATGAGATAATAAAAGTATTGAAAATAAGATTATCCAAGGTGATAAAACGACAGCTAAAAAGAATGTAAAATCAATCATTTAAAAAAAATATCAATCTGAGTATTTTCATTATTCAAACTCCATTGAACCATCGTAAGGATAATAGATGCAACAAGAAAATAACACCACTGACTGAAGTCGAACGAGGAAGCATTTTGCATCTGACCAAGCTATTTAAAAAAATCTCTACTCAATATTAAGAAAATATATGCCTAAACATCAAATATCTAAGACTAAAACAAGAGATTAATAAAAGATATTATAACAACTTGTAATGAATACAACATTATTATAAATAAAACAATTAATACTAATCAGTTTGAAATAAATATTAATCTGCAAAAAATCTTTATTTATTCTCTATAACTTTGTTACAAAATTTTTTTAAAAAAATATGTATATCGATTACATTGTTTTCCCAACATTACTCATTTTCAGTTGTATTTGATGCCTTCTTAGTGTATCAATTCATATGTGCAAATTATAAAAGTTTTTATACAATATATTTTTTAATTGATTGATTAATGGAAGAAGGATTTGTTTTGGTAAAAATGAGCATTTGCTATCAAACAAACATAAGTATTATTGCTGCATTTATCTTCTAGAAGGAACATTTCACTTTATCTGTTTTCTTTTATATAAGTACTTAATATAAATTTAATATCCTATCAAAAATGTTTTAATTAATATAAAATTCTCAGCAAGTGTGTAAATTTGTATTGAAGACAATTATGTGTTATTCATTTTCGACATATCAAAAAAGCATGCCTGTGAAATAATTAAAATGAAGTGTCCATCTGGTTTATTTTTAATTTTATCAAGTTTATTTATATGAAAATTAGCCCTCATTTTGGTTACTAAAAGTCACATTTTATAAACATAAAACTTAAGATAGAAATCATGTTGTCAGATGACGGTTTAATGGTTGAAATATTCTGTATATATTTGGTGAATATATTCATGGTTTTGTTCTGCAAATTTGGGATTATTTTCAAAAAAATATCCTTATAAAATCAAGTATTGTTATTATATTACAGATTGGATTAAAAAGAACCATTGTTAATTAAGTTGAATTATAATTAAACTGGGAATTAGTCCTCTTCAAAAATATCCTGTAAAAATGTGTATTGATTAATATAATCACATATTATGTAATTGGTTGTGACTATGCTATGAAGCTAATGATATGAATAAATGGATGTGTTTTAAAGGTCAGTCATATGTAATATTTTCTTCAAAGAGTATTATAGCCTAGGAATCTTCACTATGACAAATGTACTCAATCATATATCTAAGATAGTATTACTATGTATTAAATCCCAAGAATTTACATTATGGCCAATTTTCTCAATCACAGAAATATGTTAGTATTACAATATGCAATTAAAAAATTAATCCTTAAAATAAATTAAAATAAAATTTAATACTTTATAATTAAATACTGTTTTCAATGTGGTGCATAAAAACAGAAATATAAAACATAGGGAAAATGTCTTAAATCAATAATTACCATAAAATTATAATCAAATTATAAAGAAAATAGTCATAATTTCTTTTCATATAGTCTGTAATGAAAACAAGATTAGGATAAAATACATTGTTTCTTGTCTGACCATTATGCTACTTTATAAATAAACTATCATCTTGTTATTTGTTTAAATGGTCTGTTACCTTCATTATATAAAATATTCTCTGACATGCATATTTATTCCTTGCCCAGTTCAGTGTATGTAGCTTATGTTCTATGTTATTTATCTAGTTATTATATAAACTGTTGTGTAGTAGTTATGGATCATAAAATATTAATGAAAACAATTTGAATTTTATTAAAGTATAAAAGTAGTAGTAGTAGTAGTAGTAGTAGTAGTAGTAGTAGTAGTAGTAGTAGTAGTAGTAGTAGTAGTAGTAGTAGTAGTAGTAGTAGTAGTAGTAGTAGTAGTAGTAGTAGTAGTAGTAGTAGTAGTAGTAATAAGAAGAAGAACAACAACAAGAACAAATATGTGCCCTTATTTGTCTTGATGTGTGATATCAGATGTTTTCTTAATTCAAATAAATTAAAATAAATTTAAAAATATATATGCTGATTATTACTATACATGTCAGTATATATTATAAATGTTCCTTTAGTTCAGAAAGAGTTAAACATGCAATTTAATGCTTTAATTTTTCTATTAATTGATTTCACTAAAAATAGCTCTTTGTTCAAATAAGTCTCATTGTTCTAAAGTATATGAAATCTTTCTTATGTATTTTTAAATTATATTAATAAATTATGTGATATAATGTATTTAAATGTTAATTGCTAATATATTAATTATTTTATTTGGGTGCTATTTAAACTTTGAAGTTAAAATGTTAATGTTAAGTAAAATTGGTTTGAAGTATATTATGTTTTAGTAAGTTTTAATAAGCAAACTTTTATTATAATTTAAAGACCTTTGTTAAAATGATTGCTATTAGTTTGTAATAAATTTCATAGTTTTATTACTCCTCATATGTCTGCTGTATGTGAGTGCATATGTGTGTTTTAAAAGAAGGAAGTTTGAAACAAATTATCTTAAAAATTGATAATTACCTGGAAAGTAATATATTTAATTAATTGATCTTATTTTAACATTAGATTAACTTAATTAAGTCATAATTTTTCAGAATATTTAAATTAAATAAAAATTATATATTTACATAAATATGAATATTGATTAAAGAAAATGACATATTTTTATTTGTTTTAATTATGCCTAGAAAAGTCTCAAGGATAAATTTATTTTTAAACAACCTGATTAGAAAAAGATTAAGGTAGCATCAGTTAATTTAAAACACTACCAAAATATTAATGGCAAATTCATATATTGAAATCACATGATCAACTTAACCCTGATTCACACAACCTGCACTCCCATTTAAAAAGAAAATATTTTTTACTTCTAACTATTTTTTCATATAAATTCATTTTCAAAAAATCCACTTAATTAAATAATTATAATTTTTATGTGATTATGCATGGCTAAAATTTTAATGTTATCTGAGTAATAAATACTTCATGCTGTGTTATGCTATTGTTAACTATGAAAATTATCTTAATACTAAAATGTACACTGAACTTTATTGTTAAATAAAAGCTATAATGCATTGTTAAACATTAATAAATATGATAAAAAACTAAACTGGAAGATTATTGTGTATATTTCTTACTGCTCTGTAAATTTTAAATTAATTCTAGTCATTATATTTAAATAGTTTAACATTTTGTTTCAATGTTTTAAAAATTATATGACTCAATTATAAAAAAAAATATTAATGCTGCAATTTTTATGTTTTACTAATTTGAATTATTTAAAGGATTACTTACTGCGGAATAACATAAAGATGCTTTAAGTATGAGTTACTGAAATATTCTTATTACTTTGAACTGTCTTTAAACTTATTATCATATAAGTTTACTAATAAAAAGAGGAGACAAATTGTTTAAAAATTATTATGGAATAAAATAAAGAAATATGATATATTGATTTTAGAAGTCATCATTGTTTGAAAAGTAAATGACAATAAAACTTATGCTTATATCTTAGTGCTATAATAAAATCATTATATAATTTGGCAGCATCTAATTCAAATATTATTTTGTAATTCATTAATTTATTTTGTCAGAGTGTTTTATTACAATGTTCTGCCAATGAAATTTATATAATCTTATTAAACCTGTTAAACTGTTATATATTTTTACTATAATAAAATCAAAGCTTTTATTATAGAATTTGTGTGAAATTGTTTACATCTTTATTGAAAATTTAAATGTTCTTATTACTTTGAAGCTATCTGGGTTTATTGTATTTTTTTATTTTCTATATATTTTTTTAAAAAAATTGAGGTAATGCTTTATCTTCAATGCTGGTAGAGTTATATTTTTTTTATTTAAAAAAAACAACTTATATACTCTTATCCTTTTTAAATCAATTAATACTAAATTTAGTGTGTTAAAAATATTGGTACTATTTTTATGATTACTAGTGTATGATTAATAGTGTATTAGTTATTTATTACTATACTTTACACTAAATCAAGTATTTTAATAATATTGTGTTTTATAATTAAAATTGATACCTGTAAATATCCAGATAATAGAATTCTAAGTATAAACAGTTTAAGATATCTCATAATTTATATGCCAGTAGCATATAATTATGCTAAATATTGACACATAGTAAGACAGTTATTTCATAAATTGTATGTAGATGAATATATTATTTAATGTTGGTGTACAGATGAGTGTAATTTTAATTCATATTTTGGTGTATTGCTTTCCAATTATGTTTTTATAGGTTTTCATATTTTTTTATCTGGAGAATGTGTGATTATGTGTAGAAGTATATAAATAGAAAATAAACTTTCCAAATATTATTTTATATGTAGGCCTTCTTTTTCTCTTCATGGATATTTTCCCCACGATTAAGTATAATTTTTTTAAAGAATATTTTTTCTATTGCAATATTGATTGTTACAATTACAAATATTACATCAATTACATATCTATTAGAAGCAACATAGATCCAACTTTTTTCTATGTTGCTCTTGTGATATAAATTGGAGAAATTAGTCAGTCCTCCTTCATGAATTTTTCTATGATGTTCTTAAATTTAGTACTGTGCAGGCCTCTCACCATTTCAATCATTGATTTACATTTGATACACCAAAGGGCATAATTCATGAAAATTGCCAGACTTATATCTATAAATAGACCCATACTATACGGTCTTTAATTGATATATAGTTTCCATTTATATTGTTGTATCATTCATGAGTTATTAATGTGTAATTGGACATACTGGGACATCTAAGAAAATGTTGTCAATTGAATCTTTTTTTCCCCACATATCTGACACAGAGGATTAATTTTTATGAAATTTCCCCTGTATGCCAAATATGAGTTTGTAGGAAGAAAGTCCAGGTTAGTTTTTATTAAGAAGTGAAAATTTGTCTTGCTGAACCAGAATTCAGTTCTTGAAATGAGTTGCTGATTGGTAATCTCAAGAGACCATTTGTTCATGTTGTTTTCACCATGTATTATTTTATGTCCATTCTAGTATTTAATTTTTTATATAATTGGATTTTCATTCAGGTCAACAACACTCTGAACATTATCAAATAACGACTTTCACCATCTATTATTAGTGGGTGGAGATCTAGCAGTTGGTGTGACAACTTCTAGATATAAAATATTTGAGAAATTATTTTGAAGACTGAACAGTAGGTTATAGTCTCTCTTGAATATCATGGTTTTGATACAATGGAGTGAAAGGCTGTTGAGCCTTCTAGGCATTTGAACTTTTTGAATGCTGATAACAGTAACCTTACAACCCAGAACAGTTTTGTGCACAGAAGCTTTTTTATATAAATATCTTGAAGGGTTGGGTACCAGATAGCAAATAGTTAATTTTTGGGAATATCAATGAGTTTAAAAGTTTTACCTTATCATGAAGGGAAATATATATCTTAGAAAGAGAGGTCATTGAATGGCAAATTTCTGTTAATAAGGATTCTTCAATTTCTCTCCTCATAGCACTGTTTGATTTTGAGGAATTAAATCTAAAGAATTTCTGTGGATCAACTGTAAAATTTGAAGCAAATTTCTTCCCAGTTAGCAAGCTCCAAGATGTGGATTTGTCCTTATTGAATTTGAGATTGTATTTGTCTGAGTACCAATCTAGTATCTTCTCTAGTTTAGTGATATATTTCATGGATGGCAGACAGATGAGTATGTCTTCCATATAACTGAGATGTTTAATCTCTTTTCCCATGGCAGGTACAAACACTACAGGCACTGATCTTTCAATCTTCATCAGTAGCAGGTTGATATGGGCTATAAATGTAGCCTGCTAAGTAGTAAAGCAGTCAAATCTAAGTTCGATCCTAGCCTCATGACATCTCACCAGAAAGCCACTTCAAATCCTATTACTAACCTTGAATTTCCGATGCAATGGGGCTTTATAAGTTCAATCCATACTAATTTCCTTAAAGAAAAACTATTACATAAATGTGTGTTAAAATTAATTCGTTTGAGGTTTAAATTAATCAATTCTATTAATAAATTCATGATAGAATTATTCATGAATTTATATATATTATAACTGCGTGCATTGTGAGTCTATATTTATAAATATTTAAACATATATATTCGTTCTAAAGTTTCATTGTGTCAGGAATGTTTTATTTTACTTTTAAATAATCTGTTCGAATTTTAGTGATTAAAAGCTACATTCTTTCGATAAGCCTTCAGATTTTCCCTTTCCAAAAACAATGGGTAAAGTTTTATTAATTAGAAAAAAATATAAGTATTTAAAATGTAAGGATTTCCTAATTAAAATCATTTTTCTCATTTTAAAAATTCATTTTCTAATTAGAAAATGACATCAAGTTAATGAGTTTGAAAGCCTTATCGAAGGAATGTATCTAAAAACAATTAGTAAAATTTTTTAACATTGATAATGAAAGAAGCGCCAGCCTGAAGGCATCTGAGGACAATATAAATAGCCCAGAAAAGTTTGAAGAAGGAGAGAAGCCATTTTTGTTTAGAGAAGTACCATTAAACTCTGTGTGTCTGTTTTTAAATTATGATTTTAAATAGTGTTTCTATCATGGTGAGGGGATAAAACTTCAGGAATCTGACTACTGTTTCTGAAGTTCCCTGAAAATCTTCAATGAAGCTGCTAAATCCTTTCTGGACCAATTATGCTGCCCAAAAATCATGAATATATCAATCAAAATTTCTGTTCAAGTAATTTACAAAATGCTCTCCTACATTTACCAACTCAGATGTGTAAACTAAGAAACCAGCCTGGAAGAAATGGTAATATATTTCCATAATAAATCGTAACTCTCTGGCCAGTTTCCGAACTTTAAAAGCTCTTCTCATTTATTAATGTAATAATCTGTACAAAATTTTCTGTTATTTATGCTATATTTAAGTCATGTAGTAATTCTCTCAACCTCTAGTCTTTAAATTTGACTTTCCTTTCTTACGATGGCCTTTCATTTACTATTATATATATTTATTGAGTGATTTATTAATGTTGTTTATTTTTAATTATATGCCAATAATCCTTCAACTCAATGAGCTCCTTTGTTCCATTCACCTTATGCAAATAATATAATATTAAGTCTGATAGTAATTTTCACCCATTAGAACTAGATTATACAGTTCTATCAATTATCGAGTCGAAAGAATTTATTCAATGTTTTCTATTTTTATAATTGGCTAATAATAAATCATTTGCTTTGGTCCTAACCTATGTCCCCAGCTCTTTTAACAGTATTACAGATGCTTATCTATTTAAACTTATAATCTTAAAATATTTTTGCAAAGGGGTTGATAAAGGAATCAATGAACAAATTCTAATCCAAATTGTTCTTACTATATATTAATATTCAGGAGGGGCATGGTGTTTGGAGCATAATTAATATAATTTAATAACTGCTTTAAAATAAATTTAGTTAAAAGCTTGCTTGACTTTAATTAATTTGATCAAGTCATCATGTAGAACATTCTATAATAAATTGGGTTGAATTATTCAAACAATGACTATCAAGTCATCATCTTCGAATGTTGCTGACATAGGACAATCTTCCACTCCGTAGGTTTGTCGGTGGTAATATTACTGTTATTTTAAATTATAGAGGAAGAAAGCACTTTCTCCCCCACTTATATTATATTCAGAACACCAAAGGTTCATAGTTATAACTCAGCCTGGCTTTCCCTGTGTTCCACATTTCCTTAAAGGGCAGTAAGACTTGTCAAATACAAACAGCCATACTACTTAAATCATTGACCAGCTATTATCTTTCATGTTCATTTTATAGCTCATAATTTGTTAGCACCACTACCTCTCTGTTCCAGTAAAGCCCGCTCGTATGCTTGTAATTTGTGATGAAGTGATCTCATTAAAGTCAAACAAATTCTCAGTTATCACAAATTAAATAAGTTTTCTAATAAAGGTTAAAGTTATGCCCTAAATACATATTTTGCTCTTCATGAATGGATTTGTGAATGTGAAAATGAATCTCACATTCTTCCTTATAAAATTAGAATAATAATTTCTGTCACCATTGAATACCTTTATCTGCTGTTATTTTCTTGTTGAGGCATAGACATATAGACTTCCATAATTGTGTATTACTTATTGGCATATAATAGGAACTGCCATTCTTGTTATAATTATAAACTCTGTTTAAGGACTAGAGGTAATCAATATAGTTATCATTTAAAAATTGAACAAAACTATTATTATTTTATTAAACATTTTATTAACACACTTGGTATCTTAACTTTTTATTCAATCATTATTTAAATGTTAATGCTCACTGTCTGTGTTGGCAACCTGAACATATACATATGATTCAATTTAAAATTATCTTTCATTAATTTATTATCCGTTATTAGTGTCAGTTCAGGGGTCTCTAATCATCACCAACCATTGAGCTAATTCCGTGGGTGCATGGCACTGTGCTCTCAATTTAGATCATCCATTGATCTGAACTAGTGAGTTGGGTTTGAATTCAGTTTGGTTCAACTGAGTTTGGATCCGACTTGCAGTTTAGGTGGTGGAGGTTTTTCAACCAGTACACTAGAGATACTTAAAAATAGAAATGGGGGTTCAAATCCTGGAATTATGTTTCCATTCATTGAGATGTGGATGATTCTGTTGGCTATCAGATTTGCAATCATTCTCAGGTAGACATATGGCACCTCATAGCCTCAGTTTATTCAAGTTCTGTATTCTGTCCTTTTTTTAGGAATGGTACGAGTGATATTGGATACAAGTTGTTAAACTCTTGTCTTCCCTCTGCCAAGTAGTTTATCATGGCTTTGATTTCAGCACTGAGTATTGTTCTAGGAGTAGAATGGCAAACTTTGATATACCATGCATTCCTGGGTGCACCCTCTTTGGGAGACTTTTTAGCTTGATGCAAATCTTTTTAGTTATATCATGGGATGGGTTATTATGTATAAATTGTAGTAGTAATTTTGATAATTTCCACTACTTTAAATTTTATTAAACCCCTCCAGTGTAGAGATTAAGGATTATGGGACATGTTCAAGACATATTACCAGGTGTTGAATTCTTTTTTACCATCATTTACCTATAAATGTTGTTAGTGAGTATTTTTACTTAAGCATATTTAAGGCATGTGTGTGTGAAAAGACATAACTTTTCTTTAAATCATTTTAAGCGATAATGAGTTGTTGACAGTTTTGACTTTTATTAATATTCTGCTCATGTATGCATAAGCAGATAAAAGTTTTATCAATTATAATTGCCTTGTATTCATCTCCATTAGCAATATTAAATATATTATGCACTGATTTTAAATAATGTGATTATTGTTATTTTATTATCAACATTTAGTTGACATGTGTAAAGCAAATGCTTGCTACTCTTTATGTATAAGTGCTGGTTAGTTTGTTTTAAATGAAAGGGGGAACTTACATGCAATTTAAATATAAATACTATTGCAAGGATTTACTGAAGTGATACTTAAGTTAAAATTATTTAAATGTTTATTTTAGTAGAAATTAATATTGCAATGTCTATTGTGTATTACATTATTTTGTTATTATGATAATATTAAATCTGCATTATATTGTAAATAAATATGTTTATTCTTTAAATCACCGTCTGCGCTTTGTAAAATAAATATTATTTACATATATTGCTGCAAGTTATAACATCGAAAAAACTACTGCGTAGTAAATCAAAAGATTTCACGCTGTATGTTTATAATTAGAACTCAGTGAGTAGAGTGTGAATATATTTAAGATTCAGGCTTTCAGATCAAAGTACTTTGGACTGGCTTGGATATATACAAAGACAAGTAAAGAAGAGAGTGGAACAGCTCTTTTCTTGTTAAATTCTCTGTCCCACTATTTGTGATCTGATTGGCTAAGCGCTGGAGAGATTTGCACTCTCTCAATTTAATTTCAAATACCGTCTGCGCTTTGTAAAATAAATATTATCTAGAAAATCCAATGAATAAAGATATATTAAATAATGCTGAACATAAGAATATATTTTAAAGTCACAATGAAATTATTTTTTCAATCTATTTTCCCAATATCTGCATTATTTAAAATTGTATGTTAGATAATTTTGCCTTATATTATAAGTGTATTTAAAGGTGTAATGGGTAGTATTAAGTACCCTTTCTGCACACTTCATTTTTAGTAAAATATTATTCATTAATGTATTCTAATAAAACTTATCTTTATAAGATAAGAACATTAAATATTATAGAATAATTTCTATTGCTAGACAACTTTACAAAGATTTTGATATTTCAATTTTTAAAATTTCACTTTATTATTTTTTCAACAAATTATCAAACATTGTTATTTGTTTTGAGTATTATTTAAATATTAATCAAAGTAATTATTTATTATATTGGATAAAATAATAACCTGAGATTTATATTACTTATAATTCTGTTTTTTGTATATTTTGTCCAGAATAGAATTCATTCTTATGCACAAATCCATATTTACTATGATCACCTTGCTGAGGATCATTATGGTGAACCAACTTTCATTCATCAGCGATATATATGGTTGATCTTGATGTTTGTAAAACCTTATTTAAATGGTCAAGTGTGAAAAATATTAAATTTTAATTAACAACAATAGTAATACATTAATTCAGTGTATTATCTTGCTGGTATGTAATAGTAATTGCCAAATTGTATTTTAAGATTAAGTAAATACAATCAGTAAATCCCCTGAAAGTGATAAAGTCTCAGACTGCTCAAGATATGCTAAGCCCTCTGACAGGATGTGCATGAGATTTCACGTCCAGTTTGTTAAGTGGACTAATTTTCAATAATACTAAAATGATAATTTATTAGCGTTATTATTAAATAAGTTTTGATACTTTAATATTATTAAGTAATAGTTAGAAAGATTTAAATGTATAACTCTTTTAAATCAACATTTGTAATCAATCTTTAAGCATATAATTATTGTGATTTAAGTTAGTATTAAACATCCTGATTAATTATCACTAATGAATATAGGTGGAGAAGTATTAATTATATGCATACCACACTATCATTGGTCTATTTTAATTATTCCACAATTCAATGTAATAAAAGGTATAAATAACTTAACATAAGTAGTAGAGAGGGAACTATCAATATAAAAGAACAAGAGAAGTTATATTAACATCTGAAACAATAAAACTAAATAAACCAAGGAGCTAAAAAGTGATAACACAGGATTTGAATTGACTAAAACTAAAATATATTGTGGTGCTTAAATTATGGAATAGAAAATTTTATTTCCTTGAATGCATTCAGATCTTCTTAACCATCAATCAACATTTGGCAAGATGTTATACTGGGAGAAAATTGGAAACCATTTTGAAAATCAAGTATTTTACCAAAGGGGACCTTGAATTTGAAACCGGACACGAAATCATAAGTATGCCATTTTATTTTACATATGTCAGTTGTTTAAAATGACAAGAAGAAAAAAATATTATGTGTGTTCATTTATTAAAAAAATAAAAAAAAAATATTTAAAGTTCTTTAATGGAAATTCTGATAAGAAAAAACAACCATTTATTATATTATTAAAGAAAATATTTAATAATATTGATATAAACACATAAAGAAATATCTGCTTCTTAATAACTGAGGTGGAATTCTGGAATTAATATTAGTTTAAGTATTAACAAATGATTTCAAAATGTTTTGAAATGCTAAAGTCATCCCCAACTATTTTAAATATATTATCTTGGATAAAATAAAATAAAAAAAATGTTTATTGTGAAAGTTTTTTCCTACTATCAAACATAAAGCTATTATTGAAACTACAATATAGTCAAATAAGATGGATTCAAAATTCTGCAGAAAATAATTGTAAGCGCTATTACATCGTTATTGTATTGCAATAAAGTCTTGATGATTTAATTTTACTGTATTGGGATAAATGCAAAAAAAATATGAATACATTGTTTGTATAATAATGTATAATGTATATATTGTTTGTATAATGGCATCATTTCCCTAATCAGTCAGCTCATAGTAAAGGAACTTAGATGATGAGAAAGGAGAATAAAGTAAAATATAATAATAATGTTTTTGTTCATGTTTATTATTATATTATACTAGTTTTGGATAGTTTATGAAGGTATACATATATATATTTAATAGGATAAATTTGTAATGAGTCTGAAAACAGATGAACGTAAAATTATATACGTTTATTCATTTATTTATTTACTTAATTATTTTTTTTAACTGGGTTGTTTTGCTATTTCAAGAAAATGGACAAATTAATTTGCATACGCATATGCGTACATTATTATTTAGTAGCTTTACAGCAATGGTTTATAACCTATTTTGGCCATGAATATGAGGGAAAACGTCAAAGTACTAGGCCTAGATTAATTTGAATTAATTGTTTTTGATTACTACTGACAGCTTCTTCAGCGGGTTAAATCGCTTATATATGCTTTTACTGGGATGTCTAAAATTTAACTTTAAATTAAGTATGTTTAGATAGAGAGATATGCTAATCTCTTACATTTATAAGAATAATTTATTGATATTCTATTTATGGGTAAACAGGCAACATAACTTGCCAGAAGAATAATAGTATTTAGTCAAATAAAACAATTGACTTAATATCTGGAGTCTTCCATATAAGCAGGGATATACACATTTTATTTTTTATTATATTGTCTATAATTTAATATGTCCACTTTAGTTTTAGAGAATTTATGCTATTTTCATTGACTGTGTGTTTTTTATAAATACAAATTTTATTATGCTTTTAAAAATGTTTTATAGTCACTTGGCTTACAATTCCTTTGTTGTTTTCATAGAGTATTTAGAGTTGAGACAATGCCCATACACTTTATACCTAGGGAAAAGGTACTGAAATTTACTATATTATTATGCAACTATATAATGTTGTTTTGAAGAGCTTTTCTTTATTGTTTGGACCTTCATGATGATGTCTAGATATTGTCCACTGTGTATGGTGAAGTTCTTGATGTTTTAAAATTATATGAAAATGACAAGTTAGAGTTAGCTTCTAGGTCACTTGTTTATCTATTGTGTTTAGCTAAGTAAAATAGTGTATTCATTGTGCTGTCTTATTTTATCAACAGTTTACAAGCAAACCAACAAAACTTACTAGTAATTTTAAAACTTATTTTATGTATAGCATAATAAGAGATACATGTGTTCAATGTCATTTTGTTGCCATCGAGCAGTAGTTCACTGATTGATCGGTAAGACATTTCAATAATTAGAATGATTAATTTGTGGACATAGGCAAAGTTTCTTATCTTGTATACCTTTGACTTCTGGTGTCTATTTCCATATTTATAAAGTAAATTTCTTTATGTAAAATAGTGACAATTATTATGTGTGTTTTATATATAATTTTCATTATCATAATACTGATTAATAGAGTTTAGCTTTCCTGTAATGCTCAATAACATATTATAAGTGGATATTATGTTACTAAACATATCAGTGCATCAAACCTGATATACTGTTTTTCAAACGAAATATACCTTGCTTTATATTGTTTATAATGTAAATATATGTTTTGTTTTTTTTTTATTTTAAAAGAATTGTAAATACTGTAAATATATGTTGTTGTTTTGAAAGTATATTTAGTTGTATGTGACTTTATTGCTATTCATCATCCATATTATTATTGTTATTGCTATCAACATATTATTTTATTGTCTTAAAGTCATCATTAACTAATAATGTATACTTTATTATGTATTAATGTATCATAATAATTTCGGTAAACTTTTATATTCTAAATTACATTTAGAATTTATGGCTTATTGATTAGAATACTGTAGATCTTAAGCCCATGTGTTATTTTAAATAATATTTTAATGAACTTTTGGTTTGGGATAACGTGTTTATTTGAGTCATTAGATACATCATTCACTGATCTTGATCACATTTTCCATGATTATTTAATAAAAGAGAGTTTGTAAGTTAATGTGCTTACTTTATTAAGAATTTATTTGTAAATCATAAAGCTTAAAGTTCATATTAATTTTGGTATTGGAATAGCTAAATATTATTTATTAATTCTATTTTGTCTTATGAGCTGTTTTATATGTTATATTTGGGTAGTGCAAAATCCCTCTCACAGGCCCAAGTATCTTTTGTAAAATCATAATATTTATGTTATTGGAATCCTGAGAAAAATAAATTGTTATTTCTTAAATGTAATTTTGAATTTATTGTAATTTTTATATCGTAAGTTATTTGTTGTGCTTTAGTTTGAGCTATATTCATCTTCACAGTTTTATTAATTCAGTGTAACTTTAATATGCAAATTTTTTCTTTAGTTTTTAAATTTATAATTTATTCTAACTACATGGTTAATTATTCTGGTTTAGTCAAGCTTAGAATCCATACTTTGTTTTATTTTACCTTATCTTTCTTTAATATATTATTAGTTTATAGTTTAGAATCTAATTCTCCATCATCAACATTATTTTCATATTTCATCTTAAGTTTTCTTTCTTTTAATTCTCCATCTTACCTTAATTCATCATAATACTTTATTCATCCCTCATTAATTCCTACTCTACCATCCTCTCTATTATTCATTATTCTAACATATTTTCTTTCTCTTAAGCTCGTTTGTTTTCATTACTTAATTATTATTTGTTTCCATTATCTATTTATCATTTAATTCATAATTCGAACTCCATATTCATCTCGTAAATCCAATTATTAATTATTTATTGGTTTACAAATATTAAATTTATCTAACAATATTTTGTGATGTATTTTAAAAGCTAGTTTATCTGATGTCGATACTAGAAGTTATTATTTTAAATGGACACTGTGTGACCTTTTGTAGATTTATAGTTTCATGCTAGCCTAATTGGTTTTAAAAAAATAATATCTTTATTTTAACATTTCTTTTGTGCATGTATCCTTAGTTATTCGTGTAGTGAGGGTTTTAATTGTTTTTATATGGACGATTTTTGGTGCCTACCAATGTGTGAGCCCGATTGTTTAAATATTAATTGGTATTTTGACATGTTTCTGTAATTTTAAAAGAATTATTATTAATATTTGATCAGTGTGACCAAGTCTAGAATGATGGTTCTTAATTTAATAAATCATACTAAGTTTTAGAATTATGTTGATGATTCTGACTAAAATATTTTTTTATGAATGATCAACAATAAATTGTATGATGTACTTTTATTAATTAAAGTATAATACTATTATTTAATAAAATTTCTGTGATGGCAATTGGCATTAGATTGTGACATATATTTTTGAGATACATATTTATGTAGGCAATTAAATTTAGATGAGCTAGGTGGAGTATAGTCTAGTAGTTAAGTAATTTTTTTTTCTTTTGTGTATGAACTTATGGTAGTATTTGGATTGATGGAGAATGGTAGTATTGAAATGCATGCAAGATCAATTTAATTCATATTAAATCAAATTATGTGTTATATTATAGTCAAAGATATTATTGTAAAAACATATTTAGAAAATAAGTGAGTTAAATTATAGTCCCCTTCCAATAAATGCTTCTATGTCAGAAACACCAATAATAAGTGATATGGATGTTCTTTATTTTGAATACCAAAAAAACAGACATCTGAAAAGAGAACTACTACCAGCAGTACTAATCTTGAACCGACTAATACAAAGGTAATGTATCAACCCCTAATGAAATTTATAAGGAAGTTGGAGAATTATATGAAATGATTAGAGAATAGATTAGAAAGTAAGTTGGAGAATAATATGAAAGAATAAGAGAATAATATAAAAGTAAATAATGGACTATAATAAGGGAGTTGGAAAATAAAATGGAGAATAACATTAAAGAATTATGGCTAAGATTAGAGATTAAAATAGAGGAAAATAATAAGAGTATAAAAAGTTAGAAGATAAGATGCAGGGAATTGAAAACAGAGTTGAGGAAAAGATAAAACAAATACAGGAGGATCAAGGGAAATTTTGCGAAAAGAGATAGTCAGAAACAATGAAGATGTTAAGTATTCACTAGAAAAGTCTATGCAAGAACAATTTGCAAATCTTAGGAACACAGAAATAGAAGAACTCAAAAATGGGTTTGTGATCTTAAAGTTGAATTGTAGTCATAATAATGTACAGGCTAAGAAAGATATTAATAATCTTTGCAGTGATTTATAGGCTAGTAGAGTTAAAAATATTAAAATAGTTGCTTAGAAAGAGATTGCACTTGGACAAATTAAATTAAAATAAAAATGAGAAAGGAAATCAAAGATGGTTTGATGGTATATCAGGTAAATAAAAACAAAAACCTTGAGTTTAAGAATAGAATAAAAAATGCTGTTGAAGAAATATGGAAATAACTTAGTGATAGTTTAATAAAGGTATTGTTTATTCAAAATGTATCAAAGAACCAGAGAGTGAATTTGATAAATGTCTTGAAAGAATTAAGAAGGAACAGAAATAATATATAGTAGACCTGTTTGAAAAAAGTAATATTGAATCCCAAATACAGAATGTGTATAGTTGGATAGAAAGTATCAAAAGGGAACTAACAATTGTGTCAGAAGAGCTAAATAATACAGCTAAAATTTCTTCAGTTAATCCAAAAGAAACTTATATAAAGCAAGATATATCTACTGTTAGTAACAATAATATGCCAATAAAGGAGGTATGGCCTGTTGTTACCCACTTTTCTGAGATAAACCACACAAAACAGATTATAGAAGAAAATACTGGCAATGCTAGCTACATGGCTTTGCAGGTTATTCATATAAAATTTTTTTAAGGTAGAACCTAGGGAGAATTTTCTTGAATAATTGCATTGTTTAGAGGAGCTATTTTCTTTATGTGGATTGGCAGAGAATGAGAAATAAGTAATATCATGCAATCAAATATATGCTTCAGGTAGAGATTGGTGGTAGTCTCTTCTTGATAAGACAACTACATATGGTGACTTCAATCACATAATACTTATGTTATTTTAGGGGAATGATAAGCAGAATAATATCCACTATTATGTTTCCCAGGAAAAAAAAAACATAGCCCCATAAGGGAAGCTATTCACAATTTTCTGAGAGCAAGCTGTAAGAGTAAAAACTGACAGCATTCCTTCTTTCAGAGCATCAAATAATAAGGATTATCCACCACAATCTACCTAAATCAGTAGAGCAGATCCTCATTGCTCCTGATCAGTATACTAATGGTGAGATATCAGAAATCCTCGATGTTCTCAAAATCTCTAAGTATATCTTGGAATATTACCCTAGAATTAATAAGGAAAGACATAGTTATTCTTTGATAAGTATAAAACTAATGGACCCCCCCATATTTTAAAAAACCCTATGAAAACAGATATATTCCTCGTAGGGTGAGGTCTTCTCCATACTCTGGTGCTAATAAGCATTTAAGTAGATCTAAGATAAGACTGCTTATGTCAGATAGTAAATCTTCAACTAGTGGTATAACCACAATAGTTAAGAAGGTTGGAGATAAAGCTCAAAAGAAATTTGAGACATTAAACTAAATGGGTTTTTGTACAATAGTTACTCCTTACAAGGACCTTCTTCTAAAAAAAACAAGGGACAATGTGATGTGGATGTTAAACACTCTTGATCTAAATATTGATTATCTAGAACCATTCACCATGGTCAAACCACCCATCATGTATAATTGTCTGCTTATAAAGTTGATTAATGGGGGATAATTATAGATACTCTGATAGGATTCAGTTACTTAGGCATCTATCTTATCAGAAATTATGTATGATGAAATTTTAAATTTAACATTTGGTATTTCTTCATTACCAATATAACAAATTAAAGTCATGCTAGCTAATGGAAAGCAGACCAATCATTGTAATAAGCAGGTCAGGATATGTTTTAAAATTTATCAAACTGAATTTGAGCATGTCTTTCTTATTATGCATGGAATGATTCATGAAGCTATCATAGGCTTAGACTCCATGATTAGCAATAAATGTACAGTTGATTTTCAACAAAATTTATTTACTTGTAAAAATCTTTATTTTTTAGTTTACCTATGGATCACATAGTATCCCAATCAATTACTATGTGTCCATGACCCATCTAGTGATATCACTATCAGAGCTAAAATCAGTCACTTTAGACTTCTAAATTTAGAAATAGTAAAAAAATTATATCAGTTGATGTGTAAGTACAAACACATTTCCTGTAAAGTCCCAGGTATAATAGAAGGATATACTTGTAGAATTAAGTTGAAAAGTGATGAACCTTTCCAACAAAAAATGTACCTCATCTCTTACCAATATCAGAAAAAGGTACAATGTCATATTGAATGGATGTTGGAATGCTGAATTATCAGAATGTGCCCTTGTGTTTGTGTTAACCTTGTGGTAATTGTTAGAAAGAAAGATTGTGCTATTCAAGTTTCTCTTGGTACTCAAATGCTAAATCATATAACTATCCAGAACATGATATTCCTTCATTAGGGCATGAGCTCTTGGTTAAGTTAAAAGTGAGGCCAATTTTCTTCACATTTGATCTTAGAGACAGTTATTGGCAAATACCACTTCATGAAGAAGACCAAAAATATATGGCTTTTTGTTTTTAGGGCCAATCATATATTTTCACAAGAATTCCCTTTGGTCTGGTTAATAGTGGTGCTGGTCTGATCAGATGACTTGACATGTTTTTTTCAAAACAATTAAAATAGAAAATCATCATGTATGTGGACAATATTGACATTGCCTCAGGTAGTTTAGCAGAGCATCTGAAACATGTACAGAAGTTGTTCCAAGAGTTTTCCTCCAAAAATATAAAGATTAATTTGGAGAAATGCAGTGTTGTAGCAGAAGAAATCACTTTTTTGGGACATTTAGTCAATGCTTATGGAATCAAGCCTCATCCAGAAAGGATTGTCACTATACAGGATTTTCCTATTCCTAAGACTAAAAAGTAACTTGTCTTTTCTTGGTCTATGCAACTATTGCCGTAAATTTTATGAGGACTTTGCCAGTGATACCATTCAATTATATAACATTTAAAAAAATTTGAGAGGTGAAGTTGGACTGCTTATAATATGAAAGAATTTTGTACAGTCAAGGTTACTCTTCTTAAGAAGGTCTTTTTATATTACTCTGATTTTAAAAGGAAATTTTATGTACAGACAGATAGTAGTCACTATGGTCTGGCAGTGGTACTATATCAATTCAATGATAATCAGGTACTCCACTTCACTACATATTGTGTAGATGTTTAAAAGAGGCTGAAGTAAACTAATCCATCATGTAAAAAGAAGCACTAGCTGTTGTTTGGGCATTTCAAAAACTATTCCAATTCTTGCTAGGCTCTGAAGTCATCTTTGGAGTTTTAAACCAAAGTTATTTTAATAATGAAATACTTATTAGGTGGAGCTTATATCTAAAACAATTCAACTACAGCATTGTGTATGTTAAAAGTACAAAGAATATTCCAGCTGATATTTATAAGTGACAACCCTGTCTGTTTTGTACCTCAAAATCCAGATACTCACCATATCATTGTGAATAACCTGAATAGAGTTGTGGATAAATTAATAGTCCAAGAATATGAACACTTTGCTGCTATTCAGAATCAGTATGAAAATTTAAGTAATATTATTTCCATTTTAGAAAGCTCTAATCCTAACAATAATGATAATGATAAAAATATTAAAAAAATATTTTAAAACATAAATTAAATCACATAATTCTGATGTATAATGGTAATTTAAATGATGCTAAACGATGACAAATTGCCACACCATCATTAATCGATGATGCTCATGGTAAATATGGTCATGTTGGCACTCCAAAAATTTACCATGTCATGAAACCTTATATTTATTCGTCTCACATGGATAGATACATTGTAAAAAATAAAAACATGTAATATGTGTATTATATTAAAACATTGTATCAAATAATTTGTGGGCACTTTACAGCCAATAATTCATAGTAGGCCTAATGAACTAACTACTGGTGCTTGATTTTTATGGGCCTCTTCCACCATATAACAGACAAATGTTTATATTAGTTGCACATGATGTGTTTTTTAAATTGGTATCCACATATCCTGTACCAAAAACAAATGCTAAAATACCATAAGTTGCTTATCTAATTATCAGTTCTTGTTAGTTGGTAGACCTGAATTAGTCTTGATTGATCATTGCACTGCATTTATGTCTAAAAAGTGAAGTAAATGAGTTCAAGCTCAAGGTATTAAACATATTATGAGTTAAATAATGAGATCATGTTGTGCATGATCTTAGTAGACTCTTTAGAGTATTTGTTCAGGGTGACCAAAAACAATGGTTCAATAAGCTCTCTGAACTAATTTATTATATTAACATTACTTTTAATGAATTCATGGGATTTACTCCAATCCAGTTACATTATGATAGGCATGAGCCTTTTCTCATTAGGCCTCCATTACCCTTCATTATGGAGGAGACAGATAATGACAATGATATAATTAAGATGCCTCATGAAAATGGGTCAAAACGGGTGAAACTATCAAAGACTAAGCCACATCCATTTAAGGTTCAAGATCATACATTATTGTGTAAACCTAATGTTAGCAATGTGCAGAAAAATCAATTTAAGAAATTTCTTAATCCATATGAAGGTCCTTATTGAATAATTTGTTCAGGTTGTTGAGAATGCTTTCAGCCTCTTGATCCCTGATGGCTCCACAGAAACATACAATGCCCACAGACTAATACCGTATCCATAAACAAATTAATATTTGTATGGCTTAATACTTGTGATTTAAAAAAAATGTCTAGAAGGTATAGAATATGTTACTAATTGTCTTAAGTGATTTAATTATTTTTTTTCTTGCCCAGAAAATGATTGTATGCTGTTTAAAGGTTAAATGTAAAAAAAAAAAAATAAATATGTTTTTCCTTTGACAGTAAGGGAAAGTTGTAACTGAATGGCTAGGCTCATTGTTTGTCAAGCCTTATTTAAGTGGTCAAGTGTGAAATTTTTTTAATTTTAATTAACAACAATTGTAATATATTAAATCAGGGTATTATCTTGTTAGTATGTAAAAGTAATTGCAAAATTGTATTTTAAAATTAAGTAAATTTTATTAGTAAATTTCATGAGAGTGATAAAAAGTCATACTGTTCAAGATATTATATGCTCTCTAGCAGGATGTGTATGAGATTTCATATGCAGTTTGTCAGGTGGGCTAATTTTCAATAATATTAAAATGATAATTTACTAGTATAATTACAAAGTTTATTTTGATACTTTATTATTATTATTATTATTATTATTATTATTATTATTATTATTATTATTATTATTATTATTATTATTATTATTATTATTATTATTATTATTATTATTATTATTATTATTATTATTATTATTATTATTATTATTATTATTATTATTATTATTATTATTATTATTATTATTATTATTAAATAATAGTTAGAAAGATTTAAATTTATAACTATTCTAAATCAATATTTGTAATCAATCCTTAAGCATTTATTTATTGTGATTTAAGTTAGTATTAAACATCCTGATTAATTATCACTAATAAATATAGGGGGAGAAGTATTAATTATATGCATACCATGCTGTCCTTGGTCTATATTTAATTGTACCACAATTCAATTTATTGAAAGGTATAAATAACTGAACATAAATAGTAGAGGGGGACTATCAATATAAAAGAACAAGACAAGATATACTAAAAATCTGAAACAATAAAACTAAGCAAGAAGGAGAAAAAAAATTGATAACATGAGCTTTGAGTTGACTAAAACAAAAAATATATTGTGATTCTTAAATCATCAGGAAACAATTAAATCATTGTATGCATTCAGACTTTCTTAATTATAAATTAACATTAGCCAAGACGTTACACTGGGAAAAAATGGAAACCATTTTGAAAAAAAAAATATTTTGCCAAAATGGACTTTCAATTCGAAACTGGACAAGAAATCGTAAGCATGAGATTTTATTCCACATATTATTACCATTTTAATCATTATAATTATTATGTACATTTAAAATCATGCATCAGTTGTTTAAAATGACAAAAAGAAGCAAAAATATCATGTGCATTCATTTATTAAATAAATGAAAAGAAATATGTTTTGCTTTTATATTAAAGTTGGAATAACAATCTGATTAAAAAAATAATAATTTGGACAAAACTTTTAAAATTCAAATTGAACAAAGTAAATTTTACTTTGAATAAATAATAAAGATTACTGATTTTATAGGATGTGTGAGTTTTTTTTTTTTTTAAAAAAATATTGTTCTGATAAATCTTTTAGAATGCAAAAATAAAAATTGACATATGTTTACTGTACTGATAAATGTGAAAAAAAAAAAAAAATGTTTAACTCACGTTTATTAAACATCTTTAATGAAAATTCCCATAAAAAAACAATAAACATTCATTATATTATTAAAGAAAATATTTAATCATATTAATATAAAAACATAAATAAATAAATATTTCCTTCTTAATAACTGAGGTGGAACTTTGAAATTAACATTAGTTTTAAGTATTAATAAACAATTACAAAATGTTTTCATATGCTAAGGTCATCACCAACTATTTTAAATATATTACTGTAGATAAAATAACATTTAAAAATCCTTTTCTGATACTTTTCCTTACTATCAAACTTTAAGCTATTATTAAAACTACAATTTAGTCAAATAAGATGGATACAAAATTCTGTAGAAAATATTTATAAGCACTTTTACATCATTATATTAATGCAATAAAGTCTTGATGATGTGATTTTACTGTATTTGGATAAAAGCAAAAAAATATGATTGCATTGTTTATAAAATGTTTAACCCATAATGGCATTATTTCCCTAATCAGTCACCTCATAGTAATGGAACTTAGATTATGACAAAGGAGAATAATGTAAAATATCATAATAACGTTTATTTTGTGTGTTCATGTCTATTATTATATTATACTAGTTTTGGATATGATATTAAATTATACATATTTTAATGGTATAAATATATAATGAGTGTGAAAAAAGTCAAAGGTAAAATTAGATACATTTATTTATTTTTCTTTACAGGTTGGTCTAAACTTTAACTTTAAATTAAGTATGTTTAAATAAAGAGATATGCTAATCTCTTACATTTATAATAATAATTTATTGATATTCTATTTATTAGTAAAAAGACAAAGTAACTTGCCAGAAGAATAATAGTATTTACTCATAATAACACAAATGTCTTTTTTATTTGGAGTTTTCCATATAAGCAGGGATACAATCATTTTATATCTTTATTATATAGCCTATAATTTAATTTGTCCACTTTAGTTTAGAGAATTTATGCTATTTTCATTAACTGTGTGCTTCTCATAAATGCAAATTTTTTTATGCTTTTAAAAATGTTTTATAGTTGCTTGACTTACAATTCCTTTGTTGGTTTCATAGACTACTTAATATATATATATATATATATATATATATATTAAGTAGTCTATACACATATATATATATATATATATATATATATATATATATATATATTGTAGCACTTGCGTTTGCCCAAGACTCCACTTTTGGAATTAACTATGCAAGATAAGGTTTAATAAAAAATTTCCTCATAGTTTGTATTTTTGTTTTCTTTAATAAACAAAAATTTTAGGCAAGGCTAGGTTTGAACCCATATTCATAGGTATTGTGTATGTTTTACTTGGTAGGCAATTTGAACATTTGTCATTAAAAGATTTTTAACCAAAATATTGTTTTATTTAATATTAGTTTATGGGCCAATTTGGTATTAAAGATATATTTTTAGAAAAGCAAGATTTATACATCATTTAATAGTTGAGTGAAAAAAAGGAGGGGGATGTGCGACTTGTAAAACTACGTTAGATAGTGATAATGGATGGTCATGATTTAACACTAATAAGTTAGAAATAAATAGTTCATGAAATTACATTATAAAAAATAATAATAATAATAATTAAGGATTAAAATATTAAACAGGCTTAATTAAAATTGTATACATGCAACAGTGTGTTGTATCTAGTCTGGTTGTGGATTTTAATTATAAAGTTCACAATTAATCATAATTATTCCTAGTCATCTTGTGAGGAGATCCTTAAAGAATAAATTAAGTCATTTTTAATAGTTTATTATTCACAGACAAAATTTAGTTAAAAATTTTGGGTTCAAAGTTGAGCTGCTATATATTTTTTTATTATTAAAGAAAGATTAAAGGAGGAAAAAGAGAGCTTTTCTCTCATTTATTTTGTTTTTTGGTGTGGTTTCCATGCATGTTGAATCACCCAAGTAAATTACCAAAGTGATTTATGTGTTTATATGACAGAGGAATTTAACTGTAAAATTAATTGGTGATTATCTGTTAAGTGTAAAATTAATTGGTGATTATTTATTAGAATGCAGATGTGAACTTGGAGATGGTTTTTCAAAAGGGCATATGGTTAAGATAATCAGAAAAAAAAACAATAGTCAATTAATTAAGAAAACAGACTGACCAGACCTCAAGGGTCAATAAAATGTCATGATGGGGGAAGCAGGAGAGAAATAAGGCAGACACTATAAAAGTTCTGCTTTTTGTGAAGGGGTGGGCTGTTCTATCTGAATCTCTCTTTTGCATTTTCTCTCTCATCAGTTTTATAGAGAAACTTTGCTATAGTGTTTAAAAGAAACATTTTTTTAAAAAATAAAAGAAACTGTGAGAGAAAGAAATTGTTTATTGTAAATTATTCGTTTGCCTTTTGAAACAACTTTGCCAAATTTAATATTATAAAAAAAAAAAAATCTTTCTCATGTAAGTATTAAAGTTGGGTGCACATTTGATCTCCTGAAGTTAATCAACAGTCATGATTGTCTTGCACTAATAGATCACAAATTGGAAAATGATAAAATTTAAACCACATAAAATAAGAACATCTAAATTTTGATTTCATATATAAACCATTAAATCTGAACACTATAATTTCAGATAAAACGTTAAATTTGAATATTAAATGAATTTCAAAAAAGACAACAAGAAGTGGACTTATATATTTAGAAATTTAAACAAGTTCTGTTCAGCTGTAATCCACATAAAATCAAAATGAGGAAATCTTTTCAGCAGCATAATTCAGATATCGATATCAGATCATTTTGTATGTGTTTATTACAAATGCTTTTTATTATTATTATTATTATTATCATTTTGGGGGTAGATGAAGTTAATATCAAGTCATTCTGTATGCATCTTATCTTAAATGCTTTACATTTTTTTGTAAAAAAAAAGTGAGAGATATTATTATTAAGGGAAATGTTTTGAATCGGAACAGAAGTTATTGTCAAATGCTTAGACCTATTGCTATGTTTATAAAGATTGCATGACTGTTGGAGCTGAAACATCGTCCTTATCTTATAAAAGTGCATGGAAATAGTTTTAAAAATTTAATACAGATTAATTATTATTTCTTATTATTATCAGAAAGTTAAGGCCAGATACATGCTGATTAATGCTCGGAAAAATGTTGGCTCATGTTCCAGTGCACTAACTTGCAAGAATATTGTAGATATAAAAGTTTTACTTGTACAAGTTGATGTGTTGACCTGTATATAATGTGGATGGACAAAGAGTATCTACCAAGCTAGTGAAGTTGCAGCTCACTAAGATATTTATACTATATTTATAAAATATTTAAACACAGTGGAAAAGTTTTTTTCACTTGGTTATTCCCTACACTGTAAGATGATTTCTTTATTGATGGTCAGAAGTAATAGGTACACCTAAGTCTCTTTGTATAAAAAGCGATAAAAATCCTAGCATATCTCAACCTTAGTGAAAAGGTTTTCTCTTATTTGGGTCACTGCCTGCCTTATGTTAATGTTGGTAGTTCTTATGGGTGTATGAAAGATAGCTATTATTAAGCATTATTTATAAATGTCAGATACAGAGTTGCAAACTCAATTTGATGTCGGGATGAATGCAGATAAAGTATGTGTGATTGGTGTACTTAAATATTATTTTGTTGATCTAGTTTAATTTATCAATTAGAGCCAAGAGTAATAAAGTCAATAAATATTAAATTTAACAGTTAAATAAAACCTACGAATGTTGTAAATGTAAGCAATGCGTATATAAAATTATCTAATAAATATTTCCACAGCCAGCTGAGAACTTTGCTGGAAATGTAATATTATTAAAATATTATTATGGTCATAAGAACATGAGTATAGAGTATATGCATGTATGATGATGATTGATCTAGATACCAATTTGTTGACATTGACTTAGTCCCATCATACATAAAATATATCTCTGTTGTAAAGATTAAGGCGAAGGAATGTTAGATCAAAATGATGAAATAAAATTGGTAATTTTGTGATGAAATGTTAGATTAAAGTAAATAAAATTATTAAATTTAATTATGGGAAGAATTAGCTCTAAAAACAGTTCAGTAATTAAAAGCATTAAACAAGGGAAGAAATTTAATGTTCGCTGTATCTAGGATAAAAATGAAAATGAAAATATAATATATGTGAAGGTAAATATAACTTTTTTCTATTTGATATTAATATTACTCCAAGGTAATCATAATTCCCTGATAATTTATGGAATGAATATTGATATTTTAAAACTCTTGATATTATCCATTGATTTAGGGATATTTATTTGTTTAGTTTTTTTTTATCATAATACGGTTGTAGTTCAGGGGAAGCCATGCTAGTCATCAAGCCAGTGTCTATATTCTGTATTGAATTGTAGTATGTTAATAAAATTTCTTATTTGTTTTAAATAAAATTTGCATAAGTCTCAATGTTTTGTGGGTTATTATAATCGAGACATCTCAAATCCAATCATACATCAATATATTATTATAATATTTGAATCATCATTTTCGTAAATATGCGGTAAAATTTATTTAAAATGGTTAGTTTTCCAAGCTTATGAGGTACAGAAATACCGAAGATTACCGAATAATGTATATAGTTGCAATATAAATTATGAATAGAAATGGTTATTGAATGATAGTGGATGCAGTGGATGGGCATAAAATCCTTTCCCCATCCATAGTATTCAAACACCTCTCTAGACATATTTTCTTTTTTTATATAATTTTACTTAAATTGTGAATATGTGTATAATGTATTTCTAAAAGATTTAATAAACTTAAATTATTCTGAGCTTTAATGTAAATAGATATTAAACTGCCTTAAAGACAACCAAGATCAACCTTGGATTTGATCAGGAGAGGAACGTTTATTACCAATAATCCATAGCAGCTTATTCGATTTCCAGACCTTATTATTCTAAAATCCCTGAAAAGAGATTATAATGGGAGAAATGAGCTAGCATAATAGAAAATTTAATAGTAAAGAGATAGTAGTGCAATGGATCTGTGAATGTGAGGATAGTGGAGATGGCTAAGGAAAATATTTGCAATCAACAAAATTTTAATTGTAGCCTTAATGATGGTGAATGGAGAGTGTGCTGAGAATAACAATGAGTTTTCAAGAGTGTTAATATTATTATTTTCAGGCATTCTCAGTGTTGTCTTGATCGATTAATTATTTATTAACCCATTCAATAACTATCATTGTAAAAATTAATAAATTATTGAAATGAGGCTTAACTTCAATATTTTCATTGGAGTTGCAATTTGGTGTCCTGGCAAATAAGATTATAAATGTTCTGACCCATCATCATCATTCCAATAGGCCTTAAAAATCATATTGGCTGGGAGTGATGAAGCATCCATCAATGCATTCTTAAAACATTACAATTGGCATACAAATTGGCCACAAATTCTAAGTGGCAGTAATATTCAATATATGTTATAATTAATGCATATTGTGGTCACCCGAGTTGAAATAAATTTGGAGGAAATGCGACCATTTGAAAAAGTTATATTTTTGCACAACCAATTTTTGTTTTGTTAGAATTGGTCCACAATGTGTACGCCCTATAATGGTCTATCATTAGAACCATATTCTGTTACTTGGAATTGGCTACAATGTGGAAGGCCATAATTTTAATTGGTTAGAATTGGCTCACCAACATGGTTGCTCGATGTATAATGGGTGTTGGAGGTTAATTTAAAAAGCTGCAGAATTGAGGTTTTAAAGCTGCAGAATTGAGGTTTTAAAGCTGCAGAATTGAGGTTTTAAAGCTGCAGAATTGAGGTTATAGATGCCAGAAACTGGTTATGCCAAAATTCATTAGAAAATTAGGTATGGCTAATGTGTAATTAGTTTGATAAAAGAAGAATCAAATTTCCATGTCTATTTAAAACTGATTATTGATGAAGATTGGATTTCTAGATACCCAAAACATTTGAAATGAGAATAGTCAGTATAGGAATTGTTAAGGTCAAAACCAATTGGGTGACAAAGGTATAGGTAGTTGAGAGAGTCATGATTGTTGGTTAATGGAGGGGGGAAAGTGTCTGCCTAATTTTTTTTATCATTAATTTTTTATTGTTAAATACAAAATGCCTGGGGTCAAAAAGAGACAGGTCAAATAGAGAGTAAGAAAGAGGAGCCATTAGAAAAAGCATTTTTAATATTGCAATGTGTTGAGGAATGTCAGGAAAGTGAAAGTATATTGGCTGAAGAGTTGAGCTCTGAAACAGTTCAAAAAAGCCAGAAATGACTGACAGTCAGCGATTGGAAATAATGTTGCAAGTGTCGACTAGTCTATGAATTGAGTTACAAGAAAACCAAACTAGAAGTCAAGCTAGTCTAGAAAATTAAATGGATAGCCAGGCTAAAAAATTAGAAGAGAGCCAAGCTCATCTAAGTATAGAATTGAAAGATAGACAACCTAGTCAAATGGATAAGCAGACTAAAGAATTCAAAGAAAGCCAAGATACTCTAATTGCAAAATTAGAAGATAACCAAGCTAGACTAAGTGTCAAATTAAAAAAAATAGTCTGACTGGTCAGATTAGTAAGTTGGAGACTCAAATGGAAGTTCAAAATGGTAGGCTGGAGTGTAGAATGAATGAGCTTGAGAGCCAGTGCAGGGCCCAAAGTTTGAATATAGAAAACAGAATAGAGAAATCCATAGAAAATATGACTCAAGGAAATAGAGAGTTTAGTAAAAAATTACAAAATCAAATGGAGGCTGACTTGGAAATGAGATTCACCAAGTTGACAGTTGAGAGCCGAGAGAGTCAGAGAAAGACCAAGTACCAGCTATAAGTCTTGGACAAAAAATAGAAGAAACTAATGAAAGATCAGCAGGCCATATGGAAGGAATGGATCACAAACTTGGGAGCATTGGGGGTCAATCTAATCAAATAATTGATGCATTTAAAAAGATCTGGATGCATGGTTTCAAGAAACAGAGAAAGCTCAGAATACTTTGAAAGTGGAGCTAGAAATCTATAGATAAAGTGTATTAGAGCAGGTTAATCAGTTAAACAGGGGTCTATTAGCCATAAAACAGGAATGTTCTAAGTCTATAAAAGAATCAGAGATAGAAATGTAAAATGTAAAACATTTTATACAGGCATTACAAAAGGATATAAAGAAAAAGCAAGAAGTACTGGTGACAATAGTCCAAAAAGTTGTTGAGTTGCAGGAAGGAGAAGTAGAACTGATGTGAGACAATAGTTTAAGGTGTGTTATTCATATCAATAACAGCACAAATAGGCAAATTGCAGGGCAAGTTTCTTAGAAAGTGAAGATCACCAAGAAAATTTTTCTCCATGCAGGTAGAGTAAAGGTGGTCATAATACCATGGCAACCAATTTTTTAAAGATAAAAATCTACAAAGGAGATGATTAAGAAACACCAGTGGAATACCTGCAAAGATTAAAGGGATTGTTTCAATTATGTAGATTAACTGAGGGTAAAAAATTGGCAATAGCCATGAACCACTTATATGGTACTGCAAGGGATAGGTGGCAGTCACTCTCTCAATCATCACAAACCTATGGAGATTACTCACATTTAATTTTAGACAGTTTTTGGGAAGAAGATACGGAGGACAATGTCAGATATAAGATTTCACAAGAAAAGTACAGCAGTCAAAAGGGAAGTTATGCACAGTTTTTCTGCCCCCAAGCAGTAAAACTAAAAATGTTGATTGCATTTCTCCTGTATGAATCCCAAATAATAAGAATTATCAAACATAAATTGTCCCATCAAATAGAGCAGATTGTAATTGCTGCTAGCAACCCAACTATGGAAGAAGTTACTAAGCTGTTGAATTCACTAGAAAAGTTTAGATAATAGGCTAAAATAAAACAGGGATATATATATCCACACTATAGTAATGTTGGTATATCAACTATACAGTATAGGTACAATGGTAGGAACTTCAGGGTTCGTACTGGGTTTAGGCCCAGTTTTTATGCTGGGAGAACAACTCGAGTGAATGGGTCAAGTAGAATTGACAGAGGGGGTTAACCAACCCTCGATGAGTGGGATTCAAACTGCTCCCAAAATTATTTACTGAAATACTATTAAAACCAGTGCATTAAACTAGAGAGAACTTCATTGGACTGTTCCTCACTCCAGGGTTCATATAAACAATGTAAGAAAGATGAGGTAATATGGCAGCTGGAGACAATTGATCTGGAGGTTGATTTTTTAGAAGACAATCAAGTGACTCAATCTACTTTTCTTCATAGCTGTCCAACCCTTCTCATCTCAGTGGCAGGAATTTTTATTAATGTTTTAGTTGACTCAGGGAGCCAAGCTTTTATTTTATTGGAAGAAATGTATATGAAAATTAATAATTTATACCAAATGCTTCCTACTTTGCCTATTAAAGCAATACAAGTCACACTTGTGAATGGCAAAAAAAACAAGCTATATAGCAAGCAAGTTTATGTAACTTTAAAGCTAAATAAAACTGAATTTGAGCTTTTTTTTATTTTGCCCAGCTTAATTCATGAAGCAATAATTAGATCAGTCTTAATAAATTTGAATATCTGTTTTATTGACTACAAAAGGGAAATTTTTCTATGCCAGAAATAGGCTTGTCCATTTGTGACAAATTTAATTGGTCAGCCCAGTCAATTAATGTGTGCACAGAATGTGGCAATTGATTTGAAAATTAAATTGAAACTAGAAAGTTCATGTACAATAGGCAGTGAGTACTATGAACCACTGTACAAATTGCTAGTCTCATATGGATATATTTTCTCAAAGATACCTGCATATTGAGGGGATATGTACATCGAATCCAGTTAACCACTCAGGAACCATTTCAGCAACAGACTTATCTGATTCCACACCAATATCAGGCAGAGGTGCAGTATCAGATTAATAAAATGTTAGAATGGAAAATAATAAAGAAAAGCCCTTCAGCATTTATTAACCCTTTATTAGTGGTTAAAAAAAAGATGGGACAATTAGAGTATGTTTGGTTGCAAGCACACTCAATCAAGTTACTATTCCTGAACATGATATTCCTTCCCCTGCCCATGAATTGATTATTAAATTTCAAGGGAAGAGCATCTTTTCAACCTTTGATTTGACAGCCCGCTATTGGCAGATACCAATTAATAAAAACGATCAAAAATATACGGCATTATGTTATCAGGGTCAATCCTATGTCTTCCAGAGGAGTCTTTCAGTTTAATAAATAGTGGTGCTGGTGTATTTAGATGTTTAAACATGATCTTTTCTAAATCACTTAGGGATATTTCAATTATGTATGTAGACAATATAGTCATAGCATCTCAAAACTTGGTTGACCATCTGCAGCATCTAGAATTATTTTTAGCAGAATGCTCTGCAAATAATATTAAAATTAACCTTGAAAAATATAATCTTGCAGCTACTAAAATAACATTTCTTGGACATTTAATCTGTGGTGAGGGGATCAAACCCCATCCTGAGAAAGTAGCAGCTATTCAAAATTTTCACCTTTCTCGAACTCAAAAACAATTACCTTCATTTTTCGGTTTGGTCAATTACTTTCATAAATTTTATAAAAATCTAGCCTTCGATACTGTGCATCTCTCTGTATTGCTTAGAAAGAATGAGAGATGGCGATGGACCACAGAACATGACAATGAGTTTAATCAAATTAAAAGGGCATTTTTATATCTGATTATACTGGCATATCCAGATTTTTAAAAAAAAAATACTTACAGACTGATAGTAGTGGCTTTGGGTTGGGGGTTGTATTATATCAAATTAATGATTCAAATATGCCGCTGGTTTAGGATGTTTTTAGTCATCACTTGAGAGGAGCTGAGATCAACTCCAGCATGACAGAGAAGGAGGCATTGGCTGTGGTGTGGGGGTTTCAGAAGTTAAGGCAAATTTTGATAGGATCAGAGATAGTGGTATTATCTGATCATCATAGCTTAGAATTTTTAAATAAAAGTTACCTTAATAATGAAAGGCTGATCAGATGGAGTCTCTATCTCCAACAATTTAATTATAGTATTATATACTACCAAGGCAAAGACAAGATTAAAATTGATATGTTGAGCAGACATCTGATAAAAGCAATCTATATAAACCCACATCTGGATGGGGTATTCATTAGTAATATACATTTATTGTTGGAAGAGTCCATTCTTAAAAACTATAAAGAGTTGGCTACTTTACAAGCACAAGTAACTCAGTTAAGGAAAATGAGAGACATTTTAACCAACCCTCGGTTAAGGAAAATTAGAGACATTTTAACCAACCCTTATAATTTAAATAAAGAAAGTAAATTTACAGTTAGAGTGAAAAATAATTATAAGCTGATTAACAATATTTTAGTAAAAAGGACGAAGAAATTTGATGATTAATTATGGAAGGTGTTTGTTCCCCCTTGTATGGTCAAGCAATTGATTCAGTATGTCTTCTGTCAATATGGCCACTATGAGGAAAAGAAAATTGAGCATGTTTTAAAACAGTATTTTGTTTCTATATATGACATTATAAAATCATGTGAGGTATGTTTGAAGATTAAATTTAGTAATCATTCATTTGCAGGGGCTTTACAGCCAATATTGTCTAATAAACCAAATGAACTGTTAGCTATCGATTTTTATGGCCCACTTCCACCTTTCAATCACCAGAAATTTATATTGGTTATGTATGACATCTTTGCTAAATATGTGTCTGCATACCCGGTATCTAAAGCTGATTCTAGAACTGTGGTTAGGTGCATGGACAGTTTTAAATTCCCTTGGTGGGTAAACCTGAGTCAATCTTGTCTGATCATGCCACCACCTTCACCTCCATCACTTGGTAAAGATGGATTCAAAGGAATAATGTGAAACACATTATGAGTTCCATAAGAAACCACAATATAACCCATGTGAGTGGGTGATGAAAGAGTTGGGTAGGTTGTTCAGGGTCTATCTAGATGAAAATCACCAACAATGGGTTAAGAAATCACCTCAAGTTATACAGTACATTAATGTCATGATTAATGAATTAACTAAATTCACCCCAATCCAGTTGCATTTTGGAAAACCAGAACCACTGCTTGTTAAGACTCCCTTGCCTATCATTATGGAAAATATTATTTCAGGGGATGACCAATAAACATCTAAGGTTACCTTAAAGAAAATGAGTGAAAAACGAGTCAATTTGTCTAAAGCCAGGCCATATTCTCTCAAGGTACATGATTATGTACTTGTAAGGACACCTCACATCAGAAATCCTCAAAAACACATATTCAGAAAATTTCTGAACCTATATGAAGGCCCTTATCAAATAAATAAGAAGATAGGAGAGAATGCCTACCTACTCTCAACCCCGGAGGGAACAAGAGGAACCTATAATGCATGAAGTTTCAGGCCTGTCCCACTTAAATGTGAGCAGAGTAAAGTGTAATTAGTAATCACCATTCACTTTATTTGGTAGTATAAATTATCCATTAAAAAAAGATGTAGTTTGTAATCGGAAAATTTTACTTAAATGAGGGGGATATGTAGCTCTTTGGTTTTCCCAAGACTCCATTTTTTGAATTAACTATGCAAGATAAGGTTTAATAAAAAAATTTCCTCATAGTTTGCATTTTTTTTTCTTTAATAAATTTTTTTTTTTAGACAAGGCTATGTTTGAAACCATATTCATAGGGATTGCGTATGTTTTACTTGGTAGGCAATCTGAACATTTGTCATTAAAAGATTTCTAATCAAAAGATTGTTTTATTTAACATTAATTTATGGGTAAATTTTGTATTAAAGATATATTTTTGAAAAGCAAGATGTATACATCATTTAATAGTTGAGTGAAAAAAAGGAAGGGGATGTGCGACTTGTAAAATTACATTAGATAGTGATAATGGATTGTTATGATTTTACACTGATAAGTTAGAAATAAATAGTTAATGAAATTTGATTATAAATAATAATAATAATAATAATAATAATAATAATAATAATAATAATAATAATAATAATAAAAATAATAATAATAATAATAATAATAATAATAATAATAATAATAATAATAATAATAATAATAATAATAATAATAATAATAATAATAATAATTAAGGATTAAAATATTAAACAGGTTTAATTAAAATTGTATACATGCAACAGTGTGAGTGTATATAATCTGGTTGTGGATTTTAATTATAAAGTTCACAATTAAATAATAATTATTCCATGTCATCTTGTGAGGAGATCCATAAATAATAAATTAAGTCATTTTTAATAGTTTATTATTCGCAGACAAAATTTACTTCAAAATTTTGGATTTGAAGTTGGGCTGCTATATTTTTTTAATTATTAAAGAAAGAGTAAAGGAGGAAAAAGATAGCTTTTCTCTCATTTATTTTGTTTTTTGGTGTGCTTTCCATGCATGTTGAATCACCCAAATAAATTACCAAAGTGAATTAAGTGATATATATATATATGATAAAAGAATTTAAGTGTAACGTTAATTGGTGATTATCTGTTAAGTGTAAAATTAATTGGTGATTATCTGTTAGAATGCAAATGTGGCAATGGTTTTTCAAAAGAGCAAAAGGTTAAGATAACCAGAAAGAAAAAGAAACAATAGTCAATTAATTAACAAAACAGACTGACCAAACCTCAAGGGTCAATAATGTCATGATGGGGGGAAGCAGAAGAGAAAGAAGGCAGACATTATAAAAGCTAGGCTATCTTGTGAAGGGGCAGGCTATTCTATCTGAATCTCTCTTTTGCAAGTTCTCTCTCATCGGTTTTATAGAGAAAATTTGCTATAAAGTTTTAAAAAAAAACCATTTTTTTTAAATATAAAAAAAACTGTGAGAGAAAGAAATTGTTTATTGTAAATTATTTGTTTGTCTTTTAAAACAACTTTGCCAAATTTAATATTATAAGAAGAAAAGAAAAATGTCTCTCGAGTAAGTTTTTAAGTTGGGTGCACATTTGATCTCCTGAAGTTAATCAACGGTCATGATTATCTTGCACTAATAGATCACAAATTGGCAAATGGTAAGATTTAAACCACAGATAATAAGAAAATCTAAATTTTGATTTTGTATACAAAGCATTAAATCTGAATGCTATATTTTCAGATAAAGCATTAAATTTTTATATTAAATGAATTTAAAAAAAAGTCAAAAAGTAGTATTTAGAAATTTAAACAAGTTCTGTTCAGCTGTAATCCACATAAAATCAAAATGAAGGAATCTTTTCAGCAGCATAAAAACTGTATACCTGATGGAATAGGAATCAAACCTTATCACAAGAACTTTTTCTACATAAACTCATGTGCTTATACAAACAAATCAAAGAAGAAAAGGAAAAGAAAAAATGGAAATCAGAAACACGAAAGACACTTCCAAAGCACTATTTAAGTATATATTTTTATTTATTTTATTATTTGCTATTCATGTTGAACATTTAATCTAGAAAAAGAAAAATAGTTCCTTTCTTTATGTTTTATCATATATATCCAATTAAAATTAATTCATGTCCGAATTATAATTGTTGTTATTTTGGGAGTAGAGATATTGATATTAGATCATTTCATATGTATTTATTTTAAATGGTTTTTATTATTATTATCATTTTGGGGGTAGATGAAGTTAATATCAATTCATTCTGTATGTGCCCTATTTTAAATGCTTTACATTTTTTTTTGTAAAAAAAAGTGAGAGTATTATTATTAAGGGAAATGTTTTGAAACGGATCAGAAGTTATTGTCAAATGCTTAGACCTATTGCTATGTTTATAAACATTGTGTGACTGTTGTGGCCAAAACATCATCATTATCATATAAATGTGCAAGGAAATAGTTTTAAAAATTGAATATGCATTTCTTATTATTTCTTCTTATTATTATCATAATGTTAATGCCAGATGCAAGCTGATTAATGCTTGGGAAAATTGTTGGCTCATGTTCCAGTGCACTAACTTGCAAGAATATTGTAGATATGAAAGTTCTACTTGTACAAGTTGATGTTTCGACCTGTATATAATGTTGATGGACAAAGAGTCTCCACCAAGCTACTGAAGTCGTAGTTCACTAAGATATTTATACTATATTTATAAAGTATGTAAACACAGTGGAAGAGTTTTTCCCACTTGGTTATTCTCGACACTGTAAGATGATTTCTTTATTGATGGCCAGAGGTAATATGTACACCTAAGTGTATTTGTATGACTAGCGATAAAAATCCTAGTATATCTCAACATTAGTGAAAATGTTTTCTCTTATTCAAGTCACTTCCTGCCTCATGTTAATGTTGCTATTTTTTATGGGTGTATGAAAGATAGCTATTATTAAGCATTATTTATAAATGTCGGATACAGGATCATAAACTCAATTTGATGTCAGGATGAATGTAGATAATGTATGTGAAATTGGTGTACTTGAATATTGTTTTGTTGATCTAGTTTAATTTATCAATTAGAGACAAGAGTAATAAAGTCAATAAATATTAAATTTAAGGGTTAAATAAAACCTACGAATGTTGTTAAGAGTAATAAAGTCAATAAATATTAAATTTAAGGGTTAAATGAAACTTACGAATGTTGTTAAGTGTAAGCAATGCATATATGAAATTACCTAATAAAGATTTCCACAGCCAGCTGAGAACTTTACTGAAAAGGTAATATTATAATATTATTATGGTCTAAAGAACATGAGTATAGAGTATATGCATATATGATGATAATTGATCTAGATACCGATTTGTTGACATTGACTTAGTCCCATAATACATAAAATATCTCTATTGTAAAGATTAGGGTGAAGGAATGTTAGATCAAAATGATGAAATAAAATTGGTAAATTTGCGAAGGAAAGTTAGATTAAAATAGATAAATAAAATTATTAAATTTTATTATGGGAAGAATTAACTCTAAAAACAGATCAGTAATTAAAAGCATTAAACAAGGAAACAAATTCAATGTTCGCTGTATCTAGGATAAAAATGAAAATGAAAATATAATATATGTGAAGGTAAATATTACTTTTTTCCATTTGATATTAATATTATTCCCTGATAATTAGGAAATGAATATTGATATTTTAAACCACTTGATATTATCCATTCATTTAGGGATATTTATTTGTTTAGTTTTTTTTATTTTATTATTATAATACGGTTGTAGTTCACCGGAAGCCATGTGAGTCATCAAGCGAGTGTCTATATTCTGTATTGAAGTGCAGTATGTTAATAAAATTTGTTATTTGTTTTAAATAAAATTTGCATATCTTTCAATGTTCTTGTGAGTTATTATAATCTAGACATCTCAAATCCAATCATGCATCAATGTATTATTATTAATTTTTGAATCATCATTTTTGTAAAATATGTGGTAAAATTTATTTAAAATGGTTAGTTTTCCAAGGTTATGTGGTGCAGAAATACCCAAGAGTACCAAATAATTTAATATAGTTGAAATATAAATTCTGAATAAGGATCGTTATTGAGTGATAGTGGATGCAGTGGGTGGGCATAAAATCCTTTCCCCATCCATGGTATTCAAACACTTCTCTAGACACATTTTCTTTTTTATATAATTTTACTTTAATTGTGAATATGTGTATAATGTATTTCTAAAAGATTTAATAAGCTGAAATTATTCTAAGCTTTAATGTAAATAGATATTAAACTGCATTAATGACAACCAAGGTTCAACCTTGGAGGTGATCATGAGAGGGATGTTTGTTACCAGTAATCTATAGCAGCTTATTCGATTTCCAGAACCTTATTATTCTAAAAGCCCTGAGATTATAATGGGAGAAATGAGCTAACAAAATAGAAAATTTAATAGTGAAGAGATAGTAGTGCAATTGATCTGTGAATGTGAGGAGGGTGGAGATGGATATGAAAAATATTTGCAATCAACAAAATTTTAATTGTAGCTTCAATGATAGTGAATGGGGGGGGGTGCTGAGAATAACCATGAATTTCCAAGAGTGTTAATATTATTATTTTCATGCATTAATTATTGAAATGAGGATTAACCTCAATATTTTCATTGGAGTTGCAATTTGGTGCCCTGGAAAATAAGATTATAAATTATCTGCCCCAACATCATCATTCCAAAAGGCCTTAGAAATCATATTGTCTGGGAGTGATGAAGTATCCATCAATCCATCCTTAAAACTTTACAATTGGCATACAAATTGGCCACAAATGCTAAGTGCCAGATAGATTCAATATAAGTTATAATTAATGCATAGCATGGTCACCTGAGTTGAAATAAATAATGAGGATTTGTGACCATTTGAAAAAGTTATATATTCGCATAAACAATTTTTGTTTTGTTAGAATTGGTCCACAACGTGTACGCCCTACTAAATATGATATAATGGTCTATCAATAGAACCATATTCTGTTAGTTGGAATTGGCTACAACGTGGAAGGCCATAATTTTAATTGGTTAGTATATATATATATACATACATATATATATATGTATAGTGAGATTGAATATTTATCTTTTATCTTTTATTGTGATAATTATTTTATCTTGTCATTGTTTTGATGATGATTTGTGATAGTTTCCATTTTATATGTGTGAGAAACATAATTTCATCAAATATTATATCATTGACAGAATGCATGTGTAAATGGAGCATTCTATCCCATTGTGTATTCCATGAGAGGATTATATTCTCAAGACTGATAATTAGATAATGCTTAGTTAGCATATTTTAGCCCAAGAGAGGATTATTTTCATGGTCTGCATTCTGTTTCCTTGTGTTGAGATGAACTCCACACACTTTATACCTAGAAAAAAGGTATTGAAATCTACCATATTATTATACAACTATATAACGTTGTTTTGAAGAGCCTTTATTTATTGTTTGGACCCTCATGATGATGTCTAGTTATTTCTTACTGTTTATGGTAAAATTCTTAATGTGTTAAAATTACATGAAAATGATAACTTAAAGGTCACTTGCTTATCTATTGTGTTTAGCTAAGTAAAATAGTGTATGTATTGTGCTGTTGTACTTTATCAACAGTTTACAAGCAAACCGACAAAACATACTATTAATTTTAAAACTTAATTTATGTATAGCATAATAAGAGATACACGTGTTAAATGTCATTTTGTTGCCATAGAGCAGTAGTTAACTGATGGATCTGTAAGACATTTCAATAGTTAGAATGATTAATTTATGGACACAGGAAAAGTTTCATATCTTGTATACCTTTGACTTCTGGTATCTGTTTTTTTAATTTATACAGTAAATTTCTTCATGATAAATAGTAATAATTATTATGTCTGCTTCATATAATATATGCCATTATTATAATACGGATTAATAGAGTTTAGCTATCCTGTCATGCTCAGTAGCATACTATAAATGGATATTATGTTACTAAACATATCCGTGCTTCAAAACTGATATACCGGGACTCAAATGAAATATACCTTGCTTTATATTCTTTCTAAAATAGATTTATGTTTTTCAATTATTTATTATTTTAAAAGAATTGTAAATACTCTAAATAAAAGTTGTTGTTTTGAAAGTTTATCTAGTTGTCTGTGGACTTATTGCTAATCATTATCCATATTATTATTTTTATTGCTATCAACACATTATTTTATTGTCTTAAAGTTAATTAATACTGTATATTCTATTATGTATTAGTATATCATAAATTTGATAAACTTTAACATTCTAAAGTATATTTAGAATTTATGGCTTATCGATTAGAATACTGTAGATCTTAAGCCCATGTCTTATTTTAAGTAATATTTTAATGATCTATTGGTTTGGAATAAACTGTTTATTTGAGTAATTAGATAAATCATTCACTGATCTTGATCACATTTCCCACGATTATTTAATAAGAGAGAGTTTTAAGTTAATGTGCTTACTTTTTGTACATCATAAAACTTAAAGTTCATATTACTTTGGTATTGGCATTGTCAGATATTATTTATTAATTCTATTTTGTCTTACGAGCTGTTTTATTTGGTATATTTGAGTTGTTGCAAAATCCCTCTCACTGATGCAAGTATATCTTGTAAAATGATAATATTTACATTATTGAAGCCCTGAGAAAAATAAATTGTTAATTCTATATTGTACTTTAAAATTTATGGAAATTTTTATGTCTTTCGTTATTTGTTTTGCTTTGATTTGAGCTATATTCATTATCACAGTTTTATTAATTCTGTATAACATTAAGATGTAAATTTCTTCTTTACTTTTAAAACTTACAGTTTATTCTAAAATCATGGTTAAGTATTCTTGTTTAGTCAAACTTAAAATCCATACTTTGTTTTATTTTTTGCCTTACTTCTCTTTAATACAATATTAATTTATAGTTTAGAATCTCATTCTCCATCATCACCATTATTTTCATCTTGATTTTTCTTTCTTATACTTCTTCACCTTCAAATTATCTTAATTCGTCACTATACTTGATTCATCCCTCATTAACTCCTATTCTATCATCATCTCTATCATTCATTATTCTAACACATTTTGTGTCTCTTATGCTCATTTGTTTTCATTACTTAATTATTATTTATTTCCATCATCTATTTATCATTTAATTCATAATTCGAATTCCATATTCATCTCATAGACTCAATTATAAATTATTTATTGGTTTACTAAAATTATGTTTATCTAATAATATTTTGCTATGTATTTTAAATCTAGTTTATCTGATGTCGATCCTAGAAGTTATTATCTTCATGGACACATGCGATCTTTATTAGATTTATTGTTTTATACTAACCTATTTGGTATTAGGAAAATAATATATTTATTTTAACATATCTTTTATGCATGTCTCCTTAATTATTTGTGTAGTGAGGGTTACTATATATATATTGTAATGGTATATAAATATGCCGTTACATTAATTTAAAGTAAAATCTTAAAGTTCGCAAATAAAAATAAAATCTATTAAAAAACTAAAAGCTAAAATGTTTGTTAAACGTATATATATATATATATATATATATATATATATATGTGTGAATATATATATATATATATATATATATTCACACAGATGCAAAAGTTTAAAAATATTTTTTTTTATAAATAAAAAAAGGTATTTGAACATACTTTTTTATAAAAAAATACAAGATTTAAATATAAAAATATTTTAATAAAGAAATAATGTAAGTAAAAAAAAACAGGTATTAATTAATTCCTGTAATCTGTAAATGGTTTATTAACTGAAAAGCAAGCTAGACTTGGGGCTCTTGTGTAATTAAAAAGTCAGATGAAAATTAGATAAGAGAATAAAGAGAATTTAGCTTGACCAATGGAAGCACCAAGCCTCTCGGACCTTAATGAAAATTTGGATTAGTGACGTCTTTGTTTGTTCAATCTGAAGATTTACTATAAAAAAAAATATTGAGTTCCAGTCACTTTCCAGCTTGCTTTTGTGAGAAGGGTGATAGGATGCACATATTGCTATCTCTCTCTCACTTATCTCAAATGAAATGACTGTAATACCAGGATTGTTCCAGCTGAGGCTGCCTTCAGATAGACTGGGTTTCAAATAAAGACTCCATGGAAATTAACACCAGGAACCGGGAGCTCTTCTACCGTAAGCTATATGAACTGAACAATTGTTAAAATCATAAAATTAATTAAGAACTTTTGTCAAGAGTTCACAAGTTTAATAAACAAGCTAACCTAAATTTTGAATGGACTTTTATCAGACTTTTGTAAGTTTTCAGGACAATTAATAATGTTTAATTTATATGTTTGGCATTTGATAAAAATCATTTCCATTTTTTTCTTATTGTATAAATTATTTAAATGCATGAAATTTAAGTTGGGTATATACATTGCATAGATTTTTTAGCAGTTAATTAAGTTGCTGTTTCATATTTGATTGGAATATATAGGTCATTGATGTCAGTGCGGCATCTTATGATGAATGCCATTGGGTTTCTTGTATTCCCTCTGCAATTGACATTATCAATGACTTTGTATTTTGATTGTTTAGGTTTATTTTGAAATGTTTTTAACTGTGGAATCTGTGCAGCCAATCTGTGCTCAACATTATAAAACAAATTTTTTATAAAATTCATCTGTGCAAACTTATATAAATATTAAATTTAAGTCGGGCGTGAATGGCTATATAGATTTGTAAAATTATATTAATTAATTAGGGGAGGGTAATCTTGGGTTATTTGTTTCATAGTTAATTTAGGTCAATGGTTTGGATATATTGGTGTAATAGTAGATGTAATATGAGATTCGCTATGGGCAGAATCACTGTATATGCCACACACTTCCATTTTGCCTATGGATGGGATCGTAAGTCAGCAAAAAGGACCACCATCCTTTCCTATTGAGTTTTCTTTTTTATTGTTCTTTTTGCCCAATAGACATCACATTCCTGTTCTGGATGAGAAACAATTTCTTCTCTTAACCCTGCTGTTCAGAGGTACATTCCTGAGAGTATGATTTTTGTGTTTCCGTATTTGTGTTACATTGAATACATCAATATATCAGATGGATTGACACCAGTTTGACTGTGAACTTTTGGCCTAAGGTTAAATCAGGGATAGAATATTTTCTTTTCAAATACAATCTATGTAGTCTGTTCATACTCGACACACTAAATTAAAAATCAATATTAAAATCTCAATAACAAATATTATTCCTCAAACTTAGAATGATTTTATATGTGCATAAATAAATATTTTTATGTGTTAATTTCTGGCAGTGGCTTTTATTTTTTTATATATACAAACTAAACAAGTTATTTCTTATCTCTGCATCTCCATGAGCTAGTGACAATGGGCTAACAGTCTGAATATTTAAATAAAGTGGAATCTTAACAGCGTGTATCTGCCTACTTTATAATTTTTTCTAGGTTCAAATACCTAGATGGCGCCCTTGTAGTGCAGATTGCGATTAGATTTGATCTTCACTTTCTTTTGGATCATTATAATATATATATATAATAAAACATATCATAAATATCGTAAATTACTTTTAAGTTTGCATTTAAGTGATTACTAGATGGAGCTTACCTATAACTCTAATCAAGCTTTATTTTATAAGTGCTGAAAGAGCAAAAATTCAAAATCTCTATCATTAAGTCTCTATCTCCAGACCAATTGGTTTTGAGCATTTGGATGACCTCAGTGGGACAATGGGACTTTAGAAACTAGATCTAAAGTATTAACTCTAAAGTCAGCACTTATAATATGTGTTTTTATCAATTTGAAAGCCTGAACTTTTCAGACACGTAAATGTCTTCAAATCCAGCTTTACATACCAGATAGCTATATGGGTCTGAATTCTGCTCAGTTTCACCATTTAGTAATAGCCTCTGCAATATAGCATCACAAAAGCATTCAAACATACATTTATAATAATTAATAAAACAATTCATAAATTTTGTAACTTTCATTTAAGCTTGCATTTAAATGATCACTAGATGGAGCTTACCACTAGCTCTAATCAAGCCTTATTTTATAAATGTCAAAAGAAAAAGTATTCAAAATCTCTATCATTAAGTTTCTATCTCCAGGCCAATTGGTTTTGAGCATTTTGGCTCCCCTCAGTGATCATATATATATATATATATATATGCAAATTTATAAATAAATATTTTACAAAATACAGTACTTCAAAGTTTATAAAAATATATCTATAATCATCACTTAGAAATGATTTCAAATATTCTTTTTGTTTTGTCATCTAATACTTTTAAAATGCCAGAATTCCCATAATTCCATGATTTCAACTTTCCCATAATTCTGTGATGTTAACATTTGCTGCTTGCCTATTAATTAAATATTGCTTGTATTTATATATTTACATCGTGTTTTTAATTTTTCTTTTATTATTATTTCTTTCAGTTTCCAATATTTTTACATTACTATAATTGAAATAAATAAAAAAACATATATACATCATTTATTATGGTCGTAAAAGACAGAAGCTGATAAATTATCATTATTTTTATAATTTTGTTTTGTATTTTGAACCCTTTTTAATAAAAAAAGTGTCTTTTGTTCTTTTTTCCAATGTGCACATCGATTCACCTATATACCCACTACTACACATACATGTACATTTGTAAATGATACAATTTTTATTTTTCAATAAACAATTTAATAAATAATTCAAAAGATAAAACTTTATTGACAAATAAATATTGTATAATTTACAAATGGACATGTAGGTGTGCCATGGGATATATAGGTGAATCACACATTGGAAAAAAGAACAAAAAAATAACTTGTTATTCTTGAAAAAGGTTCAAAACATGAAACAAAATTTATAAAAATAATGATAATTAATCAGCTTCTGTCTTTTATGACCATAATAGATCTCACATATATGTGGTTTTGATTTTAATTATAGTAATGGAAAAATATTGCAAATTGAAAGAAATAATAATAAAAGAAAAAATTAAGGAAGCAATGGTACTATAAAAATACAAGCAATATTTATTTAATAGGGCAGCAGCAAATGTTAAGATCATGTAAATTATGGGAAAGTTAACATCATGGAATTATGGGAAAGCTGACATTTATAAGTATTAGTTGACAAAAACTACAAGGATAATTGAAAGTGCTTCTAAGTGACAGTTATAGGTATATTTTTATAAACATTTTAGTATTGTATTTTCTAATATTTATTTATAAATATACATATATTATTTTGAAGAAATACAGACATCAGTTTGCAATATATATATATATATATATATATATTGCAAACATCGAGAAGTAAGGGTACATATATATATATATATATATATATATATATATTGTACCCTTACTTCTCGATGTATAATATAGTTTGAAATACGACTAGCTTAATTAAATTATAATGCTCAGTTAAAATTTGCATGTTTATCTTTAATATACTTTTATATTATCATATTCTACTTAAATTTATTATTAAGTATCAAAATCAATATAATTCTATAGTATGTACTAATTAAATAAGTATTTATTAAAATCATGAGACTGTGAAGTAAAGTTACAAAGTAATAAGTAGATTTACATTGAGTCAATATCTCCTAAAACATTGTCTCAATGGCATAAGAATACTATTACCTCCTTACTATCCTCTTATTACATCTACAGCATTCTTATGGCTTTTAAATAAAATAAATTATCTTTAATAATGATAAAATAAATCTCAACTTTTAATTTTTTATATAATTAAATAATCTCAGGCTCTTTTAATTATCTTAAAGTAATAATAATCCATGTAAATAAGTATGATAAAGGATTTTATATCAAACCTAAATACACCTAACTTATAATAATAATAATATATAATACTAATCTTAGGGTATAACTTAATCTTATCTATTTCTGTTATATCATCAATCATTAAATAAATAATCATATGTATATCTTTTATTTTCATATAGTATCTTTATCTTAGAATAAATCCAAAATCTTATAATTTAATAATCTGTGGCAATAAATAATATTGTACTCTTATAATATGCATTATAATTACCTTATGACCATAATAATATTATATGTTAATGTCAATCAATTCTTATAAAATAATATCAGGAAAATATTGTGTTTATTTCTAAATAATAATACTGAATTCATATTGTGCAAATATTATGTTTATTCAAATTATCTGTTGTCAAATGCTGTGGTGCAAAATAATGAACTCGACACACTTTTAAAACAAATTAAACAAATTTATTTACATTAACTTTGATTAAGAATTTGTTTACAATATTTACAGTTCAAATTAGGAAAACAAAAGAAAATAAAAATAAGAAAATAATAATACAAGATGTTTACACTGTTATTAGGTCATACTCCCAATAAGTAATTATACATTCTTTAAAATGCTGTACTAATAACACTGAAGTATGTTTCCAAAACTTAGACTTTAAACAAGCATCAGTAAACCTCAATTATTACATAGAAAAATTTATGTAAACAATATTTATGTAGCATATGTAAACAATTAAACTTTGCTAATTAAATTGCTACATCACTTAAGTATTACTGTTATTCATTTCATCATGTACTAGTATGTGTTCACTTTAATATCAGCATTACTCTAATAGCATAATATAAAACTAATGTATCTTTATAATGTAATAACAAATAACTGATTATAATTTTATATTTCATTTAATGCAATTCATGCTACATGTTTTATCAAATATGCATTACATATATGTACTGTTAAAATAATAATAATTAAATTATTCATCAATTTCAAATTCATAAAGCATTATATTAGATAAATTCTATGATTCTTTTCTATGTGAAAATTATTACTTTACTTTATGTGTTATTCTACTCCTTCTTAATAAACTTTTATTTACAAAACATCCTCTAAAACTTATTTAAAATTACGGGAAAACAACCTTCAACTTTAAATAAATACTAATTATCCAAACTATTTATACTACGTCATCTATATTCAGTAAACCTTTAATTCAAACATAAACTTCTACATAAAACTTAACTTAATTTATCCAATAAAATAAAAATAAAATATAGACTTTGAGATCTCTTCCTAACTTGAAATAAAATAATTACTTGTATGAATAATAAATATAATTCTAATACTCCAACATAATAATAATAAAAATAAAAATCAAAATTTATTTACGAAAGAATCATATAATTATTTCTAAGCTTCTTATGTAATGTTGTATCATATTTATATCATAAATTCAAATTATGCATATTTAAATAAAACTGTTACTGCCAATATAATGTGTGTGTATTTTTAAAATATTCATACATCCATTCAACAATAACATATCATTTGGTTGATCTAAAGAAAACATATTAAATACATCAAAATTATTATTATTATATAATTTTTACCATCAATAATGATTTAATGTACAGTCCATCTTCCAATATTCTTCGGAATTACAGCTTCATAAAAATAATTCACATTTACACTCACGATCATTCTTTAACATATTCCGTGTTATATTAATTATAAAATAAACTTATGCAATTAATTATTATATTATTTTTAGTTATTATTTTAAGAAATGTACCTATCTTATTTTTAATAGATTAATAATATTTAAATTTTATGTTAGATAAATAAAACAGAATTCATATTACATAACTCCAGCGATGTCTCCTTTTCACCATAAAGTTCTTTAATCCTAGGCACACATTCACTAGAACACCATTTCCTGTTTCCGGTCCATCACATGTTTTTTAAAAGTTTATGAAAAATGAAAACCGTTCTTTTAAAATAAAATAAAAGTTAATTCTTCCATAAGAAATAAAATAAAATTAAAATAGTTTATAGGATCCTGTTTTAGTTCTTTCTAGAATATTATTCAAAGTTATTATTTTAAATTAGTCTATAGTTTATGAAAAATTATCATTTAATTATTTTAAGTTGACTGGGACGTCCACATATTATTTGTGCATTCCATAACAAAATATCCAGGTAAGAATAAACTTCTTTATCTATAAACGACCAGCGTTTAAATTATTTCAATATAATAATTTTTATTATATTAAGACTTTCAGCTAACTATATTTCAATTTATTTGCCTTTTAAAATTATTAACATTCAGTCTTTTAAACATAAAGACTTAGCAAGGCAAGTATTTATAAAAACTACTTTTATTTCTAATATCTTTCCTTAAGATATATTTAAATTTATATCTTACAAAATACTTTCTTTATAAAGAAGTATTTTATTCTTTAAAGTATTTAATTTTCTAATAGTCAATAGCAATTAGCTTTTAAAATTATATACTGTCCAAAATATTACTTTTCTCCATCTCGTAATTATCCGAACTAATCCAGCGTTTGTCATACTTTTAGTATAAAGTTTCCAATATATTTTCACTATATATGATGTTCCCATGACTATTTGCTTGTAAATTGAGCTTAATAGAGATGACCAATAGGGAAAAAATTAAGTTAACACTGCATGTTTATCATTTAAAACTTTTATAAATTATTTATAATGACACTCTTGTAATTTTACAATTGATTTTGAGAGCGTCTATCAAATTTACTTTGCTATTTTTAATAACACAATTAACTTGAAAATTCAATCACAGAGTTCTCTCCTAACAATTGAACTGAGCTTTTATACCGGAAGAAACTTCCCATTTGATTGGTAGATTAAACAATCAACTTGCTGGCTTATTTACATATTTTACCAACAATACAAAATTAAAAATAAATAATGGCTTATTTAATATTTAATATTTATTACATTATTAAATTTCTAAATAATCTTTATCGTTTATTTAAATCTATTAAACATTTTTTCTAAAAAATATTCTCTTACTTGATTTTAATTTTAACTTTTATAAGATTATTTTAAATAAACTAAGTCTATTTTATACGTTATATTTTTAAAGCAATACTTTTAAAATCAGATTTAATATTCTACATTGATTTATCTTTATTTTATCTCGTGATAACTCACGTATTATTTATAAATTTTATAACATGATTTTTAAAATAGTTTTGCAACTTTACTAAATAACTTCCAAGCATGTTTGTGTATATCTAACTAACATCTGTTCTTTACAACACAAGAAACGCTTGTCATAGTCTAAAAATAAACTAACAATTGCATTTTTTAAAATAAATATTTTTTTAAATAAATAAGATATTATAATAGATTTTAAAATAATTATTCGATATTATTAAAATCAAATATTAATTTTCTATTTAAGTATTACAATAATTAAAATATTTATATTCTTTTATAATATTATTTTATCAACAATAAATATATGCATTTAATTTTACTTGTCTTTTAAACACCTTTAGCTTTAAACACCTATTTATTAAATATATTAATGCAGTATTGATTATGGCCATTTTTCCAACTATATATTATAATTATCATCATTTAAAATGTCTCTCTCAATATCAGCACAATTTTACATATCAAATACTCATAGATTGCTTTAATTAAACTTTTTGAAATATTACCATAAGCAAAATCAACATCACATATTCAAATATATCTTAAATTTAAAATTTTTAATAGATTAGCACAAAAATTAAATGGTAACCCATACAAAAGGGCACAATATATATATATATATATTGGGTTTATCAGTGTTAAAGAATTTAAATATTGATCTATTTGATCACACAAGTCATCCACTGGATGACTTGTGTGAACAAGTCAAAATGTCGGTATATCAATATTTAAATTTTTAACATGGATGAACCTGCAAAATATTTTTTATATATGCAACCCATGAAAATCTTTGTATCAATATATATATATATATATATATATATATATATATATATATTGTACCCTTACTTCTCGATGTATAATATAGTTTGAAATACAACTAGCTCAATTAAATTATAATGCTTAATTAAAATTTGCATATCTATTTTTAATTTACTTTTATACTATCATATTCTAATTAAATTTATTATCAATTATCAAAATCAATATAGTTCTATAGTATGTACTAATTGAATAAGTATTTATCAAAATCATGAGACTGTGAAGTAAAGTTACAAAGCAATAAGTAGATTTACATTGAGTCAATATCTTCCAAGACACTGTCTCAATGGCATAAGAATACTATTACCTCCTTACTATCCTATTACTACATCTACAGCATTCTTATGGCTTTTAAATAAAATAACTCATCTTTAATAACAATAAAATAAATCTCAACTTTTAATTAAAATATAACTAAATAATCTCAGGCTCATCTATCTATTTTAAAGTAATAATAATTCATGTAAATAAGTATGATAAGGGATTTTATATCAAACCTAAATACACCTAACTTATTCTAATAATAACATATAATACTAATCTTAGGGTATAACTTAATCTTATCTATTTCTGTTATATCATCAATCATTAAATAAATAATCATATGTATATCTTTTATTTTCATATAGCATCTTAATTTGGAATAGATCAAAATCTTATAATTTAATAATCTGTGGCAATAAATAATATTGTAATCTTATAATGTGCATTATAACTACCTTATGACCATAATAATATTATATGTTAATGTCAATCAATTCTTATGAAATGATATCAAGAAAATATTGTTCAAATTATCTGTTGTCAAATGCTGTGGTGTAAAATAATGAACTCGACACACTTTTAAAACAAATTAAACAAATTTATTTACATTAACTTTAACCATGAATTTATTTACAATATTTACAGTTCAAAATTATGAAAACAAAGAAAAATAAAACAAAATAATAATACAATATGTTTCCACCATTATTAATTCATATTCCCAATAAGTAATTATACATTCTTTTAATGCTGTACTAATAACATTGAAGTATGCTTTTAAAACTTAAACTTTAAATAAATATCAGTGAACTTCAATTATTACACAAAAAAATTTATGTAAACAATATTTATGTAGCATATGTAAACAATTAAACTTTACTAATTAAATTGCTACATCACTTAAGTATTACTGTTACTTATTTCATTATGTATTAGTATGTGTTTATTTTACTATCAGCATTACTCTAATAGCATAATATAGAAACTAATGTATCTTTGTAATGTAATAACAATAATTGATCATAATTTATATTTCATTTAATGCAATTCATGCTACATGTTTTATCAAATATGCATTACATATCTGTACTGTTAATATAATAATATTTAAATTATTCATCAATTTCAAATTCATATAGTATTACATTAGATAAATTCTATGATTCTTTTCTATGTAAAATTATTACTTTACTTTATGTGTTATTCTACTTCTTCTTAATAACTTTCTTTCTACAAAAACATCCTTTAAAACTTATTTAAACTTTCCGGGAAAACAATCATCAAATTTAAATAAATACTAATTATCCAAACTATTTATACTTCATCATCTATATTCGGTAAATCTTCAACTCAAGTATAAACTTCTACATAAAACTTAACTTAATTTATCCAATAAAATAAAAATAAAATATAGACTTTTAAAATCTCTTCCTAACTTGCAATAAAATAATTATTTATGAATAACAAATATAATTCTAATACTGTAACATAAACAAAATATTAAAATTTATTTACGAAAGAATCATATAATTATTTCTAAGCTTTTTATGTAATGTTGCATCGTATTTATATCATAAATTCAAATTATGCATATTTAAATAAAACTGTCACTGCCAATATAATATGTGTGTATTTTAATATATTTATACATTCATTCAACAATATCATATCATTTGGTTGATCTAAAGAAAACATATTAAATACATCAAAATTATTATTATTATAAAATTTTTATCATAAGCAATGATTTAATGTACAGTCCATCTTCCAATATTCTTCGGAATTACAGCTTCATAAAATAATTCACATTTACACTCACAATCATTCTTTAATATATTACGTGTTATATTAATTATAAAATAAACTTATATAATTAATTATTATATTATTTTTAGTTATTATTTTAAGAAATGTACCTATCTTATTTTTAATAAATTAATAATATTTAATTTTTATGTTAGATAAATAAAACAGAATTCATATTACGTAACTCCAGCGATGTCTTCTTTTCCACCATATAGTTCTTTAATCCTAGGCATAAATTCACTAAAACACCATTTCCTTTTCCTGTTTATCACGTGGTTTCTTTAAAAGTTTTATAAAAATGATAACGTTCTTTTAAAATAAAATAAAAGTTTCCCACAAGAAAAATAAAATAAAATTAAAATAGTTTATAGGCTCCGGATCCAGTTCCTTAACGAAATTATTTAAAGTTATTATTTCTAAATTAGTCTATAGTTTATGAAAAATTATCATTTAATTATTTTAATTGACTTGGACGTCCACATATTACTTGCGCATTTCTTAACAAAATATCCAGGTAAGAATAAGCTTCTTCATCTAAAACAACCAGCGTTTAGACTATTTTAATATAATAATTTTATTATATTAAGACTTTTAGCTAATTATACTCTCAATTTATTTGCCTTTTAAAATTGTCAACATTCAGTCTTTTAAAACATAAAGACTTAATAAGGCAAGTATTTATAAAACTACTTTTATTTCTAATATCTTTACTTAAGATATACTTTTAAATTTATAGCTTGCAAAAATACTTTCTTCATAAAGAAGTATTTTATTCTTTAAAATATCTATTTTCTAATAGTCAATATTAATTAGCTTTTAAAATTATATACTGTCCAAAATACTACTTTTCTCCATCTTGTAATTTTCCGAACTAATCCAGCGTTTGTCATATTTCTAGTATAAAGTTTCCGATATATTTTCACTATATATGATGTTCCCATGACCATTTGCTTGCAAATTGAGCTTCAATATAGAGATGATTGATAAGGAAAAATTAAATTAACACTGCATGTCTATCATTTAAAACTTTTATAAATTATTTACAATGACACTCTTATAATTTTAAAATTGATTTTAAGAGCGTCTATCAAATTTACTTTGCTATTTTTAATAACACAATTAACTTGAAAAATCAATCACAAAGTCCTCTCCTAACAATTGAACTAAGCTTTTATACCGAAAGAAACTTCCCATTTGATTGGTACATTTAAACAATCAACTTGCTGGCTTATTTACATATTTACCAACAACACAAAATTTAAAATAAATAATGACTTATTTAATATTTAATATTTATTACATTATTAAATTTTTTAAAATAATCCTTATCATTTATTTAAATCCACTAAATATTTTTTAAAATATTCTTATTTATTTGATTTTAATTTTAACTTTTATAAGATTATTTAAAATACACTAAGTCTTTTTTATACATGATATTTTTAAAGCAATACTTTTTTAAATTTGATTTAATATTCTACATTGATTTATCTTTATTTTATCTCGTGATAGCTCACGTATTATTTATAAATTTTATAACATAATTTTAAAATAGTTGTGCAACTTTATTAGATAACTTCCAAGCATGTGTGTGCATATTTAACTAACATCTGTTTTTACAACACAAGAAACGCTTGTCATAATCCAAAAATAACTAACAATTGCATTTTTAAAACAAATATTTATTTTTAAAATAAATAAGATATTATAACAGATTTTAAATTAATAATTCGATATTATAAAATCAAATATTAATCTTCTATTTATGTACTTATAATAATTAAAATATTTATATTCATTTTATAACATTATTTATCAACAATAAATATATGCATTTAATTTTAACTTGTCATTTTAAATACTTTACATTTAAATATTTATTTATTAAATCTATTAATGCAGTATTAACTATGGCCAGTTCTTCCAACCATATATCATAGTAATCATCATTAAAATGTCTCTCTCTCAATTTCAGCACAATTTTACATATCAAATACTCACAGATTGCTTTAATTAAACCTTTTGAAATATTACCATAAACAAAATTAACATCACATATTCAAATATAACTTAAATTTAAAATTTTTTAACAGATTAGCACGAAAATTAGATGGTGACCCATACAAAAGGGCACAATATATATATTAAATGTAAAAGTATAATACCCAGTATAAAATATTATATGTAATATATAAATAAACAATTTAACGGCAAAAAATATTATATTTTAAATTTTTTAGTAGCGCTTTCAATTGTTTATTTATATAGTACATATATGTACCAGTTGAAATAGTCTGCTCACTGAAGATGACTCAAAATCGAAGCAAAAGTACCTCAAATTCAATCATGCTCAAGATACATAAGTCTGCAGCAATCTTGTATTCTAACATATTTGCCTGCTCTTCAAGTCTCTGACCCTATGAACAACAGTCCCAATGATACTGCATACTTATTTAATTCCAGGCCTGGAAATAGCAGTAGAGCATGAGATCAGACTATTGATGATGATCAAGTCAAGTGTAGCCCAGGAATTATACTTATTACAATTATTTTATTAATTATAGTTATTAATTAAAAGAAAATAATAATTGAGAAACCAAGATTTATGTATTATATAAATGTGTGTGTGTTGAAATGAAGATTGGCATGAGTTGCATAAGTAAAAGACATATTTTGCAGGTTCATCTGTGTTAAATAATTTAAAAAATTGATATTCCGACATTTTGACTTGGTCACACAAGTCATCCACTGGGAGATAAAAAGTAGAAAGATGGTTGTAGATACACTACAATCACTGATTTGAATAAACATTAAAGTTCCACCAATAGCAAAAATGTTAAATTTAAGATTGTCTTTTAAAAAAATCTTCCCAAATAGGAGGAAGTTTGCATGTATCATCTCGCTTATTGATACAATCTGGCCTTTTAAGTATCTCAATGGCTTTTATAATTTTGAACTGGTAGAGATTATCACATCTGGATATGATCCTGGTAATAGACAATTAATTTTATGACCTGAATCTATAGTATGGAGTGAGAGTGCTGCTGTTGATGAATGTTGTTTAACTGCATTAGCATGCTCATCTTCTTTAACACTGTTGTGATGATTACTCATACCTAAGTAAGAAGCTTTACAATTTTTACATGAGATTTGATAAACACCATGAGATTCAAGAGGGATTGAATCTTTAGGCTTGGTTATTATATTGCTGATCTTTTGATGAGTAGAAAATTCTGTATCTATATTATAGCATTTTAATATACGTCCAATACTGTCTGTAGTTCCTTTTACATATAACACAAATCCTAATAGCAGATTTATCATATTTTTGTTTCCTATTTTGTCCATTTTGGGCTTGAAATAAGGATTTTTTTTTATAAATTTATAATTATTTTCTAATAAAACACTATTAATATGATTTAATTCTTCTTTCAGATGTAAATTATCTGAAAGGTTAATTGTTCTATTTAAAAGAGTTTTGGCTACAGAAACTATCTGAGTTGGGTGATGATAAGAATGTAAATGTAAATATCTGTCTGTGTGTGTATTCTTTCTGCAAATTGAAAAAGATAAACCATTTGGTGTTCTGTTGACTAGATCATCAAGAAAAGGGAGTTTTCCATCAGACTCTATCTCCATTGTAAATTTAAGACATTAATGCACATTATTTAAATGTAAGAAAAAATCATCTAATTTATTTTTTTCATGTGTCTGAGCCAAATGAGAGGTTTTAAAGATGATGATTCTGAAGCACAAGTTTCTATATTTTCCATAAATAAATCAGCTATTACTTATGAGATAGGGTAGCCCATAGGAGTACCAAAAACTTGTCTGCAATCCTGTCTATTGTATACAAAATATGTGTCCAAGAGACAATGTTTAATCAAAGCAATAATATGATCTGGTAAATTGCAACATTGACAGATTATATTTAAAGCTTCATCAATGGCAATTTACCAGACCATAATATTGCTTTGATTAAACATTGTCTCTTGAACACATATTTTATATAAAATTGTCAGCATTACAGACAAGTTTTTGGTACTCCTATGGGCTCCCATATCTCAGGAGCAATAGCTGATTTATTCATAGAAAATATAGAAACTTGAGCTTTAGAATCATCATCTTTAAAACCTCTCATTTGGCTGAGATACATAGATGACACTTTTGTCATATGGCAACATGGATAAAATAAATTAGATGAATTTTTCTTACATTTGAATAATATGCACCTTCATATTACATTTACTATGGAAACAGGGGCTGATGGAAAACTCCTTTTTCTTGATGTTCTAGTCACCAGAACACCAAATTGTTTATCTTTTTCAATTTACAGAAAGAATACACACATGGACAGATATTTACACTTTCATTCTCATCATCACCAAACTCAGATAGTTTCTGTAGCCAAAACTATTTTAAATAGAGCAATGAAGATTTCAGATAATTCACATCTGAAAGAAGAAATAAATTATATTAATAGTGTTTTATTAGCAAATAATTATGTTTATAAATTTATAAAAAAGCTGTATTTCAAGCCCAAAATGGACAAAATACGAAACAGAAAGATGATAAATCAGCTATTAGGATTTGTGTTCCATATGTAAAAGGAACTACAGACAGCATTGGACTATATTAAAATGCTATAATATAGATACATCATTTTCTACTCATCAAAAGATCAGCAATATAATAACCAAGCCTAAGGATTCAATCCCTCTTGAATCTCATGGTGTTAGTCAAATCTCATGTAAAAATTGTAAAGCTTCTTACATACGTATGAGTAATCATCACATCAGTGTAAGGAGAGATGAGCATGCTAACGCAGTTAAACAACATTCATCATCATCAGCACTCTCACTCCATACTATAGATTCAGGTCATAAAATTGCAATATATATATATATATATATATACATTTCATGCTTAAGATAACGTTAACTGTTTGCAGTTAAACAACATTCATCATCATCAGCACTCTCACTCCATACTATAGATTCAGGTCATAAAATTGCAATATATATATATACATTTCATGCTTAAGATAACTAACTGTTTACAAAATTTCAGGAATTGTTTTATATAATCCCCTTTACTTTAATTATTCAATTGATATATTTTTTACTTTATGAGTTATAACTTGTGTGGAGGTGAACATGCCAATTTAACTTATATTTTACAAACATAAAGTTGTGACTGCATACAACAATCTACACGATTGGAACAGATTTGGATTACAGAAAGATGCTTGATAATTTAGCATTAATCATTTTGACAAATAAACATAAATATATAGTCTTAATCATTTATTTACAATCTTAAAATTATTACATATGTTTGAAAGGTATTATTTGAAAATAATATTTTTATACAAGAGACAAACAATGTGTTATATTGACAGGGAGAGGTACGGTATGTAATTATTACGGTTTTACAGAGAATGTGTATCGATTTATGTCTATGGGCATAAATTAGTATTTTAAAAATAATGTAATTTTAAAAACAGCATACTGACTAATTAGCATGTTGGCATATTTCATGAATCATAAATCATTTTAATAAAAGAATAACGATATTAGCATGTCATTAGAGAAATACAGATCTTATGGTAGTTTGAATACATCATCATTTTAACACATTTGCGAATGAATCAGGGTTCATACATCTGCACATTTTTGGCAAAATCATTCTGAATGAAAAGGTTGTGTTTGAATGCTTGGAGCCAGCTGTATGGAACATCTGCAACACAATCAAAATATCATACCTAGCATTCCACAGTTGAGAAAGTAGGATGGGGAGCTTCGGATTTCTGAAGTTTCAAATTACAAAGAAATAAAAAAATATATATATGTAAGTATTATAAGAGAAAGTAAAAGTATGCCAGTACCATTATCCTGAGCAATAAAATTAAGATGTTATATTCTAGAACCTGAAAATGGTTTGACCTCTGAGGAGTGATATGTTTAAATAAAGAATCATTAATCAAATTATAACTGATAATAACTATTAACTATTCATGGTAAACTAATAAAATTATTTTTAAATTTGATGGGTTTTTTAGTAAGAGAACTAACCATCCGGGCAAATGACAAAATCGGGTGATAACAATATAAAGGTTCATGATCTTTTAAACGACAATTTAGCAATAAATTCAAATAATAAAGTAACAGTATGCATCCTCAATAATCCAATTTAGTTGATAAAATGAGAATAAAAGATTTAAATATAAAAATCAACATAGCGAGCGATTTTTGTTAAAATGAATAAAACTTTACTAATAAATTTTAAATGAAGCTCCTGTTTCTTCTTCATTAAACAAATAAAATAAATCCTTATTAGACTCCTGAGATTGAATGATATTGGCATATTAATTAAATCAAATAAATTGTCTAAATACATAAAACAAATAAGTGGTGACAAAGTTATATACAAGAATTTAAATGTGAAAGGTAAGTTAAAATTATACTAAAATAGAAGGGATTTCAGAGAGAGAGAGAGAGTGTTCAAGAACAAAATTGAAAGGAATTATACACTAATATATTAAAAAAGTCATAGTTTCATTACATTATATATATATATATATATGACAATAGATGGCGTTATACCAAAAACACCTTCAAGCATTTGTTTACATAAATGTCAGAGCGAGTATTTCACTATCTCTAACTTAATTTCCACCTTCATATCATGATTTCAAGCTATTTGCTATCATCAGTGAAGGACAGGATTAATAAACTAGATCTAAAACATAAACTCTGAGCGTTTAAGAAACAGTTTCTATTCAGCTTGCAAGCGTGAATTTTTTAGACACGTAATGTCTTCAAACTCAGCATAGCATGCCAGATAGCTACATGAGTCTGATATCAGTTCAGCATCACCACATAGTAGAAGCCTCTGCAATATATATCATTGCAAGAAAGACCTCAAAGGTATATTTATGAAAAACAAAAAACACAAGTTAAAAACTTGCATACGCTTGTATTTATGACAATAGATGGCGTTATACCAAAAACACCTTCAAGCGTTTGTTTACATAAATGTCAGAGTGAGTATTTCACTATCTCTAACTTAATTTCCACTTTCATATTATGATTTCAAGCTATTTGCTATCATCAGTGACAGACAGGATTAAGAAAACAGGATTAAGAAACTAGATCTAAAACACAAACTCTGAGCGTTTAAGAAACAGTTTCTATTCAGCTTGCAAGCATGAATTTTTTAGACACGTAATGTCTTCAAACTCAGCATAGCATGCCAGATAGCTACATGAGTCTGATATCAGTTCAGCATCACCACATAGTAGAAGCCTCTGCAATATATATCATTGCAAGAAAGACCTCAAAGGTACATTTATTTTGTTTTAGATCTAGTTTCTTAATCCTGTCTTTCACTGACAATAGCAAATAGCTTGAAATCATGATATGAAGGTTGAAATTAAGTTAGAGATAGTGAAATACTCGCTCTGACATTTATGTAAACAAATTCTTGAAGGTGTTTTTGGTATAACGCCATCTATTGTCATAAATACAAGCGTATGCAAGTTTTTAACTTGTGTTTTTTGTTTTTCATAAATGTACCTTTGAGGTCTTTCTTGAAATGATATATATTGCAGAGGCTTCTACTATGTGGTGATCCTGAACTGATATCAGATTCATGTAGCTATCTGGCATGCTATGCTGACATTGAAGACATTATGTGTCTAAAAAACTCATGCTTGCAAGCTGAATAGAAATTGTTTCTTAAATGCTCAGAGTTTGTGTTTTAGATCTCGTTTCTTAATCCTGTCCTTCACTGACGATAGCAAATATCTTGAAATCATTATATGAAGGTGGAAATTAAGTTAGAGATAGTCAAATACTCACTCTGATATTTATGTAAACAAATGCTTGAAGGTGTTTTTGGTATAACGCCATCTATTGTCATAAATACAAGCGTATGCAAGTTTTTAACTTGTGTTTTTTGTTTTTCATAAATGTACTTTGAGGTCCTTCTTGCACTGATATATATTGCAGAGGCTTCTACTATGTGGTGATGCTGAACTAATATCAGACTCATGTAGCTATCTGGCATGCTATGCTGAGTTTGAAGACAGTACGTGTCTAAAAAATTCACTGTTGCATGCAGAATAGAAACTGTTTCTTAAATGCTCAGAGTTTGTGTTTTAGATCTAGTTTCTTAATCCTGTCCTTCACTGACGATAGCAAATAGCTTGAAATCATGATATGAAAGTGAAAATTAAGTTAGAGATAGTCAAATACTCACTCTGACATTTATGTAAACAAATTCTTGAATGTGTTTTTGGTATAACGCCATCTATTGTCATAAATACAAGCGTATGCAAGTTTTTAACTTGTGTTTTTTGTTTTTCATAAATGTACTTTGAGGTCCTTCTTGCACTGATATATATTGCAGAGGCTTCTTCTATGTGGTGATGCTGAACTGATATCAGACCCATGTAGCTATTTGGCATGCTATACTGAGTTTGAAGACATTACGTGTCTAAAAAATTCAAGCTTGCAAACTGAATAGAAACTGTTTCTTAAACACTCAGAGTTTGTGTTTTAGATCTAGTTTCTTAATCCTGTCCTTCACTGATGATAGCAAATAGCTTGAAATCATTATATGAAGGTGGAAATTAAGTTAGAGATAGTGAAATACTCGCTCTGACATTTATGTAAACAAACGCTTGAAGGTGTTTTTGGTATAATGCCATCTATTGTCATAAATACAATCGTATGCAAGTTTTTAACTTGTGTTTTTTGTTTTTCATAAATGTACCTTTGAGGTCTTTCTTGCAATGATATATATTGCAGAGGCTTCTACTATATGGTGATGCTGAACTGATATCAGACCCATGTAGCTATCTGGCATGCTATGCTGAGTTTGAAGACATTACCTGTCTAAAAAAATTCATGCTTGCAAGCTGAATAGAAACTGTTTCTTAAACACTCAGAGTTTGTGTTTTAGATCTAGTTTCTTTATCCTGTCCTTCACTGACAATAGCAAATAGCTTGAAATCATGATATGAATGTGGAAATGAAGTTAGAGATAGTGAAATATTCACTCTGACATTTATGTAAACAAACGCTTGAAGGTGTTTTTGGTATAACACCATCTATTGTCATAAATACAAGCGTATGCAAGTTTTTAACTTGTGTTGTTTGTTTTTCATAAATTTACCTTTGAGGTCTTTCTTGTAATGATATATATTGCAGAGGCTTCTGCTATGTGGTGATGCTGGACTGATATCAGACCCATGTAGCTATCTGGCATGCTATGCTGAGTTTAAAGACATTACGTGTCTAAAAAATTCACACTTGCAAGCTGAATAGAAACTGTTTCTTAAACGCTCAGAGTTTGTGTTTTAGATCTAGTTTCTTAATCCTGTCCTTCACTGATGATAGCAAATAGCTTGAAATCATAATATGAAAGTGGAAATTAAGTTAGAGATAGTGAAATACTCACTCTGACATTTATGTAAACAAACGCTTGAAGGTGTTTTTGGTATAACGCCATCTATTGTCATAAATACAAGCGTATGCAAATTTTTAGCTTGTTTTTTGTTTTTCATATATATATAAAGCAGCTTGTCATTAAGTGAGGTTACCTCAGGAAAGCACAGCATACCAGGCAGCCAGCAGGGACGGCACTCAGGTAGCCATCTAGAATGCTTGGTCCTCCAAACAGGCAGCAGGCAGACAATCTCTAAAAAGGAGATAAAGGTGAAAATTTTCCCCTATCCAAAGTTCATATCACCAAATGTGTGTTGGCTTCTTACAATTTGAAGATCTTGAATCATTTCTTGAATCACTTTCTCTGAAAATTTACTTGTTGAAATGTTCTGAAAGAATTTACTAAGTAAGTGACTTCTTTTGATCTATGGGCTCTTTTATACATTGTATAATCCTCCCCTCCCCCAGAATGTGTTTTCTATTGCCCACAGCTATCCCTGTAATCTTAATTTTAATTAGTAAAATATTTAATCAGCTAAATTTTAAAACAGATAAGGTTTGAAATACCATTTTAGATAATTTTAAAGATTTGTAAACGAACAAACAAAAAGGTTTCTCATAATTTGAATTAAATTTTAGTTCTAATTAGTGAAAATAATCTGACTATAGATACAAATCATTTCAGCTTATTAACAATTTAAGAAGTATTTTGAGCCTTCCCCATTTTTCTTTTTGTTTTTAAATTCCAATTACAATTAAAATATACATATAAAAATAATATAATTTTCAGCAATAAATATTACTAAATTATTACTTCATATATATATATATAAAAACAAAAAAATAAAGACTTATAAATCCAATAAATAATATAATATTTCAACCAGAGGACTGGTTTTCATCAGAAAGAAAAAAAATACACAGTAAAATGGCGATAATCAAAAATTACAGATTTGGCAAAAGATTAAAAATTTAACAAAACCCCCGTGATTGGTCACAAAATCTAACACAGAATATCTACCCAATCAATGACAAAATTCAAACAAAAAACAAAACTACATTCCCTCCTAATCAAGCTTAAATTCTATTTAAATTAAAATAAATATAAAAATAAAAAATCCAAAATTAAAAATTAAAATATTATACATATGTGCATACATAGAAAAATTAAACTATGCTCACACACAAAAAATAGCTGTGCTCACATTAATATTCATTAAAAACTAAAATACTTATACATTTTAAAAATTATAGTTAGTGCAAAGTACAATAATTTATAACTAATTATTTATCTATAAACCAATTAAACACAGATATTAAACATCCATGTAACCAATCTTTACATAAAAAACCTCATATAAGAAAATTTTCACATAAAAAACACACATATAGAAATCATTTAGGAGACCAGGTAACCCAGAGATGTAATAGTTCCAGTGTTCAAATTCAATCCATGCGGTTCTAAGGTCTTGAATTTAAAAATAAAAAAACTCTCCTTTTGTTTCCTCTCCCTTGTAGAAGAAAAACCTTCCTGAAGAATCACTACTTTTAAATCATCAATTGAATGATTCGGTAAGTTAAAATGTTTTGAAACCGGTCTATCTTTATTCTTATGCAAAATGTCAAATCTATGATTAGTCATTCTGACATGTAAACTATTTGCTGACTCACCTATATACTGGTTTAAACATCTACTACACTCTATCAAATATATCAAATTAACACTTTTACATGTAACATAATTAGGAATATACCATTTGAAATTACAATTCTTAGTACTAAAGACCACTTTTGTCACAACAATATGTTTACATGTAAAACATCTTTTATCTTTACATGGAGAACATCCTTTTTCCTGTACAGAACTACTAATAAAATTTGTTTTGACAAGTATATCTCTAAGTGATCTATGTTTTCGATATACAGCCTTAGGTGGATCAGAAAAAATAGATTTTAAATAATCTGTGGACTGTAATATGTTAAAATGTTTTGCCAATATCCGGTTAATATTCGGTAAATCTCTATTAAAAGTAAGAACCAATGGTGGAACATCTAATTGTTTTTTACTCTTTTCAGATAAAAGAAGTTTCTTTCTATCAATTAAAGAAGATCTCCTTACTGCATTATCCAACAATGTCTTAGGATACCTCATATTGAGCAATCTATTATATAAAATACTATTATTTTGTTGAAGAAATTTCTCATCATTACAAATCCTCTTCATCCTTAAAAATTGACTATAAGGAATATTAGCCTTTAAATGTTTAGGATGGTTACTATAAAAATGTAGATAGCGGTTATTATCAGTTGGTTTCCTATATACAGTGGTAGTAAGAACTCTATTAGTGTAAATAACTTCAACATCAAGAAAATGAGCAATTGATTTTGAAAAATTCATTGTGAAATTAATATGTTTATTAAAATTATTTAAATAACTTAAAAAATTATGAAGTTCAACTTCACTATGTGGCCATATCATGAAAATGTCATCTATATATCTAAGCCAAGTGTGAGGTTTCAGCTTAGCATTATCAAGTATAGAGGACTCCAGTTTTGACATAAAAATATTCGCATAACTTGGTGCCATCTTTGTACCCATTGCAGTACCTTGTTTCTGTAAATAGTATCTAGAATCAAAAGTAAAAAAATTATTTCTTAAAACCAAATATATTAATTCAACCATAGTAGTAATAAAACCATGATCATACTCTCTATCTTGTAAAGCACATTTAATAGCCTCAACTCCATCATCATGAGGTATATTTGTGTATAATGATACAATATCCAAAGTAACCAAAAACAATCAACTGGTAATTCAGATTTAATATTTTCTAACATGCAAAGAAAATGAGTAGTATCTTTAACATAAGAATTAAATGATGGTGGAATAAATTTAATAATATTATCAACATATGCTGAAATATTTTCTGTAGGACTACCAATACTAGCTACAATAGGTCTGCCTGGACAACCAGGTTTATGAATCTTTGGCAAAATATAAAAACTACTAGGATGAATTTTGGTTGGTACTAAAAAGTTATATACATTATTATTTATAAGACCCCTAGCTCTCATATCTTTTAAACTAAAAAGTATACCCTTGAATAATGAATTAATAGTGGTTAGTGAAATAGGCTCATAAAAAATTTTATCATCTAAAAGCTCCAGAGCTTTTTTAACATAATCATCTTTATTCATAATTACTACTGATCCACCTTTGTCAGCTGGTTTTATAATAATATCCTGTCTTTTCACTAAATTACGTAATGCATTCATCTCTCCCAATGTTAAATTACTCTTATACTTACTATGTTGTTTAAGTCTAATTTCATTAATAATATCCTGATATACATTATCAATGTACGTATCTAATAACACATTCCTTTGATGTGGTGGTGTCCAATCAGATCGTAATTTTCCAATAGTATCACATTCTTGGTTTCCAAAAATTCTCTTAATCTAAGTCTTCTTGAAAAATTATCTAAATCCTGATGAATTTTAAATTCATTTTTTTGATAAAATGACTGAACTGTAGGGCAAAAAGATAAACCTTTATTTAACAGTGAACATTCTGCCTCACTAAGATTAATGTTAGTTAGATTAATCACATTGTTTTCCTTATTAGCTAAACATAAAAAGTCATTGCTATAAATATTTGGGTTAGATTTATTAGTATTTGTATTTCCAGAAACTAAAATATTGTTAGTGCATTCAGAATCTGTAACTCTATGAACCAATGTATATATATATATATATATATATATATATATATATATACACACACACAAGATATGAATTATGGACCCTGCAGGAAGTTACTATAGCTGGCAAAGCATGAAGCTTGATGTAATTAGAGATTGACTGCTTCAATATATATATATATATAGGTAGGTAGGTAGGTAGGTAGGTAGGTAGGTAGGTAGGTAGGTAGGTAGGTAGGTAGGTAGATAGATAGATAGATAGATAGATAGATAGATAGATAGATAGATAGATAGATAGATAGATAGATAGATAGATAGATAGATAGATAGATAGATAGATAGATAGATAGATAGATAGATAGATAGATAGATAGATAGATAGATAGATAGATAGATAGATAGATAGATAGATAGATAGATAGATAGATAGATAGATACTGTTAACAATCAAAAATGTTACTGGTTTTTACTAATAATATACTATCCAGTTTATTTATGGTGATTTTGTTGAATAAATAACTTTCATCACCATCTAATATTTTAGTTCCACAATTTTCTACCAACTGGAGTGTTCATATTTACTTTCAGAGCATTATTATATGAAATTAAAAATTTCACACATCCTCATTCGAACACACTCGGTTGAGGCAAGTGGCATCTTGTTTTGCATTAATTTTATTTTATTAAACATGATTTTCTCCAAAAACATCATTTTTAAAACATCTTTTCTCATTAAACACTCATTTCAATTATATGTGTGTTTATTAATTTTATGTAGCTGTTGAAGTTATATATGGATTATTTGATTTTTTACCTTAGATTAGTTTTATTATTGTTATCATCATCATCATCATCATCATCATTATTGTTATTTTCTATGATTTATAAACAAAAATATTACATCCTGAAATTATCATTGGGAGATACCAAGTTCTTATCATTGTTTGATATCTTAAGACCTATTGACATGTTTTTCTACAATGATATAATTTTGCTATTTTTCAAAATAGATATAATAAACACCTTCATACTTCCCCATTCTTTTTAAATTCATATTAATAAAGATATAATAAAAGACAAATGACCCCCAAGATGCATTATGTGCTCAACCAGCACTCATCAGTTGCATGAAGGTGTTTATTACATCTATAAAGATATTATATACGGAACAGAGAAAGGTGAATAACTCCATGTGTGTATAAAATTTTAAAAAATCTGATATATTAATTTTTAACGGGAGTTTAAAGTTTATATCTGTGCTAAAGATAATCTCTAGTTTCGAAAATGATTAGTAATAATCATTAGTGTATTATTCTGAAATGGATGGCGTCAAAGTTGTGAGTGGAGGGAATTTAACAATGATAAATGAAAAGGTAACAATTTTCTAAATAGCTTTTAATTTTGTAACCAAATATGCCAATTTTAGAATTTAAAAATTATGTCTGTATTATTTTATTAACTTAAATAAGTTGATTAAAACATATATATGTATGTATGTACATATATATATTGTCTATACTAAAGTTATTTAGCCTTATGTATATATTTATATACTTTTTTTTCTTTAGTTGTAGACACAATTGTTGGCGGTAAGTACTCTATTTTATATATTAATTATATTTTTATTTCTTTTATTATTTATATTATTTGAAGTAATGAAATTAGAGTCATATTTAAAAAATCAACAATTATCACTAGTGTTTTTTTTTAAATAAAAAAAAACTCAAAAAATTAACCTAATTTTAGAGTTATATAAGTGCTACTAAAATGAAAAAAATATATATTTGAAAATAGTTTTCATTCTAAGTGATATTTAAATTTTAATTCACTAAACTTATAATTTTTAACGAATTCCTTCCATAGCTCGAAATCATTTTTATCATTGTTACAATTTATTTTTTAATTTATATACAATATATAATTTGTATATGATATGTCATAATTCGATTTACAATTTACCAAACTGTTCCTTGCGCTTAATCTCACAAACAAAGGATTTCATTGTTCAATATTTTTAGGTAATTTGAATGATCACACATTAAAATCTATACAATATATCTCATTAATTTCTAATTTCATATAAAACTAGGATTTTCAAAAAATCAAAGGGTGAATATATTTCATTTTCAAAACAATTTTTTTCAAATTTGAATATATAAGATAAATATAATAAATGAACATATTTTTTTTAAATAATTTTTCCGATTCTCCAATATTAATAAAGTTATATTCCGTTCTCAAAACCCTCTGATTTCATCGGTGAAATTTAGTTATATTTATTTCTTTGCCAATCATAAAATATCTACTAATTTAGCTTTAGAAATTATAACAAGAACAAACTCGAATTAACTTCCATTATGAACTGCATTGACGTTTAATGAAAGATTAATTATTTTTATTAATAACAATGAAGAATAAAATTCTGATCATTAATACCTCCAACGTATAAATCTTAAAAGAAGATTTAAAATTATTGAATTTATTCATGTCATATAATAATGAATTTGAAAGCTGCATTTTTACCAGACGAATTGAATTTAAATTGTCATGATAATGATTTCAGATAGTTTATGATATGTTTACTTAATTGATATTAAATCTAATAATACTTTATTATTTTTATTATTACATTTTAGCAGACTAACATAACTATACCTCTAATCCAATAAACTTAAATCATTTCTATTTTTATGAGTAAATATTTTTGGTAGTATCAATTTAAAAATTGTAACAAATCAAATATACGCCACAAAAGCTAATATGAGTTATTGTATGTACCTGTAAAATGCCCCATACAAAATATTGAAATCAAATAATGCCAATAAATATTAATTGTAATCAGTATTAATGGTTATTTAAGATACACTTTATAGTTCCACCTATTTTATATAAAGAAATATTAATATAAATTTCGATCATGGAAAATATAGTGTGTATATTGGTATATTCAATAAATAATTGTTGGTGAATGTTAAGTCTGCATTTTATCATATCAACAATTAAAAGTACTCAATATTCCAACTCTTATCCATGGTAGAGACACATAACTAGGCACTAATTATTTACAAAGCAAACAAAATAAAACAAAGAAATCATGATTACATTGACTAAGAACCTGTCTAACTAACTTATAATATTATACAAACATATGTGTAAAAGCCTCATCATCGAATTCTAGTTATTGCCATATCATCTTCTTCAGGGAACCCCTAGATATGTATGATTCTCCATGGTTGACAGAAAAGATAATATGCACAATAAAGTTACTCATTCATACTGCATAAAAATAAATATAAATGACTGTTAGTTAAAAGAAAAAATAAACAAATAATATGAACTCTGCCCTGTAGTAGTGCATGTGTTTAATATGGAATAATATCAAAAACTCTTACTTTGTTCCATTTCAAATGATGATGATCAAATTTCAAGTTACTGTAGAGGGAATTGTTCTAAACTCTATTTACATAAAAAGTGTCTAACATAATAACCCCCACCCCATACTATGTTGCTTTTATTCATAGTGGACTCTTCCAAATGTAGATATGTTGAAACCTCCAAGTGTAGAAATAAAAATATAATTTTACAAACGAATCAAAAAAATTTATAACAGATAATAAATCAAATTTTCTTGAAATCATCCTAATTAATGTCTGTGAATTATCAATAATGTCTCTCATGGCTGTAGTCTGTCTCTTCTAGTCATTGTACTTGGATAATTCATTCATCTTTTACTAGAATTCCTCACAAATGCACTTGAAGTGATGTTGTTTCACTTGAAGTGCTGTTGTTTCCATTTTCTGCAGTTGCTTTGCTTTTGGATTCATTCAGACATTTTGTGTGGGACATTTGGTGTTTTTTTAGAAATTATATAAACAAGTAGATTAAATCATCATTCTTACATGGTTGGGACAGTAGCACGCCAGTCCTATGTCATTATTCATTTAGCCCAAATAAATTGCTCAACAATTTATAATAGATTGAATTTTCCTTAGTATTGCTATTTGTCATTTAATGCTTTATATAAAAGCAAATAACTTCATCATTTACATATATATGCTGTGATATACTATTTATTTTCTCCATGTTCAAATAATAATGCAGTTTTTTATTTTTAATTATCAACTTAAAATCAGTTCATTTGTTTTATTAATTGTTTAAAATTATCAAAAATTTTCTGCTTAAATGCCAGTTGTGATTTCTTAAAATTTTACCTGTGAAAAATATATAAATACTGTGAAATATTTGAACAAGTCATTTTTCTTTTTTTGTATTCTAGTAATCAATTTTAAGATATTGGCTTTATACAGTTATCGTATCCTTTGAGAAATAACAAAAGGTGATGAAAATGAAATGCTTTCACTTTTATATCATGCTTAGTTTACATTGTTTAATATACTACATTTTTCATGTTCTTTTTTATATCCATGGCTATCTATTGTAACATATATTATATTGGTTATAGTCAAAATTAAAAGTATGCAATAAAATTCTTCTCTCATTTTCAAAGAATTGTTTGCTTAGAGACTGACTTGACACTAGGTCTTCACTATTTTTCTAAGACTAAGTCTTAAATTGTGACATTTAACACATTGACAAATAACTTATATATATATATATATAAATGAAGTATTACTTTAACTGGATTTTTAATTTTCAATGCATAAAAGGAATTATTTCATTGTGACACTCCTTTAATTTTGTACATAATAAAACAAACATTTGCCCTGTATATATTTATGTTGACATTAAATAAAAATGACGATGTGTATTCAAACATCTGTTATCTAAGTTGTCTTTAAAATGAGTTTGCTTTGTTGCTGTGAATAAACAAAGGCTGAACTCTATTTCAAATTGTAAGGTACTCTTACAATATATATATATAGTAACCAGTTGGATTACATGGCACAAAGCTAATTAGTTCTCTGTACATATATATATATATTGTAACTGGTTGGGTTACATGGTAAATCCATAATAATTAGTGTGTGTGCATATATATATATAGAAAGTAAAGGAAAAGTAGAAATAAACACAGACAAATTTTTGTAGATATTTGTATACATTTCCTGAAATAAAATAATAATAAGTAAAGGGTTAAATAATAACTGATTTAAAATAAAAATTGTTTTATAAATTAAACTTTTAAAAGGTCTGATAAATATTATTTGTATTTCTGATTTTGAAATTTAAATGTAAGAATTTTTTTTTTTGATAATTTAAAAAAAATGTCTATTTTTAAATCTTTTATTAATTTGTAAATTTTTATTATCTAAGTGAAAACATGTTTGTTTTCAAAAGGATTAGAGAGATAAAAATAAAATTCTGGTTTTAATCAAGGTGTAGTTATCACTTCAGATAATTTTATAAAAAGAGCTGGTAAAAAATATCAGTCAGTCTGGATAGTCATTTTTGAAGAGAGCAGTCTGGATAATAGTGTTTGTAAGAATGGTCAGTGAAAAGTTGGTTACAATATTTTGCTGCAACTTGAAATGCAGCAGTTGGTTTTAGCTGACCATAGAGTTGGCAGAATAGCTACTATAATTTGATATAGCTGAAGGCAGGACAGTAGATTCAGGAACCACAACTGTTTTCCTTGTAGGAGTTTGAATTCACATGGAGAAAATGACCCACTTCTTTGTGCTGAAATTCATAGCCTTAAACATGGAGAAGACAGTTGCTTGTCTGAAATCAATCAACCCAGGACAGTTGCTTGCCTGGAATAATTCTAGACAGAAATGGACCAACTACAAACCAAGATTTTACATGAATTACATACTTTTACCTGATGATAGCAACAAACTTGAATTACATTTTTCTGATGGACCAAAAACCAAGCTTGCCAAGAGAAAGCTTGAAGAAATTGGTGTACTGATGCTGCTGTTTATCTATGCATGCAGGGAACCACAGATAAACATATCAAGTGTGTATACAGTGAGTTGTATTTTTTAAATATTCATTATAAAAGACATTTTAACTTGGGAACTTAAAGTAAAATTTGTTTGAATCAAATATCTAAAAGGGAAATGGTTTGCTATATATATTTTGCAAATAAATAATTTTCATATTCATTAAAAGAAGAATATATCATTTAAATGCAAGTATAATTTTGTCTGAATTAAAATTGAAAAAGCAAATCTTTTAAATTGGTATAAAAATGCTGATAATTAATCAACAAATACTTGTCAAAAATTGACTATATTTTTTTTTTTAGAAAATAAAAGAGAACTTATAAACTGAAACTAATTTTAAATTATATCTAAATTTTGTTTATACACACCTATAGGTAAGAAATTTATAAGTTTTTCAAATGAATTAATTATAAAAAAATATAATATTGTAACAAGTTGAAATAGATAAAAGTCAGTGTGTGTATATACACGCTCACTCATATATGTAAAATTTTAGTATTTTTTTGTTATTAAATGTTAATTCATTTATTGAACATTAATTGTATATTATAAATTGTGTGTCTGTGTGCATATATATGTAAATTTTGTAACAAGTGAAATATGTTCAGAAATCACATGCATGTATGTGTGCATATATCTGTCAATTGTATTGCAAATACCAATGCTTGTCAATTATAAAACATATGTACAATTTATTCATTTTTATTGTTAATTGAAATGTTTGATTTTATATTATAAAATGCACATCTGTGTATGGATATGTGTATGCGTTTATAGAAACTTATTAAGAAATATTGTAAATCAGTATAAAAACTTTGTGTATATAATATTGATATTCAAAATCAGACCTTAAATAACATTTTTTTATTGTTATTAATAAACTTATTTAATTGTTAAAAAATGTTTCCATCATCTTTTTGTCAATACAATAATAGAACTTGTGATCTCTGAGCTAGTTTCGTGCATGGGATGAATCTATAAATAGAGATGTGTATTTAGTGCTTTGGGGCATCCAGAGATAATCAATCATCTTCCTGGTTGGTGCAATAGAGGATACTCTTTAAAGCCCAGTCACTATCTTTTATTTTACTTTAGTCTTATTAAAAAGATAAGTTTATAGTTGGCCAGTACATGTGGCTTGTGCATTAATGATGATCAGCATGTTTTAATATCTCAGCATTATCGTTTAAGTTTTTCTAATATATTCTAATGGATGGTCACTAAGCTGGTGCATCCAAGTTATGTTTAAATAATTTCTATAATCATAAATAAATCATACCACACATTTTAAGCGCTATAATTTTACCTGTAGCCTTTCCCTCTAATCTAACTAGTCCAATTTACATGATAAACCAAAGATGATTTCCTTATTAGCTAAGCTCACATGAAACTATAATCTGAGAAAAGATCATGAGGTGGATTAATAGTTTCTGGTCAAGCTAGCCTCAAAATCCACAAACCAGCAAACAAACATAAAATTATAAAATAAACTTCATATTTGTCAAACTAATAAATAAATAATGATTAGTTCGATGAAATGAATATGAAATTAGAAGTATAAATTAGGCAATAAGCGAATGAGGATGTAAATGATTAAATGAATGATGAAAATAAGTAATAATTAAATAATAAATAAAATGAGTCTGAGAATGAAGATGTGTAAGAGTTAATGGATGATTAAGATGAGAATGGAATAAGAGCTAACGAATGATGAGTGAATTAGGATAATGAATTAGGATGAAAGAAGAGAATAAAGAAAGATTGAAATGACAGGTGAGAGGAATGATGATGATGAAAGATTATGCATAGAACTCTAAATTTCTGTATTAAATTAAATGATAATGGAACAATTAAATCAATTATGAACTTCAAGCTCAGCAAAACCAGAATATCCACTATAAAGTCAAAATAAACTATATATGTTTCAGATAAAGAAGCAACTAATATTTTAATATTTAATTGACTTTTACAAACCAGTGAATGTTCCTAAATCCAATCCAACTATAATAAACAACTAAATTTAAAATCTATCATAAACTTTTGATTCTACACTACAAATTAATATAATTTATTCTTCTCAGGGTTCATATTACTTAAAGGATGATATACAAGATAAACTTGAGTCAGTGAGAGGGATTTTACCACTACCCAAGCATAACACACACAAAATAGCTCTTAATACTGAATCGAATTACTAAACCATATTCAATAATTTTAAATAAATTCTATACATTCCCTAACTATGCTAAACTTTAAGTTCCAATAAGTAAGAGTAATTTTTCAATAGCTAAACATAATAGCTTTCCAACTTTCTTTCTCCATTAATTAGAAACAAGGTGACCAGGACCAGTGAATGATAGATCTGTGAATTCAAATGAACTTATCAAACCAATATTAGGTTCTTTTAATCTTTTGGTGTATCACTTAAACTAATATTCTCTTGATTAGTATGTTTAATTATTAAATTATGATGCCCTGGATATATTCATAAATTATAGGGCTTAACACAATTATTCTGATATACTTACATATAGTGACTTTTACAATATTGATTGATGACAATTTCCCTATACTCACAGGATAGGTCGATAGCAATAACAATAATAATGTGTGGTGTGTGTTGATTAGCAATAAGAATACTGAAGACTAAATAAAATTTTAACACAACAATATTCATTTACATTATGTACAAGTTTCTTTTAGACACCTTACATGAAACAAGATAAATCCATTCCAAAATTAGGGATGGAAATTAACAATGTGGTAAGTAATGACCAACTAATATGACAAACATTTTGGGATATGTTTCTTTATTATTCTATCAGGTAAACTAAGAGAGTTAAACTTATTTGAGCTATTCTAGCATTGAAATTGCTAAAACAAAATGTATTAATATCCTTTGGATATACACAACTTTTAAATAAATAAAAAAACCTGTAAATTACAATTTATTATATTAAATTGTAGCTATTTACTATAAAAATTTCATTGCATTGATGTGGCCAAACATCATTAGTTAAATGCACACATGACACCAAAAACATTCACTATGTCCACAACTTAACCATTTATTAATTAACTGATCTTGCTAATTCATCAGTAAATACCTACTTGTTGAAAACCAATCCACATTGTCCATGTACACACCTTGCTCTTTTATGTAGACGTTCTACAAACACTAGTACGTTTTGGTTGGTCTATTTATAAACTGATGAAGATTACACAACATCAGAAAGACACTATTTCCATTAGACAACACTATAGCTATATCGGACTTTATCTTATCCTTGCTATTCGATTTAAAAAATGCTACACTTTATCATACACGTGGAATATTAACTATAAAACTTCTTGAGGGATCTAAATAAAGGGGGCTCTACAAAACAACATGATAGTTGTATATCAAGAAACAACATAATAGTTGTATAAGGATATGGCCAATTCTGATACCTTTTCATAGGTATAAAAGTGTGGGCATTGCCTCTCCACAGGAAAACAGAATTCAGACCATGGGATCTGCCTCTTTTAGGCGTAACTATGCTCTAAGCACTAACTTTTAATCAGCCCCAACAATATCATCCTCTCATATTAATCACAATGGGGAATTCTCAATCATCCCATGTACAATATTAATTATTATTATATCTAAGGCTCTTATATGTAGCCCAAACTCATCCTAAAATCTATCACAAATTCTGGTCAATAAAATAGCAAGGTAGAACAACATTAATAATCTAAGTGGTAACGCAAGTATTCCATTGCACATTGCAGAAACTGTTAATGTTTTATAAACAGACCACCAATATTAGTAAAATAACCATTAATTATTTCAAAATAATAATTATATCTTTTATTATAGCAAGCCATGTACACGTAAACAAGGAGGATTAAACTACATTTTGTATTTAAAGTGGGCATTTCGTTTATAAGCAAAATTAAGCTATAATAAAAAAATTCTTATTAAATTATTTTATATAATAAAACAATGGTATCATTATGTGTATATTTTTGACCAGTTTGGGTCTATTTGTTCCCCTCCTCAGTAGAATATTAACATCTGTTTTAGAAGTGAAAGAGGTAAACATTTCTCTTTCTTACCTGATATATAATATTTATTTTATGCTTTCCCTTCATTGGGAAAATAATATAAATATGGATAATAAATGTATATAACCTTATACATAGCTACATCATTACTTAATATATTTTATACCCTGGTATATATATAAAAAAAAAAAAACACCTAATACCTGAATAACACATGAAAGAAAAAAAAACGCATTACAATATTATATATAGCAATTAACAAACTAAACAATCATTACATTTTCTACCATTGGACTTTATCGATGTTTGATTCGTTCTTATAAGTAAAACAATATAAAAACGGATATGATAAGCAAACATTCCTGAGTAATTTATATATTTTGGTTATCCGGTTTAATATTAACATCTTCAGACAAAATTCAAACATTTCTCCAATGGCAATATAAATCCTTTATCGGTTTGTGTACTAATGTAAGCATACTGAAGCAATATTAAAACATTTTCGAGAATAAGTCATTTAAATAGGTTTAACTTATATATATGGATTTGTCTATTTTTGTTTTTCTTCTTTTTTTTTTTCTGCGCGAAGATCTGTTATACTCTTAAATAATCTGGGTGATTTTAAAACCATTTAAAATATTATCACGTTGCAAGTTATTAACTAACGATAAACAAATAAATACTTCTTTCACTTCCCTTTATCAGCAAATTAGGAGGTTTAAAGTTATACTGAGAAGCATCTATTTAATTATAAATACGATCTTCTAAGCGATTCTAATTAATATGTAATATATATATTTTCGATTGTAGCACAATTATAATTAGTTATTTACGATCTTTGAAAATAAACTTTTAAATCATTTATGGATTTTGTTTTTCATTTTAATTAATATATATTTTTCCAAATGCAGCACAATTATAATCAGTTTATTACGATCTTTGGAAATAAACTTTTAAATCATTTATGAATTTTGTTTACTTGGTTTTTTCCTCCACAGTAATTGTCACAATAAAAAAAAAAAAAAACTGGGTAATTTTAAACACTTAACATATTATTACCTTATATGTTGTATAATCAGGAAAAAAAAATCAATATTTCTTTATTCACTATTATTATTGGCACTTTATTTCATATTTACGAATGTTAAATAGACTTGATTTAATATTAAGCAATTATTAAGAATATATATATATTGACTGATTACTTCCCGGGGAAATATCAAAGCAGACGGTGTCTCTTCCCAATGACATAATAAATATTTTATGAAATTTTTTTCAACTAATTACTTTATATGATTTAAAGTGAAATTTTAATTTTTTCATTATTTCTTAAAATGATTTAGAATATTTTCATGAAATATTAATTTATACGCAAACGGATTAAAATACTTTAATCTTTTTTTTAACTTCAGTCTAAATAACTTTTGTGTTATGACTAGTTCTGATAATTGGTTAAAATAAAGAAAACAAAAATAAATGCTTACATTTTCTGGGATTATTTTCCTTCCAAATAGTACATTTTGGCAAATACTTATTCAAATAGCGGTCCTTCCAGTGTTTCCTTCAGTAGGCACAGTTAATAATCCAAGATCGATGAAAATTGGTGTAGAGATTTCACAGGGCTTTTTTTAAATTTACTCCATAGTATTCAAATTCATCTATCTATGAAATTTTGTCTCAATTAATTTAAAAAAATATATTTTCTAGCTTATTTCTTCTATTTTACTTCAGAAGTGGAGTTGTAGTCTTGTTCCATTTAAATTTCTTAGAGAGTCCCCCTCCCCCTACACACTTTTATATTATATACTTTTTATTACATGACAGGATTGGTTCTGAATGGGCCAATCATTGTAAAATGTGAATAAATTAAGTTTGATTTCTCTAGTGAGAATCATCTAGACTGATGCATTTCCAATTTACATCAAAATATAGTATATTTAAAGATTGTTTATAAAAAAAAATTACAAGACTTATAAATTGATTTTGCTGTTTATTTTTAATTATTGTTTAACAATACCAATACAATAAAGTGTTAAATAATTTTATGCTTCCCAGTAATATTTTAATACTATTAAAACAACAGTTGAATTAGCTGCCCACTGGAACAATGTGACACAATGTTTATGGGATTTATAACCACTCTATCAGACTTTCCAGTGTCTCACAATCAGTCAAGACCATCATCACCTCTTAAGATATTTTTTGATAAGCTTTTGCTTAGTGGGAAAATTATAATCCACAAGCATTTTAATATATATAATGAATATTTATACACTACTTTTCAATAATTTATAACTTAGTACTATTTAAAATTTAAAATTTTACACATTTATCCACTGAATAAAACCTACTATCTTTGAGCCTAAACATATGGTTACAATATATATATATTTGCATTGAATGAAACCATGGTTGGGTAAGGATTTTGGTAAATTTTGGAGTTAATCTAGTATTGTTTTATGGTTTTTGCATTTTTTACTAGTATAGTGTTAGGCAGTTTTGGTGATAAATAGTTGTTTTAGCAAATAATGCTTTAAAATTGAAAGAAATGTTGCAGGAGTTACCAGATAAAAGTAGGATTAAAAATAAATGTTAAAAAGTCTCAAGTAATATTCAATGGATTTTCCAAAATATAAAAATAAAAATTGATTATGATGAGTTAGAGTTAACAGTTAAAAATATATTTGTCAGATTATTAATACAGATGGAATCATGATGAGTGAAGCTAATCATAGAATTAAACTTGTTATTAAAACAGGCAAAACTCTCCATGCAGTACTGCCACTCAGTGCCAACCAGAGTAATCAATGGATGACAGAAATCTTATACATAAAATCCCCATCTAGTGCCTACTCATCCAATATCCCCAGACTAGTTTATGGCTTGGGGCCTTCATCAGAGAGGAGCTTGGGATCTGAGAGAACTGCCCCTAGATCTTAGAATCTAATGGAACCCTCCAGCAGCCACTTTTTATCTCTACTTAACTACAAAACTATGAGAATAAAATTGAAAACACAATAATATTTTCAATCTGAGCTCAACAGCTTATAAAGTCATATGGGTCCGAACCCAGTACAATACCTAGACATTTTGGTATCTTTGACTCTTTAACAACCATAGCCATAAGTATTATATTAGGCATGAATGATCTTAAACCACTAAATATTACATGATCACCATTTCTTATGCTGGCACATAACTGTTATCATAACAGACAAAACTATCCATACATTAGTGCCACTCAATGCCAACCAGAATAATAAATGGATGGTGGAAGGTTTGTGCATAAATTTCCATCTAATACCTACTCATCCAATATCCCCAGAGTAGTTTCTGGCTTGTGGCCTTTATCAGAGAGGATTTTTGAATCTGAGAAAACTGCCCTAGATCTTAAGATCAAATGTAACCCTCCAGAAGCCACCTTTTATCTCTTCTTAACTACAAAACTATGAGAATAAAATTTAAAACACAACAATATTTTCAATCTAAGCTGAACAGCTTATATAGTCATATGTTCCAAACACAGTTCAGCACCCATACATTTTGGTATCTTTGGCTTTTTAACAACCATAGTCACCACTATCCTATTAGGCAGGATTGGTGTTAAACCACTAAAGATCACATGATCACTATTTCTATGCTAGCACATAACTGTTATTAACACAGGCAAAACTACATTAGTGCCACTCAGTGCAACCAGATTAATCAATGGATACCAGAAGGCTTGTGCATAAAATTCCCATCTAGTGCCTACTCATCCAATATCACCAGACTAGTTTCTGGCTTTTAGCCTTAATCAGTGAGGAGCTTTGGGTGCTGAACTGTGTTCGGACCCTTTTTTCAATATAACTTGTTGAGCTTTGATTGCAAATATTATTGTGTTTTCAATTTTATTCTCATAGATTTGTAGTTAAGTACAGATAAAAGGTGGCTGCTGGAGGGTTACATTAAGAGCCTAAGATTTAGATGCAGTTCTCTCAGATCAAAAGTTTCCCACTGACAAAAGCCACAAACCAAAAACCAGTCTGTGGATATTGGATGAGTAGGCAGTAGATGGGGTATTTTATACATAAGCCTCTCACATCCATTCATTTTTCTGGTTGGCACTGAATGGCACTACTGTATTGAGAGTTTTGCCTGTTTTTTTCATAAAAGTTATGTGCTAGCATAAAAAATAGTTATCATGTGATGTTTAATGGTTTAGAATTAAACATGGTTGGAGTGGTTTTGGTAGAAATTGCTTGATACTAAAAGGAAATATTTCTATGTGTTTGAAAAGAAAGATTTTTAATAAATGTGTTTTACCAGTTCTTACTTGTGGATGTAAGACTTAGACAGTTAATAGAAAAGCAATACAAAGAGTTCAGACCACTCAAAAAAGTAGGAGAGGTTCATTTTAGCAGTAACAAAAATAGATCAAAAATACAATATATGGGTAAAAGAACAAACAAGTGTTATTGACCTCATTGAAAAAGTTAAAACACTGATGTGAAGTTGGGTTAGTCATATTGCTATAAGAGATTATAATAGATGAATAATAATAGATGGATAACTGAAATCTTAACTGGATTACAAGATATTGTAAAAGACTCAGACATAGATCATATGTGAGATGGATGTATGAAATTAAAAAGTCAGCCATGATGTGGAGAAGAGAAGCTAAAGATGGGAGAAGATGGTTTGAACTTGGAGAGATCTTTATCCTGCAGTGGATTGGTAATGGTTGTTGTTGATGATAACAATATATATAAAGGTAAAATAGAAATAATCAGTCAATATTTTTGTAGATATTTTCTACATAATCTGGAATAATAAGTAAAGGGGTAAATTACTTTGAATTTAAAACAAAATTTTATTATAAATAAACTTTTATAAAAGTTTGAATAAATACTAATGTTTTATTATTTGTAATTCTGATTTAAAATTTAAAAAAAAACAAGAATGGTCTATTTTTTAATTATTAATGCTTGTCATACATTTCTTTATCCATTTTTGAAAATCTTTGTGGATTAAAAATTCCAAAGGATTAAAGTAAAAACATGAACATCACACCCTTCATAAAATTTCAAAATTGATTCGAGGTAACTTGTAATTAAAAGTGATCTGAAAAAAGTAAAAAATGATTTTAGTCAAGATATGGATTATACATAAACACTCTGTTTCAATTAAGGTGTTTTTATCAATTAGATGATGACTCTTATAAAAAAGATTGATAAAAATATCAATTCAGTCTGCTTTTCAGTTTTGAACAGTCTCATTTTATGATTTAAAGAAGCAGCTAGCTCATTGCTTGCTACAAGGTTAACTAAAATATTTTGTGAAGCATTGACTGCAGTTTTTTGGTAATTGTAGCAGAGAATGGCAATAGTAAAGCTATCTGTAAAGCTAGAGAGTTAAAAAAACATAGCTGCCATGAAGTTGTTGCTGAAGTCAAGCAAGTAGATCCACCATTGAACAATCTACTAGTTCTAGAAACCAAAGTTTTGATTCAATTGAAGACTGAGCTAACTTCAAAATTGGATCAGTTATTCTGTGCAAATATGTTCTTGAGACAGTTTACTGACCTGAAGCACATAAAGCCATAGACAGAAAGGAGAATGGCAACCATATCTGAATCAAATTTGTTTTTGATGATGACAGAAAGCATGTATTATTCCTATTTTGATAATAGATGAAAAACCAAGCTTACCAAGATAAAGCTTGAGAAATTGGTATGCATATGCTGCTTTTCATCTTTATATGCAGAGAAGCATAGATAAACATTTATACAAAAGTGAGTTGTTTTAAAATAGTCGATTTAAAAGACATTTTGAAATTTTTATTATTTAATTTAAAGATGCTATAATTAGTTAAATGCAACATATGATAACATTATATATAAAGAAATTTTAAATAATTTCTTTGGAATAAAATGGTATTTCAATCTATAAATTAAAATAAAAGAAGTAATTACTTGCTTGAGTTAAATATCTAAAAGAAAGCAGCAGTCCACAGATGATTTTATATACTATTGATTTTATATATATTATTGAAGAAATTACTCTTAGCAGTTTCATCAATAATGACAATTTAAAAGTACCAGCAAATAAATTTTCTGGAATAAAAAATCTAGAAGAGATTTAACTGATAGACACTATTATATTTGTTTTGTCAAGATAATAAGTAAAAATATTTAAAATCTATATTTTTAAATTTAATCACTAATAATCCATCAATATTGGAGTGTTATATTTTTTTTAAAAAAAAGTTGATACTTTTTATTTAAAAGAAAAAAACGGGAACTTATAAACTATTTTTTTTTAAAAAAGAAAAAATACTGTAAAGTATTATGATAGAACTTGATTCATATTATATATAAGTGAATTTTATGAATTAATTAGAAAAAAACATTATTATTATTATTATTATTATTATTATTATTATTATTATTATTATTATTATTATTATTATTATTATTATTATTATTATTATTATTATTATTATTATTATTATTATTATTATTATTATTATTATTATTATTATTATTGATAATTATTATTATTTATTATTATTATTATTATTATATTTATTTTTAAAGGGATTATTATTATTATTATTATTATTATTGTTGTTGTTGTTGTTGTTAAATTATATGTTTTTCTACTTATCTATTTTTTTTCCTCGGTCAGCTTTGATTACTTTATATATTTCTGCTTATCAAAGCTTATTATGTTATAATATATCAGTTTGGGGGAACTGTTCTGCTTTTGCAATGACTATTTTGTCTGTTTTACAGAATTATAGATGCATATCATTTTTGGTAGATCACTTACCACATCTGTTAAAGATATTTATGCCACTTTTAATATACTACATATTTTCCATTTGTATAAATATAGAATGATTATTTATATTTATTGTAGGAAACTTCATTTGGATACTAAATCTTCTGTTGTAAATACTCATTTATCTACTAAATATCAGTTAGCTTTACCTATTTTTTTTAAAACATCCAGTAGGAAGCAATTTAGTTATAATGGTCCTAAATTGTTTAATATGTTTATAAGAGATTGTTCTGTGAATTTAATGAATACTAGTTATTTGATTTTTAAAAAGCATTTATGACACTGGTTATATTATGCTAAGCATTAGTTTTATTTTGTTTATATATATATATAGTTTATACTGTAATTGCCAAATGTAATATCTGTGCGATTTTTAATATTTTGTTATATTTATACTTTTTTTTGTATTTTATTAGTGTTTTTAGTTGTTGCATTTAAATTCCTCACACCATTGTAATCACAATGTGATCATTTTTTATTATATGTTAATCAAAATCAGACTGCATAAGTGATATATGCATGGTCTTATTCTACAGACCTTAATATAATTTATTTTTTATTGTTGCTAATAAACTTGCATTCAATTGTGTAATTTGTATTGCATCATATCTTTGTTAACATAACAGTAATAAAGCTTATGATCTCTAAGCTAAAACTGAGCACAGGCTGAAATTATAAATAGGGATGTATTTAATGCTTTAGAGGCATTCAGATGACAAGAGTCCTGTTTTGGCATGAAGAGTATATTCTTAAAATCCCTGCATTATATTTTATTTAATTTAATCTTTATTAGAATTTAATTTTTATGGTTGGCAGTGCATTAATGCTACTATGTGGCCTGATCATTTACGATTATTAGCATGAATTAATGTCCCAGAATTATTGTTTAGATTTTCTCTTTATGTATTTTGAAGGTTGACCATGTAAGTGGTGCATCCAAGTTAATGTTTAAATAATTGATCCAAGCATGAAAATGCTCAATATGTAGCCTGGTCTACAGAATACCCATTTCCAATGCAGTCACCAGATTGACTGTTGATTTATTGTACTGATGTGATCATTCATGATGATAACTGACTATTTCTATTGAACTTACTTTTACATATTATAATGCTTGTGGATTTATAATTACATATATAACTGCTTTAAGGAGTTAGCTAGCTAATCTCAGAAAGATTCCATAATCTCATTGGTCTCTTGTAATATATAAAATTGCTTATATATCCTCATGACTGCATCAGAAGCCTAAATCCAACTGGTTGGTAATATGCACATGAAGCAGCAAATAGCATGAAGCCTCAATGTTTAAAATTCCTATAGGTAATAAATAACATTCTTTTATTCCAATTTTTGATATCAATTGATGTATCCATTACAATCTTTGAAGCCTCCAGATCAGTAAAAGAAATGAACTCTATAAAATGCATAAAATGAACTATTGATGTGCATGTTTTAATGCCTTGTATTTATTTAATGCTTTATAGTATATTATATTCTATTGTGTGGTTTATGAAGTACATGTGTGGTTATATATAAAAATCTTAGTTTTAATTAATTAAGAAATTTTATAATTAGTTTACAAATTTTAGTAAGCATTTTAGTTAAAATAAATTATCTTGGAAAATTAATATTCTGTGAGTCAATTCTTTACTCATACCACTAATTAAAGCAGGCATTTATATTATTTTTTTTGATTGAGCTAGTTGAGATTTCTTAGGTGCCAAATTAGTTTGCTGTCATTTAAAGTATTTTAGTTACATTTTGTATAATTAACTGGCTTCTGGAGTTTACTCTGAAACAAAAAAGTGCTTTGAATGAAAGTTGTGGAATTTTGCAGTCGAGAAGATCTGTGACATGTAAAGATAGTCATATATATATATATATATATATATATATATATATATATATATATATATCCCGCTTTGTCATAGGTATATTCTTCTCTGCCTAAGGCACCATTGTCATGCAATAATTAAATTGAAGTTGGAGTAGATCAAATTTATAATAAATAAAGTTATAATAATGCCATATTTTTTATAAAAAGTCTTACAATTTTGCTTTTCACAATCTCTATTATATTAAAGAGTTGAAATTCATGTTATATTTTGTTTACTATTCAATCAACTACCCCACCCAGTTATATATTGTACCGGTTCAACAGCCCTATAGTGGTCTTGCATGGTTAGACTCTCATACGCACCGAGCATGAAATGACGTATGCTACAGAATGGGACATCGATAATAATTCTCTAAAATATTTTTGATTAAATATGAGTAAATACCTCAAAGAAATTATTAGAGGAAGTAGATTGAACCTAAAATTAGGCCCATCCAGACCTTCCTTGTTAAATTGTTTCATTAGCCGATTAATTATACGTTGACTAATTAAAGTGTCCTTACACACCTTTAAGAGTACTGAATACTTCCTTCGGTCTCTAGCGCCACTCCTGTTCAAGATTATACTTATTCCTTTTCTTTCCCGAGAGAGTGTGTAAAATGTGATTAGTCATTAACGAATATGAATATTTTGAGACGTTCGGACTAAAATAAAAGAAACAATCCAACTCCCCGGTAAGTTATCCCTATCTAGCTCACTTTATATTCTATAAATCTCAGGTTAACTACGTGGATTGGCATTTTGATAAAAAAAAAAAACTATATATCTGTACTAATAACTTAATAATTATTTTAAAGCTAAGTCAAAAATTTATAAACGATTTTAATTACAAAAGTGAATATTTATTATCCCCAGATTATTATATTTATCCTCCACTAATGCATACATATAAGTCCAATATATATAAAAAATATTTAAATTATATTTACCCTCCACCGATGCATATACATATGACACCAAGATATATATATATATATATAAAGAAAAAAACACAATATCTAAAAGATTACACAATGGGTGTGCCCTATATTCCTTCCCACTTTAGAGTAATAAATCCATATAACAAGGTATGCAGTAATAATAATAATAATATATATATATATATATATATATATATATATATATAATAAAAAAAATTTACAAAGAACATAAATGAGAGAGAAAAAATATATATATAATAGAATATAAAATAAAAAAAAATATATAACCAACTATACACGCTCCTCGGAATTTGTTCTTGTATTCAATTCAAACTTCCTGGGCCACACGGCTACTTCATAGGGCAGATAAGGCTTCCATTCACCGACATACTTTGAGTCTTTCTTGTCATCAGGGTCTGCTATTTCTTCTAAGGCATCTTCGGACTTGATAGCCAAACAGGTGGTGTACTACGGCTGAAAGTCTACTCCATGGTAGGATAATAACCCGGAATGTATAATTGAGCCATCTTTCAAATTATCGGATCTGTAAGTATACTTCTCCCGTATATATGTATATCGCACACGGCTGATTAGGGCAAGTAGATCCTAAATAAATTGCAGTTCTCCAACTATTATAATTTTGACAGACACAGTTCATTTTCTCCTTTCTCTCCGTCGGATTGTTTTTCACAAATCTCTATACTGTTCCATTTTTTTAGACTAGCGGGAGACAAGATTTAACTTTCTAAATCTTTGCCATTGGAATGCTTTTGCAAGCTTAGCATTAACTGGTCCGCACTCTTTAGCAGGCTAATCTCCCTTGATCCGCACGCTTTAGCAAGCTAGTACTCGACTGCTCAAAGCCCCCAGTAAGCAGCACATATAGCCCAAATAGTCCAATTGTCATACCCCCTCTACGAGCTATTGCATCAGCTAATAAATAAATTTAATTATACCTTTCTACATTCTTTTACCTTTTTATTTATTAAAGTACACTTTTGCAAGCTTCCATATTGAATCCTTGACACCCATTGTGCTTACATTCCTTTCTCAGATAAAATCTATTTTATCTTTATTCACGATCAACCGAAAATTCTTTTATACAAAACATTTTCTTCGGTTGAAAGTAGATTGTAATTAGCATAAAGGTTTTTTTTCCTTTACAAATTTAATTAATTAATTTCAAACCCTCTCATTCTAACAATTAGAAAAGATAAATTCCAATAAATGCAAAAACTTTTTAGCTATTTAGAATTTTCTTTTCTTTTTTTAGGAAAATAATAAAAAATAAAAATACATTTCTATATATGTGTGTTTGAACATTTATAAGTAGTAAAATACAACAAAAAAAAACTGTTCTACACATAAACAAATATTACAACATATTTTCCCTCTTTTTTTTTTTTTTTGACAGGTTTGTTAGTCGAATAAATTATTAAAACATATATACACTGCATACACTTGTACTGTGGGTATAATAAGAATATAATATAGCCCAAACCCATTTATTTATGTACTATATCCGTACCTCCCACTTCCCCTCTGAATTATAATTTACTAAATCATATTAAAATTATAATTTTCATGTAATACATGTAAGCTGTGCTGAATCTTCAGCAAACAGCCATTTTGTGCATGGCCGTTATACACGGACTGGCACAATATATATATATATATATATGGGGGGGGAATGTTTGAGTCTCACCATATCTGTATTACAGGGCACCACCAGGCTATTTCAACCTGGAAAATTTATATAGTAGGCAGATACACAATGTTAAAGGTCCTATTTTTATGTATTATTGACTCTCAGCCCTTGCGACTAGCTCATTGAGTAGCAGAGGTTTAAAACATATTTTTTAAAATATTTTTAATGAAGATTAAAAAAAATAAACTAGATCACTGCCAGTACTAATAACACAAAATATTTCATATATATATAGGTGACAACACACAAACTTGAAAAATAATTACTATAAAAAAATTATGCTTTATGTTTCATTATTATTATTATTATTATTATTATTATTATTATTATTATTATTATTATTATTATTATTATTATTATTATTATTATTATTATTATTATTATTATTATTATTATTATTATTATTATTATTATTATTATTATTATTATTATTATTATTATTATTATTATTATTATTATTATTATTATTATTATTATTATTATTATTATTATTATTATTAGTAGTAGTAGTAGTAGTAGTAGTAGTAGCAGTAGCAGTAGTAGTAGTAGTAGTATTTTACTTTAATTTTTAATCTTAGAATGTTGAGCATAGATAGGCCACTTAGACAACAAACTTAAAAGATTTTCAAAACATTTGACTCCAGGCTAAAAATCTGCAACTACACCAATGCTCATTTCTCAATATATATATATATATATATATCTGCACCCAATGCAATGTGAACATGTTAGCACAGAACCACACTGACAGGAATGTGCATCTGACAGTGTGATATTATTTGAAGAACATGACCTTTATCCAGTACAGGAATGTACATCTGTTTGGTGAAGGAATCATGCAAATAAAATAATAAAGAAAAATGCTGCATATGGACAGGAGAGTGGTCTATCTTGCTGACTTATAGTCCCTATCCATATAGCTGAAAGGGGTCAATGTTGTGGGAAGTACTCCACAGCCATTTCAATGCCATGACTACTCTTTGGGGTCATGCATTCAGTTGGGCATGTTACCCTAAATGCTAACACACTTCACATTACATTGATATAAACATCCATATATCCCTCCACCAGAATTGACACAACTACAAAAGAAATAGTCCGAAATCAAAAACCTTTTAAACTACCATATAATTAAACGTGTCTAAGTGGCCATCTACACTCAACTTAAATTTAAATCAATTTAATAATTTACTTTATATAAAAAATATTTAGTTTAGAGTATTTAACTTAATTTAAAATTACATTGTATTCAACTTATTTTTACATCAAATAATAGATTTGACCTATTTATTTTTAAATCTAATAATGCACAAATAATGATACATGTTTAATTTTATCTTTAAATTTGTTTGCAATTGCAAACTTCTGCCCTATTACAAACAGACCTTATACTAAACATAAATATAAAAAAAAATATAATACTTTTTTTTTTAAAGATTAGTTTAAATTTTAGATAAGACTTTAAAATTGCAAAATTTATAAAATAAAGTTCAGCTTTGATCAGGAAAAAAAATCTATAGTTCATATTTAAGGAAAAATAAAGTTCAGAGATTTTAAATTAAAGATAGTTTTTAGTTCATTTTTATCCTTTATAATTTATACTTTCCTTTTTCTGGGCTCATTTCTTCATGATGAAGAACTGAGTTTACACAAGGGCTATTTTCTGCGGACAATAATGATTTATGAAGATGTCCTATGATTTCTAAAGACGTTACTTGTGGTTCAATCCTGGTATTCATGGAGATGAAAGTTGCCTTTGGCCAGCCAGTCCAAGGGAAGCATGATTAAACAGATTACATTTTCTTTGGTATCAGCGACAATAACTTTTTTAGCATTTCAGCAATGACAAACTGTTTCAAAATTCTAATCTTGTAATTAATTTTTTTTTTTCAATTCTTCCTTTTATGGTCTGGAAACATCTTATCTAAGAATGTGCAGATCCATCAAACATTTTCAGTAAATTTTTCTCTGTGGTATGTGTATATCTTGGGAGGGAAAAGCAAGCCTTTTGTTTCTATTTCTCAACTCTTATCTATTTCGTAATAATTTTTTAATGGTCATTTTGCACTAAGGATCTGCTTGTAATTTTATTTTTAAGATTAAAAAGCTTTTTTATTATATTTATTTAAGATTAGAATATTTATTTCGATTCTAAAATTTTTAAACTTAATTTATTTCAATAATTAAATGAAACTTATTAATAAATTAATAATTCATTATTTGTGCATTTTGAACATCTGTGCTTTTAATTCAGTATTAGATATTCATAAAAAAATTTAAGTACTAAAACTTAAATGTAATGTGTATATATATATATATATATATATATATATATTGTAGCAGTCGATCTTAGCCCAAGATTGAGCTTCAATGTTCTACCCCTTAAGCCACATTTCATCCTGTTTTTGTTTGTCATATGTATATAAACTATACATATATTTTTGAGAAGCATCTATAAAAGTTATAAATATAAATTTTAAATAAAAATTCTTTAATTATTTTGATATTAATGTCCGTAGATGTGACTCAGATATATATATATATATATATATATTAACGGAGGCTTTTATATATATATAAAAGCACAAACAAATATTGTAAATAATTTTGTACTTTTTTACTTTAATTATATTTTATTTTGTAATTATTTTTCATTATAAAACTACATAAAGATTGAAGATGGAAGATGCAACTGGTAACTATCCAAGAGTAATTATAGGGTATTGTTTCATGATTTTAAAATGATTTTTTAAATCAAAGTTAATGAAAGTAAAATTTAAAACAAAGCTAATTGATTTTAAGTTAGCTGTTAACATTTTATCAAATCTATTTCCAATCTGGAAATTGATTTGAGTTTATTTTTGGACAGTTATTTAATGATTGCATCTCCAGTAACAATAGACAAAATATTTCTGTAGATTCAGGACTCATTTTGAATTAAGAAGTTTAATTAAAAACATTCTTTGAATAACTAAAAAATTTTATAAATAGGGCTGAACATCTATTGTGTTAGAGTATGGTCAATAGTCACCAATCGACTTCACATCTGTTTGATTTTTGAAATAGTTTTGTGTAGAGGGGCTCTCCATGCAGAGATGTAGCTCCTAACATCAAGAGTGTCCATGCCATCAGAGAACTACCAAGGCCAAGAAATATATTTGTTAGCTTAAGTCAAATTTGCCTACCACAAAAATAAAAAGGCGCTTTCCACAGAAGATTCATCCTTACTTTATTCCATAAAATCATGAGGTAACAAGCCCAAAGTCATTATAATCATATCACCTGAATTCTAACTACTCTAACTCTTTAAAATTAATGTTCTCTTTATGTTTAAACTTTTTTTAACTTGCTAATTGGAAGGTGTGTCAAATTAATAATTATTTTCTTTGTATCGATTCTCTGCAACCTTAATTAATCTTGCTGTGAAATATTTTATACAACTCATGCTTCTTATTCTTCCTATAATTTAGTGTGGTTATGATTTATTATTTATGATATTTTTTATGTTTTCACTTGATTTTTGTTTGTAAGTGCCAACCAAACCCAGTCTTACAAACATATTGTATATCCCTTGAAGAATAGAAGAGGGGAAATTAATTATTTAATGTCTTTATTTATAAATAGCTTATATGATTGAGTTTCTCTTTTAAAATGAATATATGCTTTTAAAAAGATGTTTAATCATAAATTTATACAAAATATATAAATACTTTTCAATCTGGGGTGGTTATTGCTGTCCATTAACTTTATTGATTTCTTTGTCAATCATCATCGTGAAAAGACTGGTGATCTAATTCTATTTTGTTATTTGTACCTTTAGGTGTGTTAATTTTATTTTATATGTTAAACAAAATAGCATTGATTCAAGAAGGGGGAGCAATTCACACATCATTAATTATAGTTTTAACTTCTGAGAAATAACTTTATCTTACATGGGCCATTATTTTAACATATCATTATGTGTTTGTTAAACCACTTAAGGCTTGATGTTAATATTTAAACCCAATGATTTTATATTCTTATAATAGTGTTGCTGGTATATGTCATAAATTATTTATAAGCCACATACAGCTTTGATCTGATTCACCCGTACCTCATTTCAGGGTTTCATGATCATCATCGTTTGTCATTCTTCTCATCATATATATATATATATATATATATATATATACTGCTCATATCTGTCTGTACCTCATTCCATAAAATTCAAAGCCTTCCATCTTAGTTAGTGTTCTCATCCGTAATAGGGGTATAAGTGTACTTCCTGGACAAAGCAGCTTAGGGTAGTTGAAGCTCTGTATGGTTATGGCATGATCCAGACCCATAGCAACTTCCTATCTACCTTATCCTTTTGGTACTCCTCAGCATGAAGCTGGTGTGCCACCTTAAAATAGAAGGATGACATTTTCTCAGTTGAAGTTGCCATTTTCTGCTCAGTGACATAATGCTTGCACTGAAATTTTTTATAGTTCAATTAGTAGCCTGTTTAGCAAAATAAATCATAATATGTGATAATGAAACGTTTTTCTCTTTAATTTTTTTTGTTGGAGTTTTTGATCCAACCTCTCATGAAGCTGATGTCCCCATTATTAAAACAAGCTGTTCCCATATCTATAGAGTTTCACAATATTTGATTGTTAAATGTCGAAAATGTAGAATAAATAAATAAATGATTTTAGTATACTTGGGATCAGAATATATCCGTATTTATTTGTCATAAATAAATGCTATAAATGAAAACAAAGTTCTATAATCAGTGAACCTCTATCATATATTTATATTGGTTTTCTAAATGTATAAATGTCCACCACACACCCAGATAAATCCATTTTGCAACACTAAATAAAATCCGATTTTCAAATATAAGTTACAAAATGCTGCAGTAAAGTGATATTTGTTAAAATAAAAATAATTGAATCAAGATTGTCAAATATTTATAACCAACATAAAGTTTAAACTGCACAAATTTAATTATATAAATAAAATCATCTTGAATTTTGTCAAAATAAATATTTATATTTTTAAACTTAATCCAGTTGTTTGTATTTCATTAATATATTTATGTATGTTTTTTTAAATTATATCTCAGGTTCACTCAATCTCTCATTATCATCATCACCAGTTGAGTTCTCATGCAAAACGTTGTAGCACAGGGCCAGGAAGAAATGAATTCATGTGCTATCACCATAGGTGTTATCCATAGTGTTATAGATTTGGGGAATGGGCAAATAGGTTATAATTCATGATTACCCCTGACCTGTGAATCTCAGGCATGATTGGATTCAGGGTACTTTTGCTTAAATTCTAAATCTTGTTGGATGAATATACATTTTTAACTGGTACAATATATATATATATATATATATTATATATATTATATATATATATATATCTTATATATATAATCAGAAAATAAAATATTGAGAATACATAGAACAAAATATCAGTTCTGCAATATAGATACACACTAAAAGCACAGAACGAAAACTATAGATATGAATGTTAACATTACTTTATAGAAGTTTAATTTTTATTTGACATTTTGTGATAAAGTATTACTTTTTATTTAATAAACTTCTACAATTTTCTGAATAATCACTATTCATTCTATTCTGTTATCAGCCATATTGGCTAATGAATGTATTCAATATTTTATTATTCTACTTTGTGAATATTTGTGTTACTAATAACAACTTAATTAAGATATTTCTCTAACACAAAAATAATATTTAAATTTATCATCAAATATAAAAAACAATTTTATAATGTAATCTTATGTAAAATAAATAAATAAAACATCCTAATAAGTAAAGAAAATACTCTAATAATGTTATGATCTGTTCATCATAATGTTAGATTCTTACTAATAATAAATATAAATAAATTCTGAGGGTCATTATGATATATCGATAATGACATCATATTATATTTTTTATATTATAATTGTGATTCGATAATTACCTTGTATATACTGCTCTGATAAAATGCCTTTGCTTTTTTATTTTATTAATTATATCATATTACTATATGATTAAATTGCATGTTAGCGTTCAAATCCAAAATTATTCCTGAAGTGCAACAAGAAAATAAAATTATCTCTTCGGAATAAAGGAGCTGAAACTTATAAAATGTTTAAATAAATAAAAAAAAACATTATATACTGCTATGTGCCAGACAGTATATAATACCCATGCACAAATTGGCTGTTGTTGAGGATTCAGCACAGTTAATCTTTATCGTATTAAATGTATATAATTTTAATAGATCAAATAGATCGTAATTTACATATATATTGTAAATATTTATATATGTTATGTAAATAAATGGGTTGGCCTATACTATATTCCTATTTATACCCACAGTACAAGTGTATGTATTATATGTATTAATAAATTTTATTCACACAGCAAAACTATATAAGAAAAAAAAGTAAGCTTGTAATAACATTTGTTTATGTGTTGGAACACTTTTTGTATTTAAGTTACATTGTCACTTGTAATGTTCCGATACACATATACATAAATGTAATTTTTTTTTGTTATTTCTAAAAAAATGTTTGAAATAGAATTTAAATGTTTTATCCATTATACTGGAATTTTTTTTTTTGTAATTAATATTGATTTATATATATATATAAAAAACTTTTTGTAAATTGTAATTTGCTTTTAAAAAAGAACAAAAAGATGGAAAGAAGATGTTTTGTATTAAAAAGGAATTTGTTCTTTTCGATCGTTTGTAAAGATAAAATCAAAAAGTTGGTCTTATCTAAAGAATAAAAGCATAATGGGTGATTTAATTTTCCAAGATGGAAACAATATAATGTCCAATATTAGAAAAATGTATACTTTAAAACACAAAAATTAAAAGAATGTGCATAAAGTATATGAAAAGTATAATTGAATTGTTGGCTGATGCAATAGCTCATAAGGGGTATTAAAATTAGACTGATAAAGGAAACATATGTGCTACCTATTAGGTGCATAGTGTTTAGTTGTCTCTAGCTTTTCCAAGTAATTGGACTTATATGTTTGCCTAAAGTTTAGTTGTTTCTTGCTTGTACAAGGAATAGGACTGTATATGGTTGCTGAGAGTTTAGTTGTTTCTTGTTTGTCCAAGAAATCGTACTGTATATGTTTGCTGAGAGTTGAGTTGTCTCTAGCTTGTGCAAGTAATCAGACTGTAGATGTTTGCTGAGAATAGAATTGTTTCTTGCTTGTCGAAGTAACCATACTGTATATGTTTTTTGAGAGTTTCATTCATTAATATATTTTATTCACACCATCACCATTAGAGTGCAGAAAGAAAGAGGAAATGAGATTTGAAAGCTAACCATTCGGATATGGTATTTCTGTTAAAGAAATCTTAGAAAACTACTGAAAGTAAAAAGAATGAAATAGAGAATAACCATTTCTGTCCTGATTGCAGCTATAGCTCTTCAGGGTAGCAAAACCATTACTATTCATGAAGTAAAAGTTTGCAGAGCTCGTAAATAGCCTATAAATCATATCTTCATTGAAAATCATATTAGGAAAATATAAGGCATATTTAACCAACATGCTAAGCATAATTTCCAATCTGAAGAAATTATAAGTAAAGCCGATTTTCTATGGTAAAATCTGACATGACAAATATGTCTACATGAAAACTATAGCCACAAAACCTAGAACTAATACCAGATAAAGATGAGCTCAATATTTGTTCAGATTTACCAGAAAATCATGGAATAGTCCACTAGCAGGAGTACACCACCCATTCATCCCTGAAGCCCAGAAATGCCATAGGAGAAGCAGCATACCCTGATGGAAAAAGATTCTAACACATGTATTAGTGAAAAGAAGGGCTATCTGCCCTATTGAATAGTTGTATGGTCCACTTTGATGTCGAACTTAATAGAATTCAAAAGAGCAGATGAGTGTATATTTTTTATAATATTAATTTTTTTTAAATACTTCATTTGTCTCCACTTACTTGTATCTTATTAATATTAATCATTTTATTTAATTTTTGTAGTATGTATAATGTTTGTTGGTATTTACATGCATGTCTCACCTAGATCTGCCACATGCAGGATCTCTTTATTTCCTAATATTTAAATTACTATGGCAACACCTCATGCTGAGTGTCCTACACCCATATTTTTTTTCTTCTCATGTGTCATAGCATCAGCTGGGAAGTGAACCCGTGACAACTACTTGTAAAGCAGCCATCACTGACCTCTCGACCACCAATGCTTGACTACACCCATATTTTTTAAACATCATTTTATGGTCCAAAATAATGATATAGATGCCTATCATATATAAATATAATTAAGCATGAAAATATTGGTGTGCCCATAATATTAATATATAAAAACCATAGGAATAGCCATTAGACATGCACATAAACCATTGGATTATTTTTCTTTTTAAATATATTTGTTGCATACACTTGATTTCTTAATTTGTTACTTTTAATGTGGGGAAGGAAGTATAGGCCACACACATTATGTGATCATTTGAAAATATTTTTTTTATATATGTGCATTTGTTTTCTGTAAATACATATCCAATTTAATCAATCAACTTCACATTAATATTAAATTTTCCATTATTTGAAATACTAATTATATTAAATATTTTTTTTTGTTATATGTAATTGCTGAAGGGAGATAAAAAAGAGATAATAAATAGTAGATTTCACATTTAAATTGTTTGCTGCTCAACTTACTTAGTTTGATTAATTATTTACTCTTTAGCATATAACTATAATTATTATAATCAAAGTACCAACCACTTATTAATCTGAGATAGAAAGAGGGAAATCATATAATGAGCTAGCCAAAGATAACTTACCAGGGAGTTGGATTGTTTCATTATTCATGTCCAAACTTATTAATTTATTAAAGTATATGATAGTGATCATTTACATTTGCACGATCTCTCAGGAAAGAAAAAAATAATTAATAATAAATTTCTTTATCAGGGGTGGCATGTAAAGACTGGATTAGAATATTTCAGTGCTTTCAAAGGGTGTGCATCATCCAAACGTGAACAATGTTTAATTAATTGGACGATTGTGGGATACTTTAACAGGAAAGGTTTTGATTGACCTAATTTAAAGTTGAATCTTATTCTAATATTTCTTTTGATATATTTTCTTCATATTTAGCCAACAATATTTTCGGGGAATTATTATCAATCTTTCACTTAACAACATACATCACATCATGCTCCATGCATATGTAGGTCAAATATAGTTAAGACCAGGGTAGAAACTTCGGACCAGTACAGAAAATAGAATTTATTAATATGGATCAAAATAAATGTATGAACATAAGTTTAGAGTAAAAAAAATAGCAAAAATAGAAAGGAATAACTATTTTATTACTAAGGCATATAGTTAGAATGGAGTAAATTTGACAATTTTTTTTTTAGCAGATATAAGAGAAAATTATTTATAAAAATCAGGAAATAGTGCTGGAAGGAAAGGGTGATTAGTAGGAGAATGGAATGTGATGATGTACTGTGCATTTTTCATACAAATTAAACAGAGAATATTTTTGAATTAAGTTAAAACGTTAAAATTGTGATATTAGAAATAATATAGAATATTTCTGAGTTTGAGTTTTAAAAAAATTACATGAATAAAATATTAGCAATACAAGATCGATAATAATACAGAATGAACATCTATATTTCCCAAGAGAAGAAATAAATGTTGAAAAGAGCAAGTAAAATAAAAATGGAACAAGCATTGAGTACTGAAACGAAAGATCTGGTAAACATTGAAATGTCAGTGGAAGAGCAGCCTGAAGAGCAGGGAGTGGAGGCTCAAAAAGTGAACCAGTGAAGGAAAGTGAATGCTTAAAGGTGATGATGAAAGAATTCTTAAACCATGCAAAAGAGAAAATGGCTAAAATGCCAAAAGAGTTAGAAGTGTGGAGAAGAGATATGTCTGAACAGACGAATGATATATATATAAAAATAGAGAATGTATGAAGTGAATTATTGTTGGAAATCAAAGGGAGATGCCAAAAGTTGGAAACGAAAGATGATAAACCCAATAAGAATAAAGAGAATGAATCAGAAGTAAATAAAACAGAGTTAGTCAAGTCAGGGCAAAAAATACAAGGCCTGAAAAAGAAATTAATGACAGTAAAATAATGAGTGAAGAATTTAAAGAAGAACAAAAACAGGACAAAAACATAAGAAATACTGAATCAAGATGTACAGATGAATCATTATTCAAGGTGACTAGATGTGACGATCTACCACTATACCAACAAAATATAAATCAAATTTTGAAGATATATGTGTTTGAAGGAAAAGCAAGGAAAGCTCTGGTAGAACACATAAAAAATTTTGAGAGTTATTTCCAAGTAAATAAAGTAAATGAAATTAGTAAATTGGCTATCACTAGTGCCCATCTTTATGGGGATGCATTAGCTTTGTGGGAGTCTTTGTTTCATCACCCTCAACCTTTTCAGGAATATAAAAATGCGGTAATTAGAAACTTCTGGAGTTCAAAACATCAGCAAATCATCCTGTATCAAACATGCAAGAGAAATATAGAGGCAATACAAATGAAAACTACTCCCAATTTTTTCATAGGCAAAGCAGCATAATTAAAAAAATTAAGTGGATGTCATACATCCAAGGGCCAAATTATTAAGATAATCTGACATAATTTCCCCTTCCGAATCAAACAAATGTTATCGACTACAAATTTAAGAATGATGGAATAGATGGCTGACTTGTTGAATGCTTTGGATATGAACCAACTGGACAAACTATTGGATAAAGCTAGGGTAAATCCACATATTAGTTCAGTAATATAAGATGGGGATGGTTCCAATCAAAATGATGGACATAGCAAGGCAAGGCCTAGAAGTTGGAGTTTAGAAATGGATCTCAAACATAATGGAAGCTGTTTCAATGACCAAGTAAAGAAATATGGAAAAGATAGGAAATATATGCCAGTTTCGCATGAGCCTCGGGGAAATAAAAACAAAAATTAAAAATCTAGCAGTTGTAGTCAGTTAAGTATTCTGTTTAAGAGTTGGCGGTGTAGACCTTGTGGTTTTTTGAACATTGCATGTGTAAGTCTGATTATGTCAGTTTACTAATACTCTGGTGGGAGATGATGAGAGTTTAGAGGGTTGGCTGGAGATTTATACATAGTCCAAGATTTATCTGGCTTTATGACAAATTATGTACTCTGGCAGTAGTGCGATGGTATTATTTTGCTGACAAAATAAAAAAAAGTTTTTTTCTCAGAGACCCTGAACCTTGTAATGCAAAAAGACCTTGTAACACTTAAAAAAAAAGAAATGGGCATGGGTGCATTAACTAAGGTTGTATATTAATAAAACTATTCAAAAATAGAGTTCATTTTTCCTTATCTGCAATGAAAAGAAAAAGATCCTGTAAGCCTCCAAATGTATGAGCATGGATGCATGTTCTAGATATTCTGGTACTTTATATACTTTGTCTGTCACAGGATTCTGGATGTAGTAGGGATCACTAGGCCAATGTTTTGGGTTTCTTATTGTCTTGATATCAGATATGAGTGGACAATGGGTCTGGACTTGGCATATCAATGTTTGTGAGACTGTGGGTTTGCATTTTTGTCGATTGGATAGTATGACTTCCGTACTCAAACAAATATATAAAAACGTTAAAATTTAGAATGAAAATAGTTAAATAAGACCATTGAAAAGAGTAATCTCATTTTAACAGTCTCATCAGGGACAGGGTTATTGTGCCAGACCATATATAATGTACATGCACAAAATGGCTGTTGTGGAGGATTCAGCATAACTAATATTTATTTATTAAAAGTATATGATTTTAATACATCAAATAGATCGTAATTTAGATATGTATTGTTAATATTTATATATGTTACATAAATAACTGGGTTGGTCTATACTATACTCTTATTTACTCCCACAGTATAAGTGTATGTATTATATGTATTAATAAATATTATTTGCACAGCAAAACTATATAAAAAACGTAAGCTTGTAGTAACATTTGTTTACGTGTTGGAACACTTTTTGTATTTAAGTTACATTGTCACTTGTAATGTTCCGATTCATATATACATAAATGTATTTTTTTTTTTGGTATTCCTAAAAAAATGTTTAAATAGAATTTCAATTTTTCATCAATTGTACTGGGATTTTTATTTGAAATTAATATTGATTTATAAAAATAAAAAAATTTGTAAATCGTAATTTTCTTTTAGAAAAGAAGAAAAAGAGAGAAAGAAAATGTTTTGAATTAAAAATGAATTTGTTCTTTTTGATCATTTTTAAAGATAAGATCAAAAAGTTGGTCTTATCTAAAGAATGAAAACATAATGGGTGATTTAATTAGTTAAGATGGAAACTATATAATTTCCAATATTGGAAAAAAGGTATATTTTAAAACACAAAAATTAAAAAAAATACGTAAAGTATATGAAAAGGATAATTGAATTCTTGGCTGATGCAATAGCTCATAGGGGGTATTGAAATTAGACTGATAAAGAAATCAGATGTGTTGGCTACTAGTGCTTTGACTTTAGTTGTCTCTGGCTTATCCAAGTAATTGGACTGTATAATGTTTGCTGAGAGTTTAGTTGTTCCTTGCTTGTCCAAGGAATCAGACTGCATATGTTTGCAGAGAGTTGATTTGCTTTTTGCATGTCCAAAAAATCAGACTGTATATGTTTGCTGATAATAATGTTGTCTCTAGCTTGTGCAAGTAATCAGACTGTAGATGTTTGCCGAGAATATAGCTGTTTCTTGCTTGTCCAAGGAATTGGACTGTATATGTTTTTTTTGAGAGTTTCATTCATTAATATATTTTGTTCACAACATACACCACAAGAGAGCAGAAATAAAAAAAAAAAGAAATGAGATTTGAAAGATAACCATTCAGATATGGTATTGCTGTTAAAGAAATCTTAGAAAGCTACTGAAAATAAAAAGATGGAAATAGAAAATAACCATTTCTGTCCTGATTGCAGCTATAGATCTCCAGGGGAGCAAAGCCAATATTAGCCACAAAATAAAAGTTTGCAAAGCTCATAAATGGCCTATGAATCATATTGCCATTGAAAATCATATTAGAATACTTTAAGCTGTATTTAACCAACTTACTAAGCATAATTTCCACTCTGAAGAAATTATAAATAAAACCGATTTTTTATGGTAAAATCTGATGTGAAAAATATGTCTACATGAAAATTATAGCCACAGACCCTAGAACAAATACCAGATAGAGATGGCCTCAATATTTCTTCAAGTTTACGGAAGATCATGGAGTGGAGCACTAGCAGCAGTACACTGCCCATTCATCCCCGAAGCCCGGAAATGCCATAGGAAAAGCAGCATACCCTGATAGCAGAAAAACTCTAACACATATATTGGTGAAAGGAAGCTCTCTCCGCCCTATGGAGTAGTGGTATGGTCCATTTTGAAGTCAAACTTAATACAATTCAAATGCTCAGATGAGTGTATATTTTTTATAATATTCATTTTTTTAAATACTTAATTTGTCTTTACTTACTTGTATGTTATCAATATTAATACTTTTATTTAATTTGTGTAGTATGTTTAACATTTGTTAGTATTTATGTGCATATCTGATCTATATCTGCCATGTGCAGGATCTATTTATTTCCTAATCTTTAAATTACTATGGTGACACTTCATGCTGAGTGTCCTATGTCCGTATTTTTTAAGCATCATTTTATGCATCCAAAATAATGACATAGATGTCTATCATATATAAATATAATTGTGCATGAAAATATTAATATTTAAAAAGCATAGAAATAGCCATTAGACATGTATGTAAACCGTTGGATTATTTTTCTTTTTAAACATATTTGTTGCATATACGTGATTTCTTAGTTTGTTATATTTAAAGTGGAAAGGCAGATAGATGTCTTGCGTTGTTAGCCGAGAGGTATCGCAGCCGCCATGCAAGCAAGTAGTTGGTTGCAGACGGGTGTGGGTTCGCGTCCCGGCAGATGCTATGACATATGGAAAAAAAAAAAAAGGCAGTATAGATCACACCCATTATGCGATCATTTAAAAAGATTATATATATATGCATTTGTTTTCTGTAAATATATATTCAATTTAATCAATCAATTTCACATTAATATTAATTTTTTTATTATTTGAAATACTAATTATATTAAATTATTTTTTGTTATATGTAATTGGTGGAAGGATTAAAAAAGAGATAATAAATAGTAGCTTTCACATTTAAATCATTTGCCGCTTAAGTTACTTGGTTTCAAGAATTATTTACTCATTAGCATATAACTATAATATATTATAATCAAAGTACCAATCCACTTATTAACCTGAGATAGAAAGTAAGAAATCATGTAATGAGCTAGACAGAGATAACATACCAGGGAGTTGGATTGTTTCATTATTCATGTCTGAACTTATTAATTTATTATGATATATGATAGTGATCATTTACATTTGCACACTCTCTCGGGAGAGAAAAGGAGAATTAATAATAAATTTCTTTATCGGGGGTGTCGGTTAAATGCTGGATTAGAATATTTTAGTGCTTTGAAAGGTGTGCAAAATCCAAAAGTCATCAACGTTTAGTTAATCGGATGATTGCAGAATAGTTTAACAGGGAAGGTTTCAATTGACATAATTTTAGGTTGAATCTTTTTTCGTTAATAATTCTTTTGAGATATTTTCTTCCTATTTAACCAAGAATATTTTAGGGGAATTATTATCTATTCTTCACTTAATAACATATGTCACTTCATGCTTGGAGCATATGCAGGTCAAATGTAGATAAGAAGAGGATAGAAACTTTGGACAGGTACTGCTATAAAAAATAAAGCAATTTTCAACTAATCTGTCGAATTGTCTGGAAGCATACACTTTGAAGTTTTATTCTGGACTTCAATAATGTTATATTAAAGTTGAACAAATTTTAACTGTACTATGAATCTATTTAAAAAAAAAAACTCTCTTTAAAAGATGGGTGTATCACATTGACAAATACTAGAAAAACATTGTGGCTAAAACACATCATTGTTTACCATAAGATTGATTTGAAATTTTGAATCAGGCATGGTTTCTATAATCATATAATATTTATAAACTATAATTAAACTTTTGAATGTCCAACTAATTTCAAACATTGTTGCAGTAAATTTTAAATGAGTAGAATTACTTTTAAACATTCGCTAAATGTATATTTTTCACAGACTCATGACAAAAATCCCTAATGCATCTCTTTAACTATTCTTCTAATTATCATACTTTTGTATCTTTTTTACATTATTTATGTTGCTTATTAAATTATGATTATGCTTTTACTAATGCAATTATTTTATTTGTTTTATTTATTTAGCTATTGTTGCCGTTGCAGATACCCTTTCAGGTAAAAAATATTTCTTTATAAAATAAGATATATTTTAATATAGAAATTCCTTTAATGAACTGAAAACATTTTATAAAGTTATTGCTACCAAATATTTTTTTTCTTTTCAATATAATGTAAACTATTTCAGTTCACTGACAACCCTTATAAATATTATTGCTTTGACAAAAGAACATTAGGATAATTCTGTAGTCATAAATGAAGCTTGGTTTTGTTATTCTTATAATGTGAGATGGTATTGTTTTTATATAAATTTAAAGTACATTTTATATGATTTTAAGTATTTGTAATCACTAATATGTTCCCATTGATTAACTTAGCTTAACCATTTTACCTAGTTACTTGATTTAAAAAAAAAAATCACATTTTTATAAGTGTCATAAGCATAATAGCTTATATCGTTTTGAATTATTTCATTCATTAATAAAATAACAGTATTATATTAAAATATGTGCCAGAAAGTAACATTCTAACAGTATTGTACTTTACTTATATGACAGAACAAAATAGAGAATATAAAATTTACTTTTGTAATTTCTAAGATAATAGTATAAAAGTTAAAACATTATTTTAATATAGGTCAGTTTCAGTGTCTGTAAAAGTTATTAGAATATTTAATATCTTTAAATATTTTATTTGGTAGTTGTAATAAATTATAACTAGATATTTAAAAAGTAATTAATAAGTAAATTAAAATTCAGAATGTCATTTTCTTTCAGTCCTGCATGTGTGTGCTTCCATGGGTGAATGGAAAGTGTTTTATAATAAATTAAGTAGTTTTAAAAGTTGAGTTATACAAACTCATAAAAATATAAATTAACAAATAATTATAATATTAGTTAAAATGGTATAATGAATAAAATAGCTGTTAATTTAAATAAATATCCTAAGATGGTTCAATCAGTCGATGTATGAACAATGTGATTATTTTTTATAAGAAAATTTTATTAACTTTATTCTAAATTAGGTTCCTTTAATCACATGTCATCTTGAAGTAACTAGACTAAAAATGTGTCATTTACTGATTGAAATATCCTTTGATTGTATAATAATTAAAAAAAGAAAAAAAGTTTGGTTGTTAAAAGTGGTTGACTTTTTTTTTTGTTTGTTTATTCCTTCTCTTCTGGTTGAATCCTGGCACAACATAAAATTTCAATGTAGTAATTTTTTATAAATTTATTATTTCTCTTAAAAGTATTTAATTTAAACTTAAATATTAACAAGTCAACAATGAATTTTGGTAACTTTTTAGGTAACTCACTCTTTGGTATCTGAATTACAATTAAGCTGTCTAAATTACTATAAAATGCTTCGAGAGAGTCTTATTGTTATTACTAACTATGTCAATAAAATTAACTACGGAACAAGTTTTAACACTAAACAGTTGCTTAATTTATTTATAAATTTTATAAGTAAAATTATGCAGAACAATTTTCCAGTCTTTATTTTGCTTAGTTATCTCATAAATGGGATAAATGTTAAAAGAAGAAAATTAAAATGCATAGACTATTTAAGCTGCATATTTAAGTTTAAAAACACATTCTATTATTTTGACTATTTAATGTCTAAAATTATTAATTGCCATTGGAACTGTTTACAGAATAATTTTAAAAAAAATGGTTATATAATCAGCATGCTTTATCAATTTTCTTCATATATAAAACATATGATTTGAGGGATGATAAATTTAAAATATTTACTATGCTAGGACTCTTTAATTAAAATTTTGATGAAATAATACAATGTATTATTTATAAGAAATATAAAATATCTACTTATTAATCTATACTATAAAGTTTGTAGAAGCATTTGTAAAGACGTTCTGATATGCTAACAAAATGCTTTATAAATTTTATTATGCAAATGTATTAAGTAATAACCTAGAAATGTATCATTATTTTCACAAATAAGTTTCAAACTGCTTAAAATGTATTCTTTAAAAGAGTAAAAATGAAGTTACAACATTAATTAAATAAAACTGCAGTATCCCAATACTGTTTATCAGCTATAAGAGTTATTGTATTACAATGTTGTCATTTCCCATTGTGTCTCATTATTGTTTTATTTCATTCATTTGCTGCTTATATTTAGAAGTGCTTATATATTTTTAGAACTAAATTAGTCATAAAAACAGTCATATATGTTTTGTTTTGAAAATTATTTTCTCATGTATAAAATAATAGTTTGACTAGAAAAAATGGCTAGTGCAAAGGAAGCTGACTTATGAACTAAAGTTTGTTTATTTATTGGTAAAAAATATTTTATGCAATATTTTTTTGGAATTTTGTTATATTTCATTTAACACCATTACATATTATAAGTGTGCCAGATAATTTATGTAACTTTATTTTTGATGGGTTTATCTGAATGGGTGGATATTCTACACTTATCAGAAATTTGGTATGTGCTTGATAAGCTAAATTATACTTTATCTATTTTGAGTCAGAGGAGATTTTCCATCTCACCAGAATTATTTTAAATGTATGTTACCTTACTCAGTTACATACTGAATAGCCAAAGTAGTTATTTATCGGAAGTTTTTTCTTTTATATTTTGCATAAATGCAACAGTAATTACAACTGTTAGTATTTTTATGCATTGAAAATTAGTATTCTCACAATTTTATCTGCATTATTATTAATGTCCACTCGTTGCCATAATTTTAATATTTAATATTTCATACAGGTGTGAATTGTAACCTTGTGCCAAAAATTTCATACGCTATTAAATTTTCTTTATTAATTTTTCACTCAGTTGATTTAAATTCCATTTGTTGATAAAGACATTGCTTATTGTTAGTATGATTAAAATTTTGAATATGACTTTAGTTAGTTATGGTGATGTTTGTATCTTGTTGTTAGTTAGTTATAATATTGTCGAGACTCATAATGTAAGAGCCTACTGATACATATTAGTGTACTTAATGGAGTGGATAAGTTCTCATCCTTATTATATTCTGTTCCATGAGGTGATAGTGCTTATTACTGGTTCATTACCATTCAATTAGATATTACTTGTTATCTGTGTGTCTTTCCATGTTTTCCTGATGCACTGTGACAAAAATCCAGATATCTTCTTTTGCTTCAGAAGTAGGTGTTTGCAAGCCACCATCCTTATGATGTATTTATTGATAATGCTTCTTTGTTCCATAGAGCATATGTTTGGTCTATCACCCATCTTGCATTTAAAGCTAGTTTTTCCCCAGGGTAAGTGAATTTTATTTTGTTTTGATATGTGATAACAAGATAAGCTCATTTAATAGATTTAGTTTCTTCAAGTTACACTTGGTTATTTTAGGTCTTAAGGGTGTAACATTGTCTATTTTGTGCTGTTATGATGCTAAAATCAGCCACAAACCAACCAACAACAGTTAGTAATTTTAAATGTTTAACTTGTAAGCATTTGGCAAGTAGATGAAATCCACACATGCTATGTAATTGCTGCATTCATGTAGAGTTTTTGGCAATGGATGTCTTAATTAATTTACTTTGAACATTTTAATAATTTGTATTGTGTGGACAGTAATTTTTTAATTTTATATTTCAATTGACTTTTGTTGAGTGTCCTATACATTTCATTCATTTAGTTGGTTATTTGTAAGTTCAAAATCCCCAAACAATAAGAATTATTATTTGTAATTTGAGAGTTATTTTAAATATGCCAGCTATTGCTTATGTGCAGTAAGCTAATAATATCCAGCACTGGCCAATCAGACAGTTAACCCTGGTTATTAATTTTTATAATGCTTTAATTTGGAGTAAATAAATAAAGAGAAATGATATGTTAATAAGCTATTGATTAATCCAATGTAAAACAAATCATTTTTATGATCCCCAAAAATTTGTTAAGGGATTGCTTATATTAGAGATGTATAAGAATTGGCTAGTGTTAACTCTCCATTTAAATAAACTGTTAAATAAGGTGATTTGTGTAGAATGATTTATTTTTTTAAAGGAAACCTTAGTAGTTTGTGTATAAGACCAAAAGATTTTGATTAAGTACTGTCAGTCAAATAACTATATTTGGTAGCAGCACTATCTTGCAATTTTTCCAAGTTGATGTAAATTTTATTATATTATATTGTAAATAAACTTATTGAGTACTTATTTAAAATGAATTTAGTTTCTGCTTATTGTTTTATATGCTATTGTCTTGGGTTCAGAATATTAATTATTTCATTTAATTAATATCATAGAGGATACTCATCTATCCACAGAAATAAAGTGAAGTTATGCATATATTTGTGATTTCTGGATGAAATCACTGTATCAGATAATTTTACGTTTCCAGATTCCAAAAGTAATATTTTGCTTAAGAATGATTTTAAACCGTGTTATCTTCTAAGGTGATGGTGTGATATAAAGTGGAAATGGTTAAATGTTTTGGAAGATTATGTATACTATTTTGGACTACACACATATTGTATTATTTTTATGTCAGGACCCAATACATATTTAGGTGCTTATGAAAGTTGTCTGTGGAAAGGTGAAGGGACATAAAAAGCATCCTGCTCCTTTTTCCATGTTGAGTAATGTCATGGGGAAAAAGGCTATAATTAGTCTAAATTTTGAATATTTTAATTTTGCAATTAGATATTCAAATAAATATCATTCCAATAATTTTCATAAATATTGTTGTCTTGTGGTAGAATGTGGTCATTCCAAGCAAGTGTTTGCCTCCTATAGTCAGCCGAGATATTATTCAGCTATTCATTACCTAATCATTTACTTAATAGGCAACTTCATGTTAGTGTTTTTCATAAGTGTATAGTAGGAATCTTGGGATCATTTACTTTTGTGGATTTTGCATTGATTTACTTAATTTTCTATATCTTAATATTAACTATTACTAGTGTAGAATGGGTATTTATTGTTTGTTTCCTGTGCTATAAAAAGAGCACACCTATAGTATTTTGTTTCATTTAATTTATTAAAAAATATGATATTAAAAGCAATGACAAGGATAGTGTGTATTTTGAAATATGAAATAGGAAACTTTAGTAGAAGATTTTTGTTTTTAGTCGCAGATCTGTTGTGCTTAGAGAATATGATTCGGTAGAGGGTTGAGTCTTATAACTATTTGATAAAGTAGAAATATTCCTCAATAATCTATTCCAAATTATTATTATTATTATTATTATTATTATTATTATTATTATTATTATTATTATTATTATTATTATTATTATTATTATTATTATTATTATTATTATTATTATTATTATTATTATTATTATTATTATTATTATTATTATTATTATTATTATTATTATTATTATTATTATTATTATTGTTGTTGTTGTTGTTGTTGTTATTATTATTATTATTATTATTATTATTATTATTATTATTATTATTATTATTATGCTCTCATTGTTTGGAAGTGTTGTATGATTTTTCCTCCATTTTGTTATAGTTTCTGTGAACTATCATCTTTGTAAATTTTATTGTAACCCACTGTGTATAGCTGAAGAGTCTGTAATTTTTGATGTTTTTATTTTATTTTCTCTTTCTCCTCATCTTCTTCTCTTTGTCATTTTCTATCCTCTCTTGTTTTCTCACTATCTCATCCTCCCATCCTCTTCTTTTTTATCTTCTTCCCTCTCGTTTCTCACCCTTACTCCCCTTCTCCTCTCCAAATTGATAGCATTATATATATATATATATATATATATATATATATATATATATATATATATATATATATTGTAACTCTCCCCCATATATTTGTAACTCTCCCCCAACACCTCTCCAACCTTTCCTAGCAACAAATACCCGGGGTGCCAATTCTATTCACAGTAGAATAAACAACTAGTCGGATCTTGCTTTAAATTATTAATGAGAGTCTTATAATGCTGTACTCCATAGCTTTGCTCAGTTGGGGGCTACAGAGATCTATCAGGTGTAAAATGTATACTAAATATGGGAGGAAACATTACTAGTAATAGGAATAAAACGTCTATTAAGTTTTAAAATAAATAAATAATTGAAATTGGTAAAGTTCTACCATTTAAATGTACAAGTTATAGTTTAACCTCAACTACTCTCATCATCCAAATGCATAGAACAACCTTTACTGTGTGATAGAATTAAAATAATAAAATGAAGATGTAATACTGAATAACTCTAGTGAATGTAAGTTAGGATAAATACAAAATAAAATATAACACTACTTAGCTGTCAATTGTACTGTAATTTAAAATATGTAAGTGAATTAATGTCTAATCTAGAATAATATGGGGATATCTCAGGGAATTAATTTATTGTATGGCTTAAAATCAAATCTATACTCTACAACATCTACTAATTACTACCATGAAAGTAATGACATATATTAAACATTATTCTAATAAAAAATGGTAGTAGTTAGATAATGAAAAAATAGGGTGCATTTTGATTTCAATTCATCGTCTAAATAATAACTAAATAATAAAATTTGCAGAGAACGATTAATTAATCAAACATGTTTGGATCAAAGAAACAACATCCTCAGATCTGAACATATTGATTATTAAATTATGGAATAGTGCAACCATATCATATTTTATACATAGGTGTGTGTGCTTGTGTGGAAATATAGAACAGGAATGCATGCCAAATAAGAATTCTGAACAAAGCTTTTAAATAAATAAAACATTTATTACAAGATAATTAAATAAACATTTGTTTTTCTAATTTATGCATATAATGTTTTGGAATAATTCCAACATCAATGACTGAATATTCTACATAAGAATAAATAACATAAAAATATACTTTCTGGTATTTTATTTCAACATGTGCCAGCTATCAGTCTATTTTGATAAATTTATGAAAAAAAACCATTATAATGATAGCACCAAAATAGCAAAATCATGAAACTAAACTTCTTGGTATTTTACTTATAAAATATACTCAAGCTATCAGTCAATTCTGATATGCTTATAAAAAAGAAAACTCCATTGGACACTGACACTATAATTATAAAATGTGAAACTAAATTATTGACATTTTCACTAAAAATACACATCAAAATAATATTAGAGGGGTTTAAATCTATGAGTAAGAGGTCAAGCAATCCTTTATAGATCAAATGAATAATTCTATTAAGTGGCTACCCTTTCTTTTTTTGCTTGCTTATTCAAAATTAGGATGAAACATTATGAGATTTGATGGTATAAAGCTTAAAATAGATCATATGAGGAGATGTGAAACAATGATTAATGAATAACAAATCAATGATGGATTTTCTCCATACCTTCTGAATTAATAATATTTTATTCATGCATCTAAATTGTGTTACCTGTTATAAAATAATTAACATAGCTAAATCCAATCGTTTTACTTATGAAACCAAGAAATAACATGTCATAAGATGGAAGATGTCAAGGCCAACCAAGCTTTAACACTAATTCTGCTCCAGTTGTCTGAGAGAAAAATCAATTCTACCTTTACTTTCTTTTCTTATCAGTAAACTATCTTACACTTACTTATCTATGAATAAATGATGGGAAAACATTCCACATAAATACATGGGGGATAAAAGTTTATTAACTCTAATCATTCAAATAACATAACACAGTGACTCCTTAGCCTAATCCTGAGGCTTCAATGCTGGTGTGGACATCGTCTCATTACAAAAAACAAGAGAAATACATTACTTGATTTTACATACTATAACTATCATAAAATACAACTATTTAATCTGGAAAATATAATCCACTCATGAAAAATATTCAAATAAATCAAGGGAGAGTTCTTTCAATACCTGACAATACAAGATATAACATAAACAATTTCTTTCCGCATAGCCAATAACACATTGTAAGCATAAAACCATTTACTCTTATATACATCCCTAATCTTTTCACTTCTTTTTGGCACATGTCATCATCTAAAACTGATGAAAATTAAGTTATTTCTACTTTCAATTCAACAATTATATAACTAGATTAAATAACAGACAGGTATATAAGCATAATAATGCATAAACAATTCCACATCATTTGTGATAAGGAAATATTGTAATGACATTAATTAATAAGTTATATAATAAAAAAAATGAATCTCTCATTTCTGATAAAGTATAATATTTCAACTTGAAAATATAATAATTATTACTTAATAATTCTCATTATTTCTAGCAAAGCAATGACAAAATAACACTTTAGTTTTTTGGCATTAGCCCATAAATTGAAATAAAAAGTCTGGTTTGGGATAAACAATAAATCTTTAAATTTGAAGTAAAATAAGTATTGAGAAATGAATCCCATAACTTCTTAAAACTAAAGCATAAAATAATAAATTTTATGCAATTACCATTTCTCACAAATGAGCTATTAACTCCTTAGTAACAGACAGATATGTCTATTGCTGTCACATGAAGATAGGAATACATGTACACAATAAAATAAATTAAAGCAACAACTAATTTCCCAGTACACTATTTTTTCATATTATATTTTTCTGAGACTTTCTTGAAGAGAAAAATAATAATTGAATAATAATAAAAATATAAGACAAATAATTAATCTACCTGTCTATCAAATGCTAACAAAATAATAATAATCATCATCAAAGTTTTTTTTTTTACAGCTGGAACACAAAGGTTCATTTATAGTCCATAGATACACATTTTTGTCATGTAAGAAACTGATGATGATCACTTGTATAACATTAAATATGGATAAACACATAACAATTTTCTGCAGAGAGATAAATAATATTAATTGATTTCAATTGGAGAGCATTTCAAAGTTGTTAGTGATGACTAATGAAATTAATGGCAATATAACATATGAAACATTTCATTATTGCAAATAAATATTTAATACTGTGTAAGTTGAGCAATAATTTATTATTTAATTCATTATGCTTACTAAGGCATTTGTTCTAAATTTACAAAAGTAATTCATTAGGTAAATAACTACTCAGTTCATAAAATCCATTTAAATTCACGTAAGTTTAATAATAATAATAATAATAATAATAATAATAATAATAATAATAATAATAATAATAATAATAATAATAATAATAATAATAATAATAATAATAATAATAATAATAATAATAATAATAATAATAATAATAATAATAATAATAATAATCAAATATAAATGAGGAACAATAGTAGAATGTAAATATCAACATCAAGTTTACATGCTCTCCCAGTCATACAATTATAAGTACATTCAGAAATAAGTTAATAATTCATTAATTATGGGTCATACATTTCATTTTTTATTCCTAAAAATGCAAATGGTTAGGTATGAATTTTTGTCAATAATAATAAATCATGTTATCGTAAGTTATACACAAACATCTTTCCATTTAAACTTTTTTCCTTTATAGCTAGCAAAAATTATCAACAAAGAGTTTCTGAAGCATTTGATGAAAAAATTCAGCATAAATCTTACCAAATAATAATAAAATTCACACATTCCAGTTATTTCTTTAATATTATAGATTAAATCTAGGCAAATCAAACTTATAATGTGCACACACATTTTGATTGCTTTTTTAATATTGTAAATAAAATTTAGGCAAAATAGACTTGAAATAATATAAACATGTATTTCACTTATTTTTTTAATATTAGAGATTAAATTTAGGCAAAGCAAATTTATAATAGAGGCACACATATGCATTGCAAATGATTTTTAAATATAGATTAGTCAATTAGAAGTAGAGAAAATGTACTTTCTTTCCTACATTGTTTATATTTGCATTTCATTTTTTTTATCTTCCCAAAAAGAATTTTCTAACTATTTTTATCCAGATCATTAATAAAAGTTTTCACTTTTGAGTTTGAACTATGGAAGAACCAATTTGTAGAGGCAAAAAAAGTGTACTAATAAAAACCTTTTATGGAGAGAGAATTGTTGTATTGAGAAAAGCCAACTTTGTAAAAGTATCCCCCTTTTATATCAAATTATTACCCAAGCATTTGTTTCTTCCACCAATCCAAGGTCATTCAAAATTTCAACTCTAGAAAAAGATTACTCCTCCCACTCTACTGACATAATTAGTTACAAATTATACAAGAAATTATCTCTCTTGAAAGAAAGAAAAATAATTTTGTCTTTAAAAAAATATTAAATTGAACCAAGAATAAAATACTCTGTAAAAAAATGATTATTTTAGCAAATAAAATATTTGATAGTGTATTTGTCAGTTTCCAATTCACTGGTCCATTGATTCATTAATTCATCTAAAATGTGTTTAAACTTGTTATTTAGGAAATTAAGTATTTTGCTGTGAAACATGATATTTCATAGTTTAATGAAGTACATGAATGAAAATGAAGTTGAAAGATGGCATAAACATACATGCACATCCATAAATGTTGTACTACAGCTACTAAACCAATCTGACAAAATGAAACTTTCTATGATTATGAACCAAATATACTGCACTATTTACACTATGCATTGAAATATTAAAAACAAATAAACTAGGAAATAACATAAACAAGTATCAATCACTGTTCTGCAGATAAATAAATCAAACTTGGATTAACTTAAGCTAACTGACAATTTCTGTGACAAGTCACCCCCTTTCTATCATTAAATACTCACTAAAGAAAAATATTAAATATCTCAGAACTTTCAAATTATATCCACAAGTGCTTTTAAACATATTTTTAGGTCATCAGTAAAACATTAAATTTCAAGTAATTTTATTTTTTAGTAAGGTGCAATCAGCTGTTACTGATACAATACTATATACTTACAATCAATATTTTAGTGCCTATCCAGAACATTATATATATATATATATATATATAATGTATCTATATATATATATATATATATATATATATATATACCAGAGTAGTTATTTTTAATTAGTAAATAATATTAAATGTATTATAAAGTAACAATTGTTTAAATAATTTTTAATGTATAACCTATAATAAATTGATATTATAAATAAATTGGAATAAATAGTATTAGATTAGTTTAAAAATAATCTGTAAATTTTATTAAAACAGTATAATAATATTTAAAGGTGTAATTTAAATTAGCATTTAATTTATAAAGTTATTTAATATTCATTGGTATTTTTATGTTGTAGTTATTTTAAATAAATTGTAGGTAATTAGCAGAGTTCATGTTTATAGGTCATCTTCATGTGTGAATGTATGTGCATGCATGGAAGACACATGAACGTAGGAATAAATAATAATTTAATTTCAATATTGATTAAAAACAAATGAATAAATAAAATTAAATATCTAAAGATTTGATAAATAAAACTAATTTTATTTTTTATATTTATTTTATTTTACTTTAATGTGATAATATTGCTTTAAAATGTTACATAATAAAAGTTAATAATTAACTTTTGACTTAGCAACTGTTAAGTCACATGATATTCATATAAGTAGATCAATTGCATCAGTACGCAATTTCACAGCTGATCGGTCAAAAATGTTCAAGTTAAATTTGAAATAACTTGTATTGGTGAAATAATTAACATAAAATTTAAGAGGGATGATTAGAAATTATCAGATATAAATAGAGGTGGTTCAGTGATTATTTGTGTGTGTTGTTGCTGCATGCATACTCCAGGAACCAAGAACTTCTCTTAAAAAAAGTTGTAATTTTCTTTTAAAACTTATTATTTTATAAAAAGCAAATGTATGTCTTAAAATTAGAATTAATTGACCTATGATTATGAATGGCTGAACAGAAGGTAACTATTTTCTGATATTGACTTTCAGTTAAAATTTGAGACTAGAGTAACAGAAATGTTTAAAGGAGGTTTTGTGTCTCTCATCTCATTAATGTATAATTTTTCTTTTATTTATTGGAAAATGAAATTAGAATGTAAACTGTTAGTATTTAAATAGCTAAATATCCTCATTGTGTTGAACTATGATAGTTGGAGGATACTGAGTAATTATTTAATTAAGCAAAAATATATGTGAGGAAAATTGAAAGACATTCATATTTTAAATTCATTATAGTTAAAAATGTATCAGTTTCCTCATAATTAAAATTGACTTTAAATCTGAGAATTCATTTTTGATACCTGATATTGACATTAAAAGATGATCTTACTATAATAATGCTTATTTCTAAAATAAATTTAGAAAAGAAAAATATACTACACTAAATTAAAGAAATGAACTTTATTTGCCAAGCGTTTTGTATAGTTTATTATTAACTTTTCCTAATGTCCAATTTAAAAATTTATTGAATATGAGAAATTAATTATCTAATTCTAGAAAGAGTTGGACAAAATATTATAAGCTACAATAAATTAAGGGTGAATTTTCAAATGATAATGAACTAAAGAATTATTACTTATACCTTGACATAAGATGGAAATATTTTGTTTTAGTGAATTGAAAGCAGGTGAAAATATGTACTTTAAAATAACAATTCCTGTCTTATGCTCAGCATTAGGAAGAGAAGGTTATTTGATAATGAATTTTCAAAATAAACTACAATTATTAATTATGAACTTTTATTTTCCATTACTTATGCATAACTTTGTGACAGTTAGTCCTAATTCATAAACAGAGGAACGTTTCTAATTGTAAAATAATTCTACTCTTATGTTTAAAAAAGTAAAGGAAATCTGTTTGAAAACATATCTTAAAATATTATATGAAAAAAATAATTTAAAAAATATCTGTTTTTAAAAAATGCTTGCCTAAAAGAGAATAATGGAATTGAAATAAAGCTATATATTACTTTGCATTTGAACCTGGGATTGTATAAAAATGTAATCAGCTGAAGAATTTATTTTTCCAATGCTGGCCTATTCTTATTATTTCAATGTTTAATATTTCGAATTATCATTAAAGAAAGAAAGTGAAAATATCTTTAAGGAACTATTGAATTTTTTTTTTGGTTTGGAAATCATTGCCATGTTTATAAATGTTTTGACTAGGAGCTTCAATTTTGGTTAGATAAATTAGCCTGAATAAATTATCTACATATCATAAACTGAAAAACCAGAATGGAGCTGAAGTATAAACTTAGATTACTGTATTATTATTTTTTATTGTCTGGTTTATTAGTTTTTTTTTTTTTAAAAAGAAACCAGAATAATATTTATGCTATATATTTTGTGTAACACTATTAGAATAAATATGCCAGGAAAACTAAGACTACAATTTTAATCTTTAGTAGGTTTTATTAGAATGAGCAAATAATTTGCCATTCTCAGGTAAATTTTATTATATTTATTAAGCATTTCACAAGTTAATTTATATTTGATGATTTATTCACAGAGATTTAAATATCACAGGTATAGTTTATTATATATGGGATGTTTCACTCAGTTTTATTTTAAGTCAGCCAAATAAATTTATTAGAGCGTTTTCATTCACTTGTTTTATGAATGCTACATTAATAATAACTGCAAATAATTGTATATGCATTGAGAATTAATATTCTCGCATTTAATTTGCAATCTTTTAAAAAATTCACTAGTCACTATATTTCAGTATTTAATATTTTATTATGTGTGCCTTGGGCCTTTTCCTAAAATTTTATATGCATTTAATTTTAAAGTACTTCTTATAGTAGTCATTTGACACAGTTTTGCTTTGTTGGTTCTTATATTGAATATATGTTTTGTATTTTTAAACTTCTTAGGGATAACTTAGTTAATTCAGGTGAAGTCTATATCTTGTCATTAGTTAGTATTTGTTATACTCATAGAGTTAGGCTTTGTTAATAATTTTGAGTATGCTTAATGGAGTAGACAATGCCTACATCCTTATTGTATCACTTTTCCATGAATTAATTGTGCTTGTGCCCATAGAGGGTTATTGTATTGTATTTTTCAGTGATGATAATCACCTTTATAAGTAGTGAAATCCCATGAGAGAGGATCATACTTTCCTGGTGCATCTTTCCTGTTCCTGATGTTCTGTAGACAAGATCCACGCATCCTATTTTTCTGTCTCAAAGTTAGGTATTTTTGAAAGCAACCACATTCTTATCCAGCAGTGTGGCGCCTATATGTTCTTATATTTTAGCCTATCATTCATGATAAATTAATGCTAGTTCCACCACAGTATGTGATGTTGCATTTGTTTTAGATATGTGATGACAAGATATGTTTGTTTGAGGAACTTTGCTTCTTGAAGTTTCACCGCTGGATTTGTAAGCCTGTTAAGTCTTTAATTTTAAAGTATTGAGGGTAATAATTTTATGTGGACAAATTTATTTAAAAACGTATAAATGACCTTTGATGAGTGAATGTCCCATGCATCTAATTTAATTTAATTTTAAAATTAGCTTAGTCTGATTTAAATACATCATTAGCTATAATATTAGTAATGTCAGTGTAACTAGTGGTAGTATTCAAATATATACTTATTCCAGCTTAGCATTTGTTAAGCTTAGAGTTTTAAATAGAAACCTATTTGTGTGTTATTCTGAATGTTAGATAACACCATAGTGTTATGAATTATGCAAATTAAAAGTAGAATTGTGCTTAGTAAATTTAGACATTGTAATTAAAGTTTAAAGATTTTGAAATTTCAAATTGTTTAAAAGAGATTAAAATTTAGTATTGAATAGCCTCTGCTTGCTATTGTATGTAATTATTATTTTATTAGTTTATTTATCAGAATAAACAATGTAAAAAGTTTAAGAGAGATACTCACTAACAGTAGCTAGAGAAATTGTGTATTGTTGTAAACCAAAATAAAGTTTTAAAAGTCAAAATATTTGTAATAGATTCCAGCGCTATATTGGCAATGCTTGTAATAAAATTTTGATTTGTAAAAATTGTCTTTTTATTGTTCTCAATAAACCACATTATTATTATTTCAAAAAGTTTAGTTTCTGTTTGTTTTACTTCTATAAGAAAATATTATTGTCTTGAGTTTCACAGTTTATAAAATTTTCAATTCAAAAGTTCATAAACATATCATAAAGTTTATTAAATATATTTTGATACTGGTTTTAAATTATAAAGCCATGCTAATCTAAGTGATTCTCAGAATGAATCACAATACATTATATCAGACACTTAATTTAATGCTCATTTAAAAGTTTATTTTTAAATTATCAGTATATCTTCTCAGACTGAAGATTATGCAATGAGGTAAAGAAAATAAGTGCTTCAGAATAATATTTATTATTTACTATTATTTAAAAGCTGCACATTATCTTATATTAACTGCACATTGTCTATTATCATATTATATGTCTAAAGAATTATAAACCATCTACATTTAACATCTTTAATAGTTTGTCTGTGAGTATGGGGAAAGGCATAAAAGGTACCTTTGCTTTTTTCTTTGCTTGAATAATGTCTTGGATAATAGGCCATTATTAGTTTAAATTGATTCATTAAATTTTTAAAATTAATATTTGTTTTATTTACTGTTCCATGATTGAAACATAAGGTAAGTTACTCTATGGTAGGCCATGATATCACTCATTTGTTTTATTCTCCAAGAAATTATTTAGTAGGCAAGTTAATCTGTTATTTTGCACAAGAGTTTAGTTTTAAAATCCCTGAGATTGTTACTCTTGTTGCCTTGTTAGATATAATTTAGGAAGATAATCTTTCCAATCAAAGTATCATTTATACTTATTCAGAGTGTGTGATCTAATAACTATTAATGATTCAAATTATTGTTGGTATTGCTTAGTCATAGATTATTTATGTGCCATAATGGTTATATCTGCATTAGTATTGGATTTTGTCTCTATCCGATTATACATCTCTGGATCATCATTTCTAATCTTAAATTTATTGTAACCCCACTGAGCCAAGTCGTTAGCAGTCTCTAATCATAGTATTTCTTCCTCTTCCATCTCTTTCATTTCATCTCATCTTTTTTTTTTATCTTCTACTTCATTCTCATCTCTTCTTGCCCATAAAAAGTATAATTATTTATTTCTCTTCTTCCATCTCTCTATCATCTCATCTTCTTCACCCTCAATCATTTTCATTTCTTTTCATCTTTATTTTCTTTTCCTTTTTCAGCCACTAATAGTCTTCTTCTCTTCTGTCTCTATGTTAGTTTAATCTCTTCATCATTTCTGTTCCATCTTAATCATTTATTTCATCATTATCTCCCTATGTTATCTTTCATTTAAACTCCTCATCTTCCATTATTTCATCATTTCATTTCTCTATCTTTTTCATCTCTTGATCATGTCATTTCTTCTTATTCCATCTTTTCATTTCATCCCATCTTCTCTTCTATCTTTTCATCGTTTCATTTCCATCTTCATCATTATTTCATCATCATCTCTCTATTTATATTTATCTTCTACTTTATTCCCATCCTGTCTTATCTCTCATTCTCCTCTTCTCTCTTTCTCTCTCATTTTTTCTTTCTCTTCTTTTTTTTCCATTCCTTTTTTCACTCTTCACCTCCCCTCTTCTCTCTTCTCTTTCTTTTAAAGGTTAATATATATATATGATAAACAAAACAAGTTATAAATTTTGTAACTTGCTCATAGCTTGCATTTTATGATCACAAGATGGCGCTTTACCGATAGCCCACTATTAAGCTTTGTTTACATAAATGCTAAGAGAGATAGAATTCAATATCACTTTCATTGTCTCCAACCTTTAAAACATGGTTTTGAGCTAGGTGGCTCACGTCAGTAAAGGGTAGGATGACTAAAAACTAGAACTAAACACCAACTCTACAACCAGCATTTATGAAACACATTCTTATCAGCCTGAAAGCATGATTTTTTCAGATACGTAAATATCTTCAAATCTAGTCAAACAAACTAGATAGCTATATGGGTCTGAATTCAGTTCAGTTTCACCTTATAGTAAAGGCCTCTGCAATCTATATTATTGCAAAAACCTTCATGGGTACATTTATGATAAACAAAACAAGTTATAAATTTCATAACTTGCTCATAGCATGCATTTTATGATCACTAGATGGAGCTTTACCAATAGCCCACTATCAAGATTTGTTTACATAAATGCTGAGAAAGATAGAATTCAATATTTCTTTCATTTTCTCAAACATTTAAACCATGGTTTTGAGCTAGTTGGCTCACATCACTAAAGAGTAAGAATACTAGAAACTAGATCTAAACACCAACTCTACAAACAGCATTTATGACACGTTTATAACAGCCTGAAATCATGAATTTTTAAGATACATAAATATCAAATACAGTCAAGCAAACTAGAAAGCTATATGGGTCTGAATTCAATTGAGTTTCACCATATATTGATGTGAGTCAACTAGATCGAAACCATGGTTTAAAGGTTGGAGACAATGAAAGAGTTATTGAATTCTAACTTTCTCAGCATTTATGTAAACAAAGCTTGATAGTGGGCTATTGGTAAAGCTCCATCTAGTGATCATAAAATGCAACCTATGAGCAAGTTACAAAATTTATAAATTGTTTTGTTTATCATAAATATACCCTTGAAGGTTTTTGCAATGATAAAGATTGAAGAAGATTTTAGTATATGGTGAAACTGAACTGAATTCAGACTGATATAGCTATCTAGTTCGTTTGACTGGATTTGAAGATATTTACATATCTGAAAAATTCATGATTTCAGGGTGATAAAAATGTGTTTCATAAATGCTTGTTGTAGAGTTCGTGTGTAGATCTAGTTACTTGTCTTCCTACTCTTTACTGACATTACACAACTACCTCAAAACCATGGTTTAAAGGTTGGAGGCAATGAAAGAGATATTGAAATCAATCTCTCTCTTTATGTAAACAAAGTATGATAGTGGGTGAAGCTCTATCTAGTGATCATGAAATGCAAGCTATGAGCAAATTACAAAATTTTTAACTTCTTTTGTTTATCATAAATGTACCCTTGAAGGTTTTTGCAATGATATAAATTACAGATGTTTTTACTATATGGTGAAACTGAACTGAATTCAGACCCATATAGCTATCTTGTTTGTTTGACTGGATTTGAAGATATTTACGTATCTGAAAAATTCATGCTTTCAGGCTGATCGAAACATGTTTCATAAATGCTGGTTGTAGACTTTGTGATTAGATCTAGTTTCTAGTCTTCCTACCCTTTACTGACACAAGCCAACGAGCTTGAAATCATGGTTTAATAGTTGGAGACAATGTAAAAGATATTGAATTCTATCTCTCTCAGTGTTTATGTAACAAGGATTGATAGTGGGCTATTGGTAAAGGGCCATCTGAAACATAAAATGTGAGCTCTGAGCAAGTTACAAAATTTATAAATTGTTTTGTTTATCATAAATGTACCCTTGAAGGATTTTGCAATGATATAGATTGCAGAGGCTTTTACTATATGGTGAAACTGAACTGAATTCAGGCCCATATAACTATCTAGTTTGTTTGACTGGATTTGATGATATTTACATATCTCAAAAATTCATAATTTCAGGATGATAGAAATGTGTTTCATAAATGCTGGCTGTAGAGTTGGTGTTTTGATATAGTTTTTGTCATCCTACCTTTTACTGATATGAGACAACTAGCTAAAATCCATGGTTTGAAGGTTGGAGACAATGAAAGAGATATTGAATTCTATCTCCCAACACCACTCATATACATTACATGGGTAAAATGCCCAGGCGCCAGTTCTATTAATGAATATAACAATATAACAACATATCTGATACAAAATTATTACTGAGACTCTTTACCTAAGTCTACATTCAGCTCAGCTCAGTGGGAGGTTATAGGAAGTTCATAAAATATATAATTATAAGTACATGAAAGAAGAAATACTATAAAACATTAAATATAATGTAATTCATTTTTGTTTCCTAACTGCATGATAAAGAATCACAATGTTTATCAGTACAGTCTATTAAAATATCCTTTCAACTTAATTTCTTCCTTCATCCAAGTATAACATATATCAGCTTGATATAATTCTATCACTAAACAATCCTGTGACTTGGCATATCATCATCTAAAAAGCTACATTAATGCCGATCAAGGAATATACAATAAGATCTCAGGGAATTTAAAAACACAGTTGAATTACATAAAGTATATTGGCCCATAATTTATAATAAAATATAATGAGATAAATTGACTAAATGCTTTACTGTGTTTAACAATTAGATAATGACAGAAATAGGGTATTTTAATCTCACATCATCATCTAACAAATATACTAATTGGGCAACCTTTCTAATATGTTTATCAAATAGCAAATGTTCCTTGTAATGTTTGAATTAAGAAAACAAGATTGTCAGATAACAGAAAATTTGATATTATAACTATAAAATAATATATCTACTTTATAATAGATGTATGAAATGTAGAGATGTGGAAATTGAAACATGAATGTATACATGAATAACTTAAAACACAGTTTTTAATAAATAAATAAATCATTTGTTATACTGAAAATTTAATTTAATATACTTATTTACAATAAGACTGCTTGTCTTAATAATTTTAAATTCTCAAACAAACCTTGAACATCAGTTTGGGATTATCCCTATTATATTACATTATTTATACCTTTTTGAAATCAAAATTAACAACAAAACTTGAATATTCTAACTTTGAATACCTGCTTTGCTTAAGCGTTTTATTTAAACATATCATTAACTAAATAATATATTATATTATTGGCACAATAAATATTTATGAGAGGATATTTTATTGATTAATAAAATAAAGCAAACTAACATATTTGGCCATCAACAAAGCAACTTTCTCTAACTAATTAAATAATCATTTTCAACTACATATACCTTTCACGCATAACAATAAATCATATTCATTCTGATGGTTTGATGATTTATAACTCTGTATTAAATGAATATAATATGTTTCAAAACATATATTTCCTGTTTTTAATTTCAATATCTATATACTTTTATATCCGCGATATGGTTTATATTACGTGTGCGTGCCCAAGCAACAATAATAGAAAACAATCTTTTCCACACTCTATCCATTCATAAAGAAAATATTAAACAATTACTCCATTTTGTACAATGTCCTAGACCAGCCAACAAACAAGACACCAATATCCCATCAAAAATTTAGTTTAACTATTTATCTGGCCACATACTAAATAACATAGAGCTATATTTTCACAATTTTATAAACTAAATGTCCCAAGGGAAATTCACATGGGGAACAAATAAACTCTCTGCTTAACACTTTGACAAACTTATCTAATTTTGAAATACATTGTTGGTGTGGGCCTTTTTCTCATCACCAAGACTCAAAGAAAAACATCACTTAACTTCCTAAATATCATTTCATACTTCAACAATAATCATCTAATTCTGAAATATACTATTGGTGTGGGACTTTTTCTTCATTTACCAGGACTATAAGAAAAACATCACTTAACTTTAAAACTATCCTTTCATAGTATGCATATAATATAAACTAGACTCTACTCATGGAAAAATTATTAAAATATATTATTTAGGCAAACATAGAACACATTCAGAGTAATTTCCATTCCCAAAGATCTTCTACATATCTAACATTACATATACACTGGCAGATAAATACATACAGATAACCTACAAATCCCTTCAGTTCTCTAGAATATGACAACATCTGAAATTTATACATAAGATATTCACAAACTGAACTTTTATTAAACAAATGTTATAATTGTGCAAAATAGACACACACACACACACAAATAAGACTATAGAAAAAAAATCAATTCCAAGTTATATATTATGCAATCAACATGGTAATTAAATAATACATTAAGGTATAACTTTTAATTTAGAAAAAAATTTAAACTATTTTTAAAATTTGATAGTTATAATTATTACGAACAAGCTTTCTTTACCATCTCTAGCAGACTATTTCTGTTATAGGTTCATTGATTTAGAGGCCAGAATTCTCACTTTGAGATAAGAAAATATACAAAAATAAATATAAACCTCTCTCTAACAATGTAATAAAACAAAAAAAATAACATATTTCTTTCCTTTACCTTCGTAAAAGAAACATAAAACATATTTGAACAAAATCAATTTGTAACACAATAACAAATATGTCTATCTTTCTATTATATAAAGAAAACAAACGTCATTTTGTTCTTTGGTTTAAAATAGACAAAAAAAAACTCACTGGCAAAATCTTTCCGAGTTCATTAAATGATATGGAGATATATTCCAAACTGAGTTCAAACATAAAATAAATTTCTATAGGCTAACCAAAAAAAAATAACCATAATATAACTATGATGTAGCATCTCCAATGTTGTAGTGTAGCTACTTGAGCTTGCTACATCACACATAAGTAATCAATTTTTTATTATGATGGAAATATGAAAGTCATTTTTAGCTACAGTTATACAAGAATTATTTAATTCACTCTGTAATAGTTTTTTTTTAAACTAAGTAAGCAATTGTACTTGATAAATTTCTTAAATAGCATTTGTTTTTCTGACGTTTTATAAGCTAGTATACATATAGTTTATTTTTAAATATTGCAAATCAATACATCATAATCCATTGGTAATTACACTACTAGTAATAATTTATTTTCTAAATGCATCCATATCGAAGAGAACAGAAATACACTGCATTCCTGTCTTTCCATCCGTATTTCAATACATATTTAATGAGTAGAATCCTTTGGTTATTTTAGAGTAATTCATATTTTATTTCTTTCATAAAACATATATTATATTTAGAAATACTAAATAAATAAATAAATACTGTCATTTCTCCGTAATAAATTTAAGTATGGCATGATATATCAAAATACACATATCCTTTAAATTTTATATTTAACTTTTATAAAAGCAAGACATAAGATATAGTGAAAAATTAAAATAAATTCTGTAAAACTGTTCTGCACACATTTCCAAACAATATAATACAACACATGTAGATTATTTAGATAATTATAAAGTTCATGCATTTTTTTCCTTCTTAATGATAAGTAAACAAAATAAGGCAAGCTTAGTATTATCAATATACATTTTAAAATATTAATAAGTATGAGGTGGTTAATTCAAATTTTTAAATTAGGTAAGATAATGAAAAACTGATATACCTTCTTAGATTTTAGTTTTGCATGTTAATTGAAGATCTTTCTTGAAGTTTACTTTAAAGTTTTTTTTTAAATTAATTTGACATCTGGAAGAAAAAATCTATTAGTTACAGCAAAAAAGAATAAATATTCTGGCTGTAATTATATCAATAATGAGCAATTTTTTTAATCTAAACTATCTGTTAAATAGATATTTCTCTTTTCCCTCCATCAAAAAAGGTCATTTCCCTTCAAAAAGGTTAACTCCCACCTTTTTGCACTTAAGCTCATTACATATGCAAGAAATCTTTTCTTTAAAAAAATCATTCTGATTTTTACAATTAAATCAAGACAAAAAAAATAAAAAATAAAAAATAACTTTTACAAACTTGAAAGAAATGAATATTGATTAACTGTTAAACAAAAATGATTAATAATTTATTTAATTGTAAAATAATTCACTGATCCAAATATCCATTAATCATTGGAAAAATATATTTGTTAAATTATTAAAGACAATTACTGTAATTTAAATGTCTTCATGTTAAATGTACTACTGCTTAGTGTTATTAATAGATGAAAATGAAATGAAACATAATACAGACATACATGCATGCACATGTACTGCAACCTAAATATTAAACTATCTTGACTAAATATAGTTGAAATGGCTATTAGTGTTGACTAAAGAATAGGTATCAATGAATAAAGGATTACGAAACCATTCAATCCAATACTACACTAAAATAAAATAACTTTGCATCCTCCTAACAAAATATACTAATTCCTATAATAAATACCCCCCCCCCTTTTTGCAATAAATACTTCATTAACTATAATAATAATACTAAATGCTTATAAAGTGGTTAATCAAATGCATAAACAATCAATATCAAAAGCTTTAAACAATTTCCAGCAAAAAAAATAAAATTCTAAGGCTGTTTCATTTTTTTAATAAAATACAACTATTCACTACAGATACAAAGTATCTCAATTCCTTGTGCCCATTAAGAGGGTCACAAATCCCCCATCCTTATAAAAAATGAATTAAGTAACACTGTTAGGTTATGTTAATCATTATCAAACAACACAAATAGAATTAATTCACACTTTAGGAAACTGTGCATATAGAATTTTATATTCTCAAACTTCTTAATTTTCTGGTACATAGACTGCTGACACCCTTTTTAGGAGTGGTTTGTATGCCACTTGTGGATGATTTAACACCATCATCATTCCTCCTTATAATATAATGAGGATTATAATAAGGCCCACCTTGAGACATGGGTCGGTACCTACTTCTACTTCTAGCTAATCTATTTTGATACCATGGAAGATCTACCTCGGATGTTAATACCATTTACGGAGGCAAGGGATTCCCTATTGGTTCTGGTCTTCCCATCACTCACTTTATCGCTAATTTCAATGGAATCTAATAGATCAACCACCTCCTCAATGGTTTCCCTATCTGAAACTATTAAAATCTGTTCTACATGAACATGTAGGTTGTGCCATAATATGCGAACAATTTGTTGTTCAGATAAAGGCTAGGCAGTGAGGGTCTTTAATTTTCCAGCCTGTTTCCTGAAGAATTGAGTGTAACTACCCTTATAATGATTGTTCTTTTCTTGAGATATTTGGTATTTTAAGTTGTTCTGCCTGCCCTCTTCCCAAAAATTATTTAACAGCAAATGCTTAAAATCTTCGTAAGTATAGGGTTTATCAACATAGATTGCCACCAATCTTTAGAAGATGAGTACAGTTGGTTGCTAGCAATGGCAATCCTCTCCACTTCTGACAATGGGCAAAGTAAAAACAACTTGTCCAAGCTTTGCAAAAACTCACAAGGGTTTTCCAAGTATTCCCCTTTAAAAGACTTAATGGTTAGAAATTTAAGTGCTGTAGAATCATGTGAATCCCTCTCATGATTTATCCTCTCTTTCTCTGGTTCTAACTTCTGCACATCTATTCTGCTATTCTCTACCTCTTCTATGGATCCTAAAGAATATCGATCAACCAGACCACAACACACTTCCTTAACCTCAGTAGCATTCAACTCTGCAGTGCCTAATTGCCTTACATCAATCTTTAAATGCTGCTTTTGGCCTAAATCATCTTGAACATATCTCTCTAAGCTGGTTTGGCATCTCATCCACTCACAAATCATTTTACTTCTAAGTCTATCTTCTGCCTTGTCTGAAAAGACTTGCCTATCCACAGAACTCTTTACATTGTCCATCTCCATTTTCAAATTCTGATATCCCTCACTCACCTCACTTAATTTAGTTACAATGGCTTGCACATCCTCACCTACTATCTTTAGATAGATCTATTCTTGTGCTGATGGGTCTAACTTGGTCAACCATATCTTGATTGGTCCTACCTCGTTCTAATTTCTGTGCCTCCACTCACAAGCTTAGATTCTTAATCTTCTCTTGACACTCACTAATCTGGTCATCTATCCTTGAGGTGCTATCTACACTTCTATTCTGATGTTCTATTACACTTTCTCTGACACCTATCTTTTCTTCAAATATTACAAATTTCTGTTTAATGCCAATAGTACATTCACTGGTGTACCTACCATATAACTCTTGATATTCTTGTCCCTTACTTAGAATCATCATTTCTTCCCTTGTGAAATTTTCTTGTATTTCTTCCCTGAGCTGACTTATTGGGTTCTCACTGTCTACTCTAATTTTCTGCAGCTGATTCTTAATATTAACTTCTACCGTTTCAAGCTTATATGTCTGCCCTTTAACATCCTCCTTAATCTCTTTCATCTCTAACATCTGTTTAACTGAATTATTTCTTATTTCTGATATCATACTATCTTTCATCTCTAACATCTGTTTAGTTGAATAATCCTTTATTTTTGACACCATACTATCTTTCATCTCTCTAAAATTTTTCTTTGACATCATACTGTCTTTCATCTTTCTAAAATTTTACTTTGACATCATACTATCCTTCATCTCGAACATCTGTTCATCTGAATTATTTTTCATCTTTAACATTTGGTGAGCTAATTTATCTTCTATCTCTTTAAAAATTTTTTTTGACATTAAATTATCTTTCATCTCTAACATTTGTTTAGCTGAATTGCTTTTTATTTCTGACATTTCTAAATTTATTTCTGACATCACGTTCAACACCTTGATCAAGTGTTAGTAATCCATCACTCCCCCAAATGGAATGTTTTCTGCCCTACTATCTTTCCTATTTGTCAAGTTCATGGTATCATTTCCTGAACCTATATCAGGAGATAAGACAATCACCTCTGGAGATAACATCTCTTGGGATCTGCTTAAATCTTATCATAAATCTCTTCCATTGTCTTTTATATTATTACTTATTAATATTCACAAACAAAGAAAAGGTACATCAGCTTCACTCCCCCTCCCTAATCAAACATTTTAAAGACCCATCATCACATACAAATACTTAGAGTCACTCTAATAGGTTTAGTTGTGTTATTTCATGCAACATTCATTTTCCACATCAGATGGCAAAATTATTGGACTGTATACTCTGACAATATTGATCCAAACACTAATGAGTCAGCTAGATAAAATCTATATATTCACCTACAATTATACTGTACATTAAATTGACTTCTATACAATAATGAAGACAACACAATTATAATAAGCATGATTATTAAGCTAAAGTTCTATGTAACATTCAAAACTATAACTAATATTTACAATACAATACAACTTTTATTTATCAAATTTTATATGTTGGCTGTATACAATATAAACCTATCAGACATACATCACTATAATTATCAAGCCCATGAAAGCCACAACATATCTTATCTATACCACAATATATCTATACACCAAACATTGAGGAGCTAGAAACCAACTCCATATCTAATCATTGTGAACTGACACATCAAATATCAACAGCCAGCATTATAATTACCCCACCATTAGTCAATCATGTGGCCATGTTAGTGCACCAGAAAGCCCCAAATAATCTGACAAATATACTAAAACTATTTGATGCTAAAACATCTGGGCACACAATCTAACCCAAACTATGTGTAGCTCCACTGCACATCAACATTGAGGAGCTAGAAACCAACTCCATATCTAATCATTGTGAACTGACACATCAAATATCAACAGCCAGCATTATAATTACCCCACCATTAGTCAATCATGTGGCCATATTAGTGCACCAGAAAGCCCCAAATAATCTGACAAATATACTAAAACTATTTGATGCTAAAACATCTGGGCACACAATCTAACCCAAACTATGTGTAGCTCCACTGCACATCATGCATCCACATTGATCACCATAAAACCTACTTCTCATCATAATCAGTTAATCGATTATAATAACCAGATGTCAAAAACCATTCCCATATTTAAACAACAATTAATCAGGCTACAACATTATGCCAGAAAACCTAACTATAATCATCATCATTGCAAACCACTATATTGAATGCCAAGTTACTTAATCATTAACCAATCAATGTCAATTGATGCCCAAAGATTAGCACACCAGAAAATGTACATTCATCATCATTACCGATCATCAATAAAGCCACAACATTGGTGCCCCAAAAGAAGCAACTTGTAATCATCATAATCGATCAATCAAGCCACCACATTGGTCACCAGAAAATGTACTCTATAATGTACACTCCCGAAACGGCTCATATACATTATGAGTAAAATGCCCAGGCACCAGTTCTATTAATGAAAAGAATAATATAACAACATATCTGATACAAAATTATAACTGAGACATTTTACTTAAGTCTACATTCAGCTCAGCTCAGTGGGAGGTTATAGGAATTCATAAGATATATAACTATAAATGAAAGAAGAAATACTATATAACATTAAATGTAATGTGAATACTTTTTGTTAGCTAACTGCATGATAAAGAATCACAATGTTTATCAGTACAATCTATTAAAATCTCCTTTCAACTTTATTTCTTCCTTCATACAAGTATAACATATATGAGCTTGATATAATTCTATCACTAAACAATCCAGTGACTTGGCATATCATCATCTAAACAGCGACCTTACTGCTGATCAAGAAATATACAATAAGATCTCAGGGAAATTAAAAACACAGTTGAATTACATAAAATATATTGGCCCATAATTTATACTTCTAACTTATAATAAAATATAATGAGATAAATTAACTAAATGCTTTTCTGTGTTTAACAATTATATAATGACAGAAATAGGGTATTTTAATCTCACATCATCATCTAACAAATATACTAATTGGGTAACCTTTCTATTACATTTATCAAGTAGCAAATGTTCCTTATAATGTTTGAATTAAAAAAACAAGATTGTCAGATACCAGCAAATTTGACACAAGAATAACTTAAGACGCAGTTTTTAATAAATAAACAAATCATTTATTATACTAAAGATTTAATTTAATATACTTATTTACAATAAGACTGCTTGTCTTAATAATTTTAAATTTTCAAACAAACTTTGAACATCAGTTTGGGGTTATTCCTATTATATTAAATTATTTATACCTTTTTGAAATCAAAATTAACAACAAAACTTGAATATTTTAACTTTGAATACCTGCTTTGCTTAAGTGTTTCATTTAAAGATATCATTAACTAACTAATATATTATATTATTGGCACAATAAATATTTATGACAGAATATTCTATTGATTAATAAAATAAATCAAACTAACATAATTGGCCATCAACAAAGCAACTTTCTCTAACTAATTAAATAATCATTTCCAACTACATATACCTTTCACACATAACAATAAATCATATTCATTCTGATGGTTTGATGATTTATAACTCTGTATTAAATGAAAATAATATGCTTCAAAACATATATTTTCCATTTTTAATTTCAATAACTCTATACTTTTATATCCGTGATATGGTTTATATTATGTGTGTGTGAGTCCAAGCAACAACAATAGAAAACAATCTTTTTCACACACTATACATTCATTAAAAAATATTAAACAATTACTTTATTTTGGACAATGTTGTAGACCAGCCAACAAACAAGACACCAATATCCCATAAAAAATTTAGTTTAACTATTTATCTGGCCACATACTAAATAACACAGAGCTATATTTTCATGATTATATAAACTAAATGTTCCAAGGGAAATTCACATGAGGAGCAAATAAACACTTTGCTTATCACTTTGACAAACTTATCTAATTCTGAAATACACTCATGTGTGGGCTATTTTGTCATCACCAAGACTCTAAGAAAAACATCACTTAACTTCCTAAATATCATTTCATACTTCAACAATAACTCATCTTATTCTGAAATATACCATTGGTGTGGGACTTTTTCCTCCTTCACCAGGACTATAAGAAAAAACATTACTTAACTTCAAAACTATCCTTTCATAAAACACATATAATATAAACTAGGCTCTACACATGGAAAAATTATTAAAATATATTATTTAGGCATAATCTCTTATCCCTACAAACATAGAACACATTCAGAGTAATTTCCATTCCCAAAGCTCTTCTACATATCTAACATTACATATACACCGGCAGATAAATACATACAAATAACCTACAAATCCCTTCAGTTCTTTAGAATATGACAACATCTGAAATTTATACATAAGATATTCACAAACTGAACTTTTATTAAACAAATGTTATAATTGTGCAAAATAGACACACACACACAAATAAGACTATAGAAAAAAAATCAATTCCAAGTTATATATTATGCAAGCAAAATGGTAATTAATAATACATTAGAGTATAACTTTTAATTTGGAATAAACTTTAAAGTATTTTTAAAATTTGATAGTTATAATTATTATGAACGAGCTTTCTTTACCATCTCTAGGAGACTATTTTTATTATAGGTTCGTTGATTTAGAGGCCAAAATTCTCACTTTGAGATAAGAAAATATACAAAAATAAATATAAACATCTACTAACAATATATACAAAACAAAAAAATAATAACATATTTCTTTTATTTACCTTTGTAAAAAGAAACATAAAACATATTCGAACAAAATCAATTTGTACCAGCGTATCCACAATTTGTGAATACACAATCCCGAGACAATCTAGAAGTTCATAATAGCACAAAATTATACATAAAACATAATAATAAATATGTCTATCTATCTATTATATACAGTGATGATGACAAGTAATATATATATATATATATATATATATATATATATATATATAAAGAAAACAAAAGTCATTTTGTTCTTTGGTTTAAAATAAAAAAAAAAATCCACTGGAAAAATCTTTCCGAGTTCATTAAACAATACGGAGATAGATTCCAAACTCAGTTCAAATATAAAATAAATTTCTGTAGGCTAACCAAAAAAATAAATAATAATCATAATGTAACTATGATGAAGCATCTCCAATGTTGTAGTGTAGCTACTTGAGCTTGCTACACCACACATAAGTAATCAATTTTTATTATGATGGAAATATGAAAGATATTTTTAGCTACAGTTATTCAATAATGATTTAATTCACTCCATAGTAGTTTTTTTTTAATTAAGTAAGCAATTGTTTTTGATAAATTTCTTAAATAGCATTTGTTTTTCAGACATTTTATAAGGGAGTATACATATAGTTTATTTTTAAATATTGCAAATCAATACATCATAATCTATTGGTAATTCCACAACTAGTAATATTTTTTTTCTAAATGCATCCATATCGAAGAGAACAGAAATACACTGCATTCCCATCCTTCCATCTGATTTAAATACATATTTAATGAGTAGTATCCTTTGTTTATTTTAGGGTAATTCATATTTTATATCTTTCATAAAACATATTATTTTTAGGAATACTAAATAAATAAATACTGTCATTTCTCCACAATAAATTTAAGTATGTCATGATATATCAATATACACATATCTTTTAAATTTTATGTTTAACTTTTATAAAAGTAAGACATAAGATATAGTGAAAAATTAAAATAAATTCTGTAAAATTGATCTGCACACATTTCCAAACGATATAATATGATACATGTGTTTTATTTAGATAATTATAAAGTTCATGCATTTTATTTTCCTTCTTAATGATAAGTAAACAAAATAAGGCAAGTTTAGTATTATCAATATACATTTTAAAATATTAATAAGTATGAGGTGGTTAATTCAAACATTTAAATTAGGTAAGGGAATGAAAAACTGATATACCTTCTTAGATTTTAGCCTTGCCTGTTAATTGAAGACCTTTCTTGAAGTTTACTTTAAAGTTTTATTTAAAATTAATTTGACATCTGGAAGAAAAAATATCTTTATTACAGCAGAGAATAATAAATATACTGTCTGCAATTACATCAATAATGAGCAATTTTTTAATCTAAACTATCTGTTAAATAGATATTTCTCTTTCCCCCATCAAAAAAGGTCAATTCCCATCAAGAAGGTTAACTTCCACCTTTTTACACTTAAGCTTATTACGTATGCAAGAAATATTTTCTTTAAAAAAAATCATTCTGATTTTTACAATTAAATCAAGACAAAAAAAAATAACTTTTACAACTGTTGAACAAAAATGATTAATAATTTATTTAATTATTAAAATAATTGACTGATCCAAATATCCAATAATCATTGGAAAAAAATATATTTGTTAAATTATTAAAGACAATTACTGTAATTTAAATGTCTTCATGTTAAATGTACTATTGCTTAGTGTTATTAAAAGATGAAAATGAAATGAAACATAATTTAGACATACATGCATGCACATGTACTGCAACCTAAAAATTAAACTATCTTGACTAAATATAATTGAAATGGCTATTAGTGTAGACAAAAGGATATGTATCAATGAATAAAGGATTAGTAAACCATTCAATCCAATACTAAACTAAATACAATAACTTTGCATCCTCCTAACAAAATACACTAATTCCTATAATAAACACCACCTCTTTCTTGCATTAAATACTTTATTAACTATAATAATAATACTAAATGCTTATAAAATGGTTACTGAAATACATAAGCAATTTAACATCGAAAGCTTTAAACAATTTCCAGCAAAATTTTTTAAAATTCTATGGCTATTTCATTTTTATTAATACAATACAACTATTCACTACAGATACAAAGTATCTCAATTATTTCTGCCCATTCAGAGGGTCACAATATATATATATATATATATATATATATATATTGTGACCCTCTGAACTCTAAATAAAAAGTGGATGTTATATATATATATATATATATATATATATATATATATATTCTAACATCCACTTTTTATTTAGAGTTTTAAATGAGTTAACTACTCATACTCGGTGACCAAATTACATCCTATCTATTAAAATTGTTTTGTCATGCAATTCAGTAAGATTTAATGGACACAATTATTTTTCCTGGTCACACAACACTCTTTTAACTAATGTAGCTCCTAAAATAATGGGATAAAGTAAGCCAGCTTTTAATTTATTTGCAAGGCACCATAATTCTATATTAGAATTCACTGGCAAACATCCCTTTTTTATTTATTTAGCTACAACAAAATTATCTAGGAACTCTGGAGGATTGAGTTTCGATACAGCATTGGCAAGGTAAATTATATTTTCAAATCATAATTAACTTTAATAAATTTATTAATAATCATTAATAATGTACAATTTATAGGGGCATTAGAAATAAAGATTTTTTATTTTAATAAATTAAAATATAAATAATAAAAAACAATAACATTATGATTTAATTAATTGGAAAGATGACACATTCAGTAATCTAGATATGAATTAATTAATAATAAAAAACAGTTCAATGATTATATTTCTTAGGTACACAAGAGTCTCTTGCAGAATAAAATTTTAAGTCTTGATCAGGATTATTTTGATATCAATTGTTATAATTGTTTGAAAACTTTTTCACAATTAGGAAAAGTTACTCTAAACTTACCGTTAAGTTGGTATGTGTTTTTGGGATTCCGAGCTCCTAAGAATTTCCATCGGTCTCTCCTGTCTGCATCTTCCATTATTGTTCTTTTCTATAACTGGAGAAAAGGCATGTCTGTTGTGACCCTTTTATTGCAAAAAGCATTCTTCACAGGGCCCATTTCCATTGCTTGCTTGATGACTGGGTACTGCATGTGGCATAACTGTGCAGACGTATATTCCTGCCACAGGTTATGCTCACAGAAACCTCCAGCTTTCAGATATATAACTAGAAGGTATAGAGAGGACCTAGATCAAGGTTGTTCTCTTCCTTTTATACCCCGATCCAGTTATAAAACTTCTGCACATATCTTTTGTTCATTCTTTTATCCGCATATAAGATAATAATCTTCTACACTTTCTCTTAAATTTAAGTTACAAAGTTATTATTTTTTAGCATAATTCTGCCATCTTTTTATTTATTAAAAAGATTTTTCTAACTACAATCTTTTTACTTTTGGAATTTTTACTTTTCTACTTCCAATCTTTTTATTTTTTGAAATTCTTTTAATTTATCTGCATCAGTAATTTGCATGTCATTTATTTTTTCCAATTTAACTTTTATTTTTAATTACATAAAAAAATATGAACAACCATTTTAACTTTTATTGTAAATTTTTTTTTTAAAATAAATTATACTAATCAGAAAAAATCTAAAAATGTTTTTCTTTTAAAAGATCACTAAATTTACTTTTTTTTTAGATTTTAAATATCTTACCGGATGCCAATATATTTGAACCGTATAAACAAATGGTACAATACCACCACCGCTGGAAGATGAGAATGAAATGAGTGTTTAAACTAAGTTTATTCTCAAATTTTAAGTCTCTACTCAGTTTTCTATACATATTTAAAATATATAATTTTAACTGTATATCTGGTTTGGCTAGCTCATTTTTATTTTTTAAAACTGTTTTTAAAATTTTATTATTTTTCTCCTATCTCAGGACATGGTTATCATCCAAGCCACGAGTTGGGTCACCATTGTAATATCCACTTCTTATTTAGTGTTTAAATGAGTTAACTACTCGTACTCAGTGACCAAATTACATCCTATCTATTAAATTTGTTTCATCATACAATTCAGTAAGGTTTAATGGATGCAATTATTCTTCCTGTTCACACTCTTTTCACTAATGTAGCTATTAAAATAATGGGATAAAGTAAGCCAGCTTTTAATTTATTTGAAAGGCGCCAGAATTCTGTATTAGAATTCACTGGCAAACATCCCTTTTTTATTTATTTATCTACGACAAAATTATCTTGCAACTCTGGAGGATTGAGTTTCAATACAGCGTTGGCAAGGTAAATTATATTTTCAAATCATAATTAAACTTTAATAAATTTATTAATAATCATTAATAATGTACAATGAATAGGGGTATTATAAATAAAGATTTTTTATTTAAACAAAGTAAAATATAAATAATAAAAAAAACATTATGATTTAATTAATTGGAAAGATGACACACACCCTAATCTAGATATGAATTAATTAATAATAAGAAACAGTTCAATGATTATAGTTCTTAGATACACAAGAGTCTCTTGCAGAATAAAATTTGAAGTCTTGATCAGGATTATTTTGATATCAATTTTTATAATTGTTTGCCAACTTTGTTACAATTAGGAAAAGTTACTCTAAACTTACCATTAAGTTGGTGTTTGTTTTTGGGATTCTGAGCTCTTAAGAATTTCCATCAGTCTCTCCTGCCGGCATCTTCCATTATTGTTCCATTCTATAACGGAGAAAAGGCATGGCTGTCGTGACCCTTTTATTGCAAAAAGTGGTCTTCACAGGGCCTGTTTCCATTGCTTGCTTGACGACTGGGTACTGCAAGTGGCGTACCTGTGCAGACATCTATTACAGCCACAGGTTATGCTCATGGAAACCTCCAGCTTTCAGACACGTAACTAGAATGTATAGACAAGACCTAGATCGAGGTTGTCCTCCTTTTATACCACGATCCACTTTTGAAACTTTTGCACATATCTTTTGTTTGTTCTTTTATCAGCATATTAGATAATAATCTTCTACACTCCCTCTTAAATTTAAGTTACAAAGTTATTATTTTTTTAGCATAATTCTGCCATCTTTAATTATTAAATTTTTTTTTCTAATTACAATCTTTTTACTTTTGGAATTTTTACTTTTCTACTTGCAATCTTTTTATTTTTTGAAATTCTTTTAATTTATCTGGATCACTAATTTGCAAGTTATTTATTCTTTCCAATTTAACTTTTATTTTTAATTAAATAAAAAATATTTAGACCATTTTAACTTTCATTGTAATTTTTTTAAAAAAAATAAATTATACTAATCAGAAAAAATCTAAAAATGTTTTTCTTTTAAAAGATCGCTAAACTTACTTATTTTTTTAGCTTTTAAATATCTTACCAGATGCCAATATATTTGAACCGTATAAACAAATGATACAATATATATATATATCATACCAATATCTTAGCCATTCATATAATAATTTTTGTCTAAAATTATTGACATAAAGAAGCTCATAAACAATGTAAATTTAAAATTGTTAATGAATATTAAAATCAATTTGTTGTCCGTAAATATTTGAATTATAAACAAAGAAAAACATTTTGTTTGAAATAAATAAATTTGTCAAAATTTAATGAGTTATTATCAGGAAAAGTACAATTAATTATTAGAAGGAAGGAGAGATTTTGTTTTAGAAATGTCAAAACTAAAAGTCTAAAGATTGATTGATAGGAGGGGAGGAGGATTAACTTAAACATTTTAAAAAATAAATAAAGGATATAATATAGAAGTGCAAGAATAAATCTATTTTTGAGTAATTAAAGGTATTTTTTTCTCTTCATATAAAATATTAAAGAGAAGAAAAAAGGAAAAGACAAGTTGAAACTAAAAGCTTTAAATATAAATTTTTTATATTAATTAAAAATATATCTTGTTTATAATTAGTTGATTTTAGAAATATATATGTACGTAAATGACGAGTTGATTTTAAATATAGCAAAATGTGAGCTTGTTGATAAAATAAATATTAAGGAATAAATGAAAGTTAAAAATATTATATAATCATGAGACATATATCCACAGAATTTGCAATGGCTATGAAATAAAAATCAACAAAAGAACAAATTTGCAATGGCTACCAATGAAAACATGTAATCAAAAGCTTATCAAAGCAAAGTATTCAAAAACAGTGGAGGAATTTCAACAGAGATATCCAGCAGACATAAAAATAATTATTAAAATTGCAACACCTCATCATATAAATAGTCTGGATTATCATAAATCAGTAGTTGAGTTCAATCTATCAGTTGAGATCAATCAGATTAAACCAGTTCTTCAATCAGTTACTCAATCAGTTCCCAGATAGTCTTCTTATACATTTGTTAATAAAGGCCATGCAGTGCTAACAACCACTAAAATCATATGATTTTTCTCCAGCCTGAGTCTGATGAAACAGCAATTCACCCAGTAAAAGTGATGCCTGCCTAACAACTTGAAAATCCACTTTCAATATCTAACTGTCTTAAAGAATAATGTCATGAAATACTAAGCATTAAACCTACAAAAAACCACAAATCCATCTGGTTGGAAAAAATTTCACATGAAGCAGCAAACAGAAAGAATTTTCCACATTCTAAAATCCTAGGTAACAAATAACATTTTCTTATTTCCATTTATAATTAATATAGCCATTGCAACAATTTGAAGACTCCCAAAATCAGTTAATAAATAAACTCTATAGCATGCATAAAGAAACATTGATGTGAGTGTTTTGAAATGTCATGTATGTGAATGCTTTATGACAATTTACATTGATATCATGTGTTTATTAAATGTCTCGTATTACTTAATACTTTTTTGTTATTTTGTGTTGTATATCTTAATATAATATGTGTGTGTCTGAGATGGTGATAAGTAATTGTTTCATTTAATTAAGATTCATGTTCGTATTTAAATTTAGAATAATAAATGTGTTGTTAAAATAAATTATCTTTAAGCTTAATTATAGCGGTCAATTCTTTTACCACTAATTAAAGCTATAATGTGTTAGATTATTACTATTGATTGAGCTAGTCATGGGATATTTTGAGCACTGGATTTTGGTCCTACTGTCTAAATATGTTAGTTCTCATAACTAACTGGCACCTGAGGTTTACCTCAATTAAATAAAGTATTTGGATAGTAGGGGTTGAATATAGCAGTCGAGGTGGGCCACAGTCTGAAAATGTGATTGTGTTATGTGTTGCATAGCTCTGTCTGATCATGAGTATCGTTGATAGATCTTCTATCAATGGTTATTTCCCCTCTGCTCAATGGGCCAATCTATTCACACAATATTTATAATAAATAATTATAATATTAATATAAATAAAGTGTAAACCCAGTTACATTGCAAGTAGAGTACTCTTGATCATCTTTTGGACACACCCAGTACAATTGGCTTTACCCAACATAGGGTAGAATTACCGGAAATAACAGTGAAATAAATATTTTTCTTATTTAAAAATAAAAATTTAAAGAAACACTATATTGTGTAATTGTATTTTAAAGTGGTTTAATTTTAAATAAAGAATTGATCAAAACGTTTTTTCTTCTTTAAATGAAAAGAGAGACTTAAATACAGTTATATATTTTAAGCAGAGTTAAGGCATTGAGAATGGGAGATGATAGGACAAAGTGGGTCGAGTCAGTTGTATGTTCCATTGTGAAAAAAATTAATAAATAGTTTAGTATAATTGATAGTATTATAAATGAGAGAGTAGACAAATAGATATTGGGTTCTAAGATTTTAAAATAGAGAAATGAAAAAAATATAGAGTTAGAGGGATTAATAAAAAAAGTAGATGTGTTAGAAAGAGAACATGATAATATAAAAACATAGGGGCATACACATAAAATGGAGGCAGGAAATCAGCTGCTAAAAATAAAAACTTTTCAGGGAACAGAGAGGAGGATCCAGGTGAGCATTTTGAAAGCTTGGAACACTATTGCATCTTGAATAGATTAAGCAAGGGAGCAATAGTTGCCCTAGCTTGCAATCTCATATAGGGAGAACTTCAGCTCTGGTGAAACTCATTACATGTAAAACTGGCAATGTTCAGTGAATGCAAGTGTTTGTTGTTGGCAAATTATTGAGGGGAAGAGTTTCAGGAAGAGGTTAAGTTTCACGTAGAGCAGGATGGGTGGCATCCAGTGGAGTTAATTATTACATTTTGTCATAGACAAGTAGGAAAATTGTGGTCAATCACAGCATACCCATTGTCAGAGCAGCATTTTATGCATATAGTTAGTGTGATATACTTGGGAATTTGGAACAGATCATGGAAGTATTAATGGCATTGGACAACAATAGGGGTGTGGTGAAAGGTCAGGATGAGGATGGAAATGCAGAAATTGATTGTATGCAAGTAGAAAGAGAGCACACTGATAATGGCACATCAGAGCTGTCCAATGATAGAGGTAAAGATAGGGGGATTGTAACTAGTGTGTTGTTTGATTCGAAAAGTCAGGTATTGGTAATGTGACAAGAAATTTTTAATAATATAAGTCCAGAAAATAACATATTGCTGTTAAAAATGGTATATATTTTGCTGGATAATGATAAGAAGGCAAAGATGGCATCCAAATAAGAATGGGTAAAATTGCACATAACAGAGAGAGAATATAGGCACATGCTCCTGATTTTGGAAGGTCTGATTCATGAGATCATATTAGGCTCAAACTTTATACAAAAAACAGGCTGTGTATTGGATTATAAATGAAGTTGGGCAGAAATAAACAATGAAATAATTTCATTTACAAAACCCCAAAAGGTTGAAATTAATAAAAAAGTTTGTGCACAAAGCACAGGAATAGAAATAGAGGAAAGGAGGATGAGTCAAGATACATAAATGATAATCAAATAGACCAACTGAAGAAGCTATTAAATAGATATGAAAGCTTATTTTCAGAGATTTCTGGGGTAATCCAAGGCTATGAACACACATTAAGGCTTATAAAAGACCAGCCATATCAAACCCATGTGTATCCTATACCTCATTAATATAGACATAAAGTAGAAGAACAGAGAGACAAAATGATTAAATGGGGAATTATATCTAAAAGTTTGTCTCTTTTTAATAACACCATCATAACAGTAAAGAAAAAAATATGGATCAATTCGGTTGTGCTTGGATGCCTGGCAGTTAAATAAGATAACAATATCTGATACTAATGCTCTTCCACCTATGAGCGAATTGTTATCAAAATTTCAAAAAAATATATTTTTAACATTTGACATAACTTCTAGCTATTGGCAAATCAAACTTCATCCAGAGGATCAAAAATATACTGCATTTAAATATAATGGATGTGCATTTAATTTTAACTGGATTTTCTTCAGGCTAAAAAATAATGAAGTGGGGCTTATACATTGTCTGGATCAGGTGTTTCAGGGGATATTAAGACTTTAGTTATAAATGTATGTGGACAATATTGTGGTAGCATTGGAAAGCATAGATGAGCACTTTGTGCATTTAGAAACGTTGCTGAGGGAGTGTAAGAAAAAGTGCATTAGAATTAATTTGAATAAGAGTAAAATAATGACTGATGAGGTCATGTTTTTAGGACATATAATTACCAAAAGAGTAATATTACCTAATCCTGAAAAATCCAAACAATTTGGGAATTTACCATGCCTTAGAATAAAAAAAGCATATTAAATCCTTTCTTAGACTATGTAATTTAAAAAAATCGATTTTATAGAAATTTTTCACATGACATGGAGCCATTACTGCAGCTTCTAAGAAAATGGAAAATATGGGTGTGGAATGAAGAGCAAAAGCATAGTTTCCAGAGCATTAAGGCAGGAATATTAAATAAAGTTATGCTGTCATATCCTGATTTTGACAAACCATTCTTTGTACAAACATACAGCAACGGGTTTGGATTGGGAGCTATGGTGTTTTAGATATAGGAAGGGGGTCAGCATAAAGTTCTTTCTTTCATTAGCCATTTACTAAAAAAACTGGAAGTGAATTACACTGTAACTGAGGAAGAAGCCCTGGATGTTGTATGGGCATTCAAGAAATTCTGAAACTGTTTTGTAAGCTCTGAAGTGGTAGTAATCACTGACCATAAGAGTCTTGAATTTATTAATCATAGCTTCCTGAATAATAGCAGGCTAATAATATGGAGCTTGTTCCTGCAGGAATTTAATTATAAAGTGGCATACTGTTGTGGCAATGAAATATTGTGACAGACACTTTAAGCAGGTATCCAGTAGCTCAAAAATAACACTTAAGTTGTGACAGAGCATATATAGCTGCTGAAAAAATATATAAAAGAAATGGAATAGAATATGATTTGCACAGATTAAAGCAACAGGAAGAAGAAGATAATGATTGCCAACAAAGAATGGAGTATTTATGCCATTAGCCTGTAACAAAAATGGCAAATAATTCACTGTGGCAGAACCCTTATTACTGTTAATTGAAGGAAGGACTCTTACAGCATGTATTATGAAAGAAAAAACAAACATGCATTATTCTTCTGATCACCATGAGAAAGCAAATAATTAAATATGTACATGACACTTATGGACATTACATGGCAAATAAAGTTGAGGAACGGTTGAGCCATTGGTTCTACTAGTCAGAAATGAATGCCAATATTGCAGACGTTATTGGTAAATGCAATATATGTTCAGCAACCAAGCCTTCTAACACATCATGAGTGGGGCCACTGCAACCTATATATGCCCAACATATGAACATCTTACTAGTGAGACCTCTGCCTCCATTTAATAAAATGAAGTATCTCATGGTGGCATATGATGTGGTTTTGAAGTTGGTAGTGGCATATCCAGTAGCTCAAGTTAATGCAATACAAACTATTTGGATTTTGGAACAACATCACACTAATACTGTAGGAATTCCAGACAAAATTATATCTGATGATGGAATTCTCTTTGTATCTAGTGAATAAAAAATGGATGGATAGATGTGGGATAAAACATATACTTACATCAATTCATAACCCTCAATCTAATTCATATGAAAGGATTATGAAGAACTTGGGCATTTATTTCAGGTTTATATACAAGATGATCATCGCAGATGGAAGAAAGAAACCTCTAAAATAGTCAACATGATAAACTGGTCAAGAAATAAGTCTACAGGATTCAAACCTCTTTGGCTACATTTGAGAAGAAATATTTCATATCTGTTGAGACTAAATTGCCAGTGGGAATGAATCAATCAACAAGAAAAAGGATGATGACCAAGCATTTAACTGGTTAGGAAAAGAAGGCATGCTCCAGCAGAAGAGGCAGGGGAAACCTAATGTCATATTCAGGAGAAAAAATGAGGTCATGGTGAAAGTTCATCTGGTAAGTCATTCTGAAAAACATATATACAAAAAATTCCAGTCAATATATGTTCTTCACTATGTATTCAAGCAGACATGTGGTAATAACATGTTTGTGGTAGCAATTGGAATGAAGGAAAAAGGAACATATAATACCCGGTCATTGACATTAGCTATTTATGTTGTTGAAATTCCTTAGATAATCTGGGAAAAAGAAACATATAATACCCGGTCATTGAGGTTAGCTATTTATGTTGTTGAAATTCCTTAGATAATCTTTTGATTACTTGTTTTAATCCAGTTGTTAATAGCCATTGCAAACTTGTTGTTTTGTGGATTTTCAACAAGTAGCCATCAAAAATTTCTGTGTTTTACATTTTAATTGTCTATATCATTTTTAATATTTAACATGATCATATTTATTTTATTAACAATCACTCATTTTGTTATAATTAAAATCAATTTATCATTCATACACATATATATTTCTAGAAAACTAATTTTAGTTTTTTTAAGATTTCTCTTTTTTTTTCTTTAAATATTTTTAAACTTAAATAAGAATAGATATATTTTAATTATTTGAAAATCCACTACTTGTAATTTTTCCATAAAACTATGAATTAATTGTTTTTAGCAAACTCCTTTTTTGCTTTAATATTTTAAACACAGAGAGATAGATTTATTTTTGAACAGTCATAACTTGTAACTTTTATTTCAAACTACTAACAATAGAGAGAAAAACACAACTCTTTAGACTTCTAGTTTTAATATTTCTAAAGCAAACTGCATTTTGTGAAATAAAAAAAAAAACTCTTTAGATTTTTTTTTATAAACTTGAATCTTTCGCATTATTAATGAGAATTTTATTTCAATAATTTTTAGACAAACATTTTATATATATATGCCACTACAATATTGGTACATTACACCGCTCTCTGTTTGAGAGTAAAACGTGTCTATTTGACCCATTTTATCTCCAAAAACTTTAATTAGTACATCTGAAATGTTTACTTGAATTTTCTTTCTCTAAGAGTTTACTTTTCTTATATCTAACTATACATGCCGAGGGCAATCTTCTTTGATCATACATTTCTTCCTTTTATGCTGACAACATTGCTTCCAATGATCCTAGTACTGGATAATGACCATGAGGACAGCACTTTTTTGTGATACAGGGATTTTAAATGACACAGATGCAGAGTTGCTGGCTTACACTGACTTACTCAAATTGGAAATGAAGCTTCATTTGCTGGGTTTCTTCTGGACCTTGAAAAAAGAAAGGTCATTGTGAATGGCAGATTCATCTACTGTCCAATTTGACTTCTGCTTTGGAAACAAAATATGGGGACTCTCTCCCAAATAAGTGTATCACGGCTTACTCTGGTTGTTCCCAGTATGCATTTATAAAGAGAATGGGGATTTTCCCCTGAGAAGTAATCCCTGACAGTCCATTACTGGTATTAATTTCATCCAGCCAACATCTTTGACTTTTCCTAAAACTTATCTCCATGCTTGCTACCCTCCTTTCAATTAATTTCAATCTCATATACATTCCTAACTTAGATTTGCATTTATATTATCTATCACTAATCTTACAATATTATTTTAACATATTTCTTAACTTTATTTTATTAATTTGCATGTATTCAAAAAAAAAAAAAACTATTTTATTACGCTAACATTATTATACAGATATTTTTATTTATTTTATTTAACTTGATTACTTTAAACTATTTATTTACTTTCTTTTATTAACTTGTGTGTATTCAAAAATAAATATTTTATTGCGATTCATTTTTATTATTTTACTATGGATATTTTATACTTATTTACCCTGATTTTATTCTATGTATTTCCACTATTTTATTTTTTTATTAAAATGCTGAAAAGATCACTATAAATTATTAATTTAAACTATTTATTTATGAACACTTTTTCTTTATTAATATGTGCTTGAAGAAAAAAAAATCTTTTATTCAGTAAAGCCTCCATTATTATTATTATTATTATTATTATTATTATTATTATTATTATTATTATTATTATTATTATTATTATTATTATTTTATGAAACATTTCCTCACTTTTTTTGCTTTTTTTTTTAGTTTCACGTTTATCACTTATGTCAAAATAATTATAATCAACTCAAAGTCCATTTCTGTTCCTTATTGTTTCCGTTTATTATTCCATCCATAAACTAACTCCTAAGCTTTGTCAGGCAGTTCTTTCTCTCTATCTACTAACTCTATAATATAAATGAACATTCCCCTATTGTCTATCCCTCACTTATAATTTATTACCTTATTCCTTTCTCGTTCCATCTTATTTTCTGCCACATAAATCAGAAAACCTTTAGAAAAACTCCAAATTACTTCAATATGAGAATATTTACTCCTACTCTTTCATTTTTAAATATTCGTTTACAACGAACATGAATGTTTACTTTAACCTTTTTATTTTTATTTCCTTGCAAAAACTCTTTTACGTTATTTTCTATCTTTATTATTTTCATTTCCAAACAACTATACTTAATGGTATCTGGTCCTACTTTATCTTGATCTACACTTTCTAATTCATCCTTTCTTTCACGTACATCTCTTACTATCTCAACTTCCTTTTCTATTTCCTGACTTTCTTTAACAAACTCTGACTATAAAATCTTGGTTCTTCTCCAACTTTCCTGTTAACTTGCATCTTATTTCTTTTATTTCTTTAATCATTTCTACTTTAAACTGATTAATTTCTTCCTTCATTTCTGCTTTGAACTCTTGCCAACTTTGCTTGAATTCCTGACACATTTCTTTCATCATATTCATTATATCCATCATCATTTTCATCAACATCTGTGTCAGATATCTCTTCTTTTTCAACCATTTTTGAAATAAAATTTCTATTCCACTAAATTTAAATACAAACTGTTTATTTATTTATTTTTAAAATGGAACATACAACTGATTACATCACCTTTGTCCTATCATCTCCTTTTCTCAATGCCTAACTCCACACAAAATATCCAACTGTCTTTAATTTAACAGAATAATTTATTTTAACTAACATAAATATCAAAATATCTTTTTGTTTAAAGAAGAAAAAAGTTTTGGTCAATTCTTTTTTTAAATTATACCACTTTGAAATGAGCAATTTAGCGTTTCTTTAATTTTTTATTCTCAAACAATAAAACAAATATTTAATTACTGTCATTTATGACATTTGGTCCCATGTTGGAAATATCCATTTGTGCTGGATGCATTTGTAAGAGATCAATCATACTCTATTTGCTCAGTTTAACTGGGTTTAAACATTATTTATCATAAATTTATAATTTTATATTATAAATATTACGCGAACAAACCAGCTCTTTGAGCAGAGGAGATAATATCATCAATAGCAGAGCTAACAACAATACCCACAGTCAGACCAAGCTATGCAAGGCATAATACAATCACATTTCCAGACTGTGGCCCACCTCAAATGCTAATTCAAACCTCCAGTATCCAAGAACTTTATTTGTTTTGAAGTAAACCCGGGGTGCCAGATAGTTACTAGAAGTAACATTTTTGGACAGTAGGCCTATAATTCAGAGCTCAAAATCCCCCATGACTAGCTCAGTCTATTGTAATACATAACAAATTATTCCTTTGATTAGTGGTAAAAATAATTGACTGACAAGTATTATGTTTAGATATAATTTATTTAACTAAACATTATTATTCTAATTTCAATGATTTTATATAGGAATTTAATTAAACTATGCAATGATAAGGACATATAAGGATGACACACATTCGTAATTTATGCAATAAATCATTAGAGAACATTATATAAATACATGAAATTTATAAGATCATAAAGCAGTAACATATACATTTCATAAACACACACATCAATAGTTCTTTATGCTTGCCATAGAGTTCATTATTAATTGACTCTGGAAGACTTCAAATTATTGCAATGGCTACTTTAAAGGGAAATGAGAAAATGTTGTTATCTAGGATTTTAGAACATGGATACTTCTAGCTGTTTGCTGTGAACTCTATTCTTAATAGAACTTTGTATTCTTGCTGGTTGTTACTTCAAGGGAAAATATTTCCAACCAGCTGGATTTGAGGTTTAATGCTTAGTATTCCTTGGTATTATTCTTAGATAGTTAAAAATTCCTGGTGATTTTTCAAGTTGTTAGGAAGGCATCACTTTACCAGGTAAATTGCTGATTTTATTAGACTAAGGGCTGAAGCAAGATCGTATGTTCCTAAAAGCTGTTCAGTACTGCATGGTCTCTGGTTCTGGATACATAATAGATTGACTGATTGATTGTAATCTGAACTGAACTGTTATCTGAATTGATTAATTGACTGAACTGAACTGTAATCTGAGCTGATTAATTGACTGAACTGAACTGATTGCAAAATGAAAAAACTGGACTATTTATTAGAATGACTTGTCATCATTTTGGTGTCCACCAGCTATATTTGTTGTTGAAATTCCTTAGATAAGTGTTTGATTATGTGTTTTACTCCTGTTGTCAGTAATCAATGCAAACTTGTTGTTTTGAGGATTTTAAAATAGTAGCCATCGCAAATTATGTGTTTACATTCTACTTTTCTATATCATTTTTAATACTTAACACACACATATTTATTTTATCAACAAGAAATCATTTTGTTATACTTAAAATCAATTTGTCATTCATGCACATATATATTTCTAAAAAAACGTTTTATTTTTTTAAGATTTCTCTTTTTTTTTTTTTTAAATAGTTTTAAACTTAAATGAGAAGAGATATATTTTAATTATTTGAAAATCCATTACTTTTATTTTTTCCCATAAAATTATGAATTAATTGTTTTTAGCAAACTACTTTTTTGCTTTAATATTTTAAACAGAGACAGAGAGATTTATTCTTGAATAGTCATAACTTGTAACTTTTACTTCAAACTCCTAATAATAGAAAGAAAAACACAAATCTTTAGACTTTTAGTTTTAACATTTCTAAAGAATACTGTATTTTGTTAAATAAAGAAAAAAAACTCTTTAGATTTTTTTTATAAATAACTATTGAAACCTATGCATTATTTATGATAATTTTATTCCAATAATTTTGAGACAAAAATTATATATATTTACCGATACAATATTGGTACTATATATATATAAGACATATTTTGCGGGTTCATCCGTGTTAATATATTTTAAAATACTGACGTTTTGACTTCGTAACACAAGTCATCCACAGAGTATTAAAATTAGAGAAGTCATTGAGATACTTAAAAGGCCAGATTGTATCAATAAGTGAGATGATACAAGCAAACTTCCTCCTATTTGGAAAGAGTTTTTTTAAAAAAACATTCTTAATTTAACATTTTTGCTATTGGTGGAACTTTAACGTTTTTTTTTTCAAATCAGTGACTGTAGGGTCTCTACAACCATTTTTCTACTTTTTATTACTCAGTGGATGACTTGTGTTACCAAGTCGAAATTTCAGTATTTTAAAATATTTTAATATGGACGAACCCCCAAAATATGTCTTTTATATATGGAACCCATGTAAATCTTCATATCAATATATATATTGTACCCTTACTTCTCGATGTATAATATAATTTGAAATACGACTAGCTCAATTAAATTATAATGCTCAGTTAAAATTTGCATGTTTATCTTTAATATACTTTTATATTATCATATTCTAATTAAATTTATTATCAATTATCAAAATCAATATAGCTCTATATTCTGTAATAATTAAATAAGTATTTATTAAAATCATGAGACTGTGAAGTAAAGTTACAAAGTAGTAAGTAGATTTACATTGAGTCAATATCTTCCAAGACACTGTCTCAATGGCATAAGAATACTATTACCTCCTTATTATCTTATTACTACATCTATAGCATTCTTATGGCTTTCAAATAAAATAAATTATCTTTAATAATAATAAAATAAATCTCAACTTTTATTAAGGAAATATAATTCAATAATCTCAGGCTCTTCTAATTATCTTAAAGTAATAATAACTCATGTAAATAAGTATGATAAGGGATTTTATATCAAACCTAAATACACCTAACTTATTCTAATAATAATTATAATGAACAATACTACTTTTAGGGTATAACTCAAATTTATCTATTTCTATTATATTATTAATTATTAAATAAATAAATAATCATGTGTATATCTTTTATTTTCATATAGTATCTTAATTTTGGAATAGATCAAAATCTTATAATTTAATAATCTGTGGCAATAAATAATATTGTACTCTGATGTTGTGCATTAAAACCATCTTATGACCATTGTAATATAATATATTAATGTCAATCAATTCTTATAAATGATATCAAGAAAATATTGTGTTTATTTCTAATTCTAATAATAAATTCATATTGTGCAAATATTATGTTTATTCAAATTATCTGCTGTCAAATGCTGTGGTGCAAAATAATGAACTCGACACACTTTTAAAACAAATTAAACAAATTTATTTACATTAACTTTGATTAAGAATTTATTTACAATATTTACAGTTCAAATTAGGAAAACAAAAGAAAATAAAAATAAGAAAATAATAATACAAGATGTTTACACTGTTATTAGCTCATACTCCTACTAAATAATCTATACATTCTTTAAAATGCTATACTAATAACATTGAAGTATGTTTTTAAAAACTTAGACTTTAAATAAATATCAGTGAACCTTAATTATTACAAATCAAGATTTATGTAAACAATATTTATGTAGCATATGTAAACAATTAAACTTTACTAATTAAATTGCTACATCATTTAAGTATTATTGTCATTCATTTCATAATGTACTAACATGTGTTCACTTTAATATCAGCATTACTTTAATAGCATATAACATACAAACTAATGTATCTTTGTGATGTAATAAAAATAACTGATTATAATTTATATTTCATTTAATGCAATTCATGCTACATGTTTTATTAAATATGCATTACATATATGTACTGTTAAAATAATAATATTTAAATTATTCATCAATTTCAAATTCATAAAGTATTATATTAGATAAATTCTATGATTCTTTTCCATGTGAAATTATTACTCTACTTTATGTGTTATTCTACTCCTTCTTAATAAATTTCTATCTACAAAACATCCTTTAAACTTATTTTCAAAATTTCCGGAAAAACAACCTACAACGTTAAATAAATATTAATTATCCAAATTATTTATACTTCATCATCTATATTCGGTAAAACTTCAATCCAAATATAAACTTCTACATAAAACTTAACTTAATTTATCCAATAAAACAAAAAAATAAAATATAGACTTTTAAATCTCTTCCTAACTTGCAATAAAAATAATTACCTATGAATAATAAATATAATTCTAATACTATAACATAAAATATCAAAGTTCATTTACGAAAGAACCATATAATTATTTCTAAGCTTCTTATGTAATGCTGCATCGTATTTATATCATAAATTCAAATTATGCATATTTAAATAAAACTGTCACTGCCAATATAATGTGTGTGTATTTTTAAAATATTTGTACATTCATTCAAAACAACATAATATTTGGTTGATCTAAAGAAAACATATTAAATACATCAAAATTATTATTATTATACAATTTTTACCATCCATAATGATTTAATGTACAGTCCATCTTCCAATATTCTTCGGAATTACAGCTTCATAAAATAATTCACATTTACACTCACGATCATTCTTTAAAATATTCGTGTTATATTAATTATAAAATAAACTTATGCAATTAATCATTATATTATTTTTAGTTATTATTTTAAGAAATGTACCTATCTTATTTTAATATTTAAATTTTATATTAGATAAATAAACAGAATTCATATTACGTAACTCCAGCGATGTCTTCTTTTCACCATAATAGTTCTTAAATCCTAGGTACACATTCACTAAAACACCATTTCCGTTTTCCGGTCCATCACGTGTTTTTTTAAAAGTTTATGAAAAATGAAAAAAAACGTTCTTTTAAAATAAAATAAAAGTTAATCAGTTCTTCTATAAAAATACAATAAAATTAAAATAGTTTATCTGATCCGGATGCAGTTCTTTAAAGAATATTATTTAAAAGTTATTATTTTTCTCAAAATTAGTATATAGATTATAAAATTCTCATTAAATTATTTTGATTGACTTGGACATCCACGTATTACTTGCGCATTTCTTAACAAAATATCCAGGTAAGTATAAGCTTCTTCATCTAAAACGTCCAGCGTTTAGATTATTTCAATATAATAATTTTATCATATTAAGACTTTTAGCTAATTATATTTTCAACTTATTTGCCTTCCAAAATTGTCAATATTCAATCTTTTAAACATAAAGACTTAACAAGGCAAGTATTTTATAAAAAACTACTTTTATTTCTAATATCTTTACTTAAGATATATATTTAAATTTATAGCTTGCAAAAATACTTTCTTCATAAGAAGTATTTTATTCTTTTAAAATATCTATTTTCTAATAGTCAATAGTAATTAGCTTTTAAAATTATATACTGTCCAAAATATTACTTTTCTCCACCTCGTAATTTTCCGAACTAATCCAGCGTTTGTCATACTTCTAGTATAAAGTTTCCGATATATTTTCACTATATATGATGTTCCCATGACTATTTGCTTGTAAATTGAGCTTAATAGAGACGAATGATAGGGAAAAATTAAATTAGCACTGCATGTTTATCATTTAAAATTTCTGTAACTTATTTATAAAGACACTCTTATAATTTTTGAAAAATGATTTCTAAAAGCGTCTATAAAATTTACGTAGCTATTTTTTTTTTTATAACACAATTAACTTGAAAATTCAATCACGAAGTCCTCTCCTAACAATTGAACTGAGCTTTTATACCGGAAGAAACTTCCCATTTGATTGGTAGATTAAACAATCAACTTTGCTGGCTTATTTACATATTTACCAACAACACAAAATTAAAATAAATAATGGCTTATTTAATATTTAATGTTTACTACATTATTAAATTTCTAAAATAATCTTTATCATATATTTAAATCTATTAAACATTTTTTTAAAAAAATATTCTCTTACTTGATTTTAATTTTAACTTTTATAACATTATTTTAAATAAACTAAGTCTTTTTATACGTCATATTTTTAAAACAATATTTTAAAATCAGATTTAATATTTCACATTGAATATCTTTATTTTTATCTCGTGATAACTCACGTATTATTTATAAATTTATAACATGATTTTTAAAATAGTTTTGCAACTTTACTAAATAACTTCCAAGCATGTGTGTGTATATCTAACTAACATCTGTTTTTTACAACACAAGAAACGCTTGTCATAGTCTAAAAATAAACTAACAATTGCATTTTCTTAAAATAAATATTTTTAAATAAACAAGATATTATAATAGATTTTAAAATAATTATTTGATATTATTAAAATCAAATATTAATCTTCTATTTAAGTACTTATAATAATTAAAATATTTATATTCTTTTATAATATTATTTTATCAATAACAAACATATGTATTTAATCTTACTTGTCTTTTAAACACTTTTAGCTTTAAATACCTATTTATTAAATATATTAATGCAGTACTGATTATGGCCATTTTTCCCAACTATATATTATAATCGTCATCATTTAAAATGTCTCTCTCAATATCAGCACAATTTTACATATCAAATACTCATAGATTGCTTTAATTAAACTTTTGAAATATTACCATAAGCAAAATTAACATCACATATTCAAATATATCTTAAATTTAAAATTTTTAATAGATTAGCACAAAAATCAAATGGTGACCCATACAAAAGTGCACAATATATATATGTTAAAATGAAGATTTGCATGGGTTAAATATATAAAATACATATTTTGCGGGTTTATCCGTGTTAAAATCTTTTAATATTAATATACTGATGTTTCGACTTGGTCACACAAGCCATCCACAGAGTTATAAAAGGTAGAAAGATGGTTTTAGACATGCAACAATCACTGATTTGAATAAAATGTTAAAATTCCACCAATAGCAAAAAATGTTAAATTTAGGAATGTTTTTTTTTTTTAAAAAAAATCTTTCCAAATAGGAGGAAGTTTGCATGTATCATCTTGCTTATTGATACAATCTGGCCTTTTAAGTATCTCAATGGCTTCTCTAATTTTGCATTGGTAGAGATTATCACATCTGGATATGATCCTGGTACTAGAAAAATCAATTTTATGACCTGAATCTATAGTATGGAGTGAGAGTTCTGATGATGATGAGTGTTGTTTAACTGCATTATCATGCTCATCTCTCCTAACACTGATGCGATGTGCTGATGATGATGAGTGTTGTTTAACTGCATTATCATGCTCATCTCTCCTAACACTGATGCGATGATTACTCATACCTATGTAAGAAGCTTTACAATTTTTCTAAAAAACATTCCTAAATTTAACATTTTTTGCTATTGGTGGAATTTTAACATTTTATTCAAATCAGTGTTTGTTGCGCCTCTACAACCGTCTTTTTACCTGTTATAACTCTGCGGATGGCTTGTGTGACCAAGTCAAAATGTCAGTATATTAATATTAAAAGTTTTTAACATGGATGAAAATATGTATTATATATATATATATATTCATTCTTAAATAACAATTAAAAATAGATGGTGAGAAATAAAATAAATGAAAATGTTTACTGTCATTTAATACTTTAACAGGCTTTAACCTGTGTTCAATGTGCTTTAAAATTCATAATAATCAAGCATGTTTTGGCGATAGAAGGACCTTCTAAACTACAACACAAGATAGCAACTTTTATAAAGATGGAGTGGCTGTCTTATCTTTAATCTAAATGTCCACTTATATAGGCAAATTTGAAACATCTTTATTTGGAAGTGTGAAGTTGTTGTTTTCTCCATTATTTCCTTTACAATCTAACATATAAGTGGACATTTAGGTTAAAGATAAGACAGCATATCTTATCTTTATAAAAGTTGCTATCTTCTGTCATGGTGTGAAAAGTCCCTCTATCAGCAGAATATGCTTGATTATTACAAATTTTAAAACACATTGAACACAGATTAAAGCCTGTTTAAAGCATTTATATATGCTTTCTGTGTGTTCAATAAATTAATTAGTACTATCATTTAATAATAAAAATATAAATACTGGTAGGGGAGCCACATGTAACAATGATAAAACACATTTTGATAGTGTATTCTGCTTATTTGATATTGTTTTTTATGTACTATTATATGTCTTCTTAAATGTAAATATATTTTAAAAATAAAAATAATAATTTTACATTAACATGAACATACTCTTTTATTTTTCTAATCTGTTATGAAATTTCATTATCATTCATAAATGAATTTTTTTTATATAATGTATCATATTATTTATATGGAAGTTTCAAATAATAAACTTGTCATGGTAACTGCAGTTTATTAAATAATTTATTTTAAACGTTATGTCTTTATATATTAAGCATTATATTGTGAAATATAATACTAAACAATCATTGAGTTTATTTTTCTATTTTAGGTGGTAACAAAATATTTAATTTGTTTCACATTATTAATCAGGAAAACATTTTTATTGCAAGTTACTGATAAAATGGGATCAATTACAAAAGTAGAGGTCTTGCGGTGTTAGCCGGGGGGGTTCGCCGCCCCCCTTCCAGCAAGGAGGTGGGTGGTGGGGGGTGGGGGGTTGCGGCCCCCCCGGCTGTTTTATATTATAAAAAAAAAAATCAAAAGTAGAGTCATAAACAATATAAAAATATTGTATTCAAAAAATAAATAAATATATTGGGTTGTTTGTCCATTTAGTTGAGAAAAAATAACATAATCTTCAATTTACAGCTATTATTTAAATTTCAGACGGAAAGAAGGGTCTGATTTTACATTTATTCTCTTCACAATAAAAGCAATTAAGTCATTGTTGTTACTTACATACAAAGCTATAATAGTAACTGTCTTATATAAACCTTTCCTTCTATACTGTATTAAATTAAAAGCGCAGTTATTAAAATGTTAAAGTTCAGATTTCTATCTACATTTTTAACAACAACTTAAAACACTTGTTGTAATACTATATCCTAGGAAATGTAGAATGTAAATAAAATTACATAAACAACTAACTGATTTTGAACAGTTAAATAAATAAATTACACATACGAAGAGAAATGATTTAAAAAAAACATTTTGTAACAAGTACATTTTTCATTAGATTTGTTTCATTTATTTCAGATTGAGACTATAAGAAAATTAGTTTTGATGCTGTAAAATAGATATGAAGCTCACTAACCGTTTTTATTTAATAATTATTAGTTTTATAAATATTTATTTTTGTTTTCCCATACTAATCTGTGGTAGTGACAACAAATAATATAATACTTATATTTGTTTTATTTATAGAACTGTCAGAATTGTCATAGCAGACACAAATTTATTTAATATATGAAAATTGATTATTACAATTTGATGCATACTTTAAAGATAAATATTAACGATCAATAAATTATTTCTATTTTAAGAATGTCGAATTAAATGTTTACTGCTTCTTTATTCTGAAAAATAAAAAAAAAGCTAATAAGTTTTCAACTTTCTTATTTCAGTCCTCATCATAATTATAAGTTGATGAGGAATTTAAGCAGACACATTTTCGGTAATTCTAAAAGGCCCTTCACTCTAACTGCATTCCTATTTTGGATCCTACATTTTTCAATGCTGACTAAACTGTCATGATCCTTCCAAGCATATATATATAATTTCATGGCTCTTATTCCCAGGAGGCTGTAAAGTCACCAACCAAGGCAGCGGTTGATGGCCGAAGGCGGAGGGTGCTAAGAATCATCTGATTGCAGACCCAGGCTGCCATTTGATGACGACTTTTTATTTAGGTACTTACAACTGCAGATCACTTTCAAGTGAACGAAGATTGCAAGAATTAGAAGAAGAACTGTCTTATATTAAATGGGACATTATTGGACTTTGTGAAGTTAGAAGAAAAGGAGAAGAAACAATTGATTTAAAAAGTGGACATATACTCTATTATAAAGGCACACATATTGGAAATACAAGTGGAGTAGGATTCATTATAAATAAAAAGTGGAAGAACAATATTGTGGAGGTTGATGGTGTATCGGACAGAGTGGCAAGATTAGTTATACAACTTAATAGCAGATACCAAATGCAGATAATTCAGGTTTATGCCCCAACAAGTTCTCATAGTGATGAAGTAGTAGAAGATTTTTATATGGATGTACAAAAGGCTTTTGATCAGAGTAAACAACATTTTAAAATTGTTATGGGAGACTTTAATGCTAGAATTGGTAGACAAATGAAAGATGAAATTGCTGTAGGTAATTTTGGTTATGGTAATAGAAATGAGAGAGGACATAGACTTGTGGAGTTTGCAGAAAAAGAAAAACTTTATATTATGAATTCATTTTTTGAGAAAAATGTTAAAAGGAAATGGACATGGAAGCATCCAAATGAAGGTACAGCAGAATTGGATTATATTTTGACTAACAGAAAATACATATTTCAAGATTGTAATGTTCTTAATAAATTTAACACAGGAAGTGATCATCGATTAGTAAGGTGTAAGTTACGTGTTAATGTAAAACTAGAGAGACAAAAATTATTAAGAAAAACAATATTTGCAGTTGATATTCCTAATCTTCAGAAACATTCTAATGAATTTAAATTAGAACTTACAAATAGGTTTCAAGTGTTAGGAGATTTTGAACATGATTCAGATTTGAATGAAATTAATATGAAAATAACTGATACACTTTTAAAAACTGCAACAAACATAGCTGGTAGAAAAAAGCAGCAATTGACTAATAAAATTTCTACTGAGACTAGAGAATTTATGAAGAAAAGAAGGAATATGAAGATATACAAAAATGATGTATTAAAAAGAATTGAATATCTCGAATTTTGTAAAATGGTACGGAAAAGAGTTGAAAATGATATAAGAAAGTATAACTGTGAAATAGCAAGGAAAGCTGTAGAAGAAAATAAAAGTCTCAAAAATGTTAAACAACATTTTGGTATTGGTAGGAAATTTATATCTGCAATAAGAAAAAAAGATGGAATTATTACTAAAAAGAGAGATGACATCTTGAAATTGGTAGAAGATTTTTATCAAGAATTATATAGTAATAAAGAACAAGTACCTCCTATATCTATTACATCTTCCGAATTGCCCAGAATTTTAAATGAAGAAGTGAGACATGCAATTAAGTGTATGAAGAAAGGAAAGGCTCCAGGAAATGATGGAATTATAATTGATATGTTAAAAGAAGCAGGTGAAGAAATAGAAACAATTTTAGCAAAGTTATATACCAAATGTCTAAATGATAAAGATGTACCGGAAGATTGGAAGAATGCAGTAATAATATTAATATTTAAAAAAGGTGATAAAGAAGATATGAGAAATTACAGACCTATCAGCCTTTTATCAGTTTTATATAAAATTTTTACCAAGATAATTACAACTCGTCTACAGAGAACTTTGGATTTCCACCAACCAAGAGAACAAGCTGGATTTAAAAGTGGTTTTAGTACAATAGATCATATCCAGGTATTGAGAGAAGTCATAGAAAGGACAAATGAATATGAGTTGTCATTATGTTTTGGATTTGTAGATTATGAAAAGGCATTCGATTCTATAGACATTTCTTCAGTGATTAAAGCATTGGATCATCAAGGTATAGATCCAGGATATTGTCATATTTTAAAGAATATTTATAAAAATGCAACAGCAACAATTAGATTACATAATGATACTGGAAAAATCAACATTGAGAAAGGTGTAAGATAAGGTGACTCCATATCTCCAAAACTCTTTACAGCAGTGCTGCAAAAAGTATTTTGTGGATTAAAATGGGAAACTAAAGGAGTGAAAGTAAATGGAGAGTATTTAAGTCATTTAGATTTCGCAGATGATGTAGTTGTTTTTGCAAATAATGCTTCAGAGCTGCAGGAAATGTTGCAGGAGTTAGCAGATGAATGTAGAAAAGTAGGACTAAAGATAAATGTTAAAAAGACTAAAGTAATGTTTAATCGATTTGCTCAAAATATGAAAATAATGATTGATTATGAAGAATTAGAAGAAGTTAACAGTTACAAATACCTTGGTCAGATTATTAATATAGATGGAAACATAATGGAGGAAATTAATCATAGAATTAAACTTGGTTGGAGTGCTTTTGGTAGAAATAACTTGATACTAAAAGGAAATATGCCTATGTGTTTGAAAAGGGTAGTTTTTAACAAATGTGTTTTACCAGTTCTTACTTATGGATCTGAGACTTGGACACTTAATAGAAGAGCAATACAGAGACTTCAGACCACTCAAAGGAGTATGGAGAGATGTATGTTGGGAGTAACAAGAAGAGATCGAAAACACAATGTATGGGTAAGACAACAAACAGGTGTTACTGACCTTATTGAAAAAATTAAAAGATTGAAATGGAGTTGGGCTGGACATATTGCTAGAAGAGATGATAATAGATGGACAATTGAAATTTTAAACTGGATTCCAAGAGATTGTAAAAGACCCAGAAAGAGACCACATGTGAGATGGATGGATGAAATAAGAAAATGTGCAGGGGTGATGTGGAGAAGAGAAACTAAAGATCGGAGAAGATGGATTAAACTTGGAGAGATGTTCATCCTGCAGTGGATTGATAATGGTTGATGATGATGATGATGATGATATATATACATATAGACCCATGAATATATATATATATATATATATATATATATATATATATCATTTCATGGGTCTCACTGAATGACAAACTATGTTGTTTCTTGTCTCAGCAATGAGTCCAAATATACTTCATATTTTTTTTTATCAAAATCTTCACAGCCAGATTATTCATGCTAACTATCCATCATATATTCATCAAGTAATGCTAATGCCATTTCTCAACAGCATTTAATTTTCATCCTTAAACCAAATAAAGTCATATTCCAGTTGTGGAAGTTGGTACTTTTTTAAAAGAACTGAGATATGTTTTTTAGAAATTACTAATTCTTATTTTTATTAAAATGTTTCTTGCTTTCTGCAATTATAATTCTTATATTTTTATTTCTATCTGATATTATTAAGTGCCTCAAACATTTAAAATCATTACTTTGATGTTTATATATTAATTCACTACAGTTATAAAAACATAAAACAGTTCTTGTTAATATAAATTTATATGTATTTACCAAATTATCAATATTTTTTAAAAAACTAGTAAAAACTTTTAGTCTCATCTTTTTGTCAATGTAATAATTTAAAGTTGTAATTATAAATTTATTAAACGCACATTGATTACTAAGTAATATTTACTGAGGCTATAACCTCGATAATATGCGTATAAAATGCGATAGTAGGGACCTCTACAGGTATTTTTGTAAATGTAATAAAATTATCCATAAATGAAATTTAGTTGACATTGAAAATACGATATTTGTTACAGATTTTCTTATTTTGTCACTATTTTAATTATCTTAATAAATTATAATTATGTTAACAAGTAGTATAATCTTCACATTAATTTTATTTGTTTAGGACTTGATTAAATCACTGAAACTAAGAATTTATTTATATATTAAAATTAATCATCACATTTTGATGTATATTTTTTTACATCTTGAAATAACAAATATCGCATAAAATTAAAGTTTGTCAAATATTCCAAGTTGATTTGCTAAGCATGTCCAATTATTTGGTCTCACGTTAGGAATCTTTGATCGAAATATTTTTTCCAGAATTAATAATTATTAAATATTAGAAAAAAATAATAGAAACACTTGTCTTCACAGTATAATGTAAAAAATGTAAAATGAAAATAAATTTAGCGAGAGAGCAAACAAATGTCTAATACTGTATTAATGTATTAAAGTAATTTGAAAAAAAATTCTATTTTTTTTATTTACATCACATTAAATCATAACAAAATTGATTTTGACACACCGTATACTCCATATGTTAGTAAATATTCTTATTTTTATATACTATTTGACATTATTTTCACATTATTATATGTATTTTAATAAATCACGATAGTGATAACAAATAATATAATCGATTTAGATTAGGTTGAGCTGGAGAGATAAAATTTTTAATTAATAATTATATATCGTTCTATAATTTTTATATCAAGAAATAGTAGTTGTCTGATAAAATTAAACCCTTGGAAATATTTAGGCTATTTTTTTATCCATGTCCACAATTTTAACCTAACACTACAAATCTTTATAACTAATAAAAAATGTTTGCCCTTACATTATATGGTGATAAATGTAAAATGTAAATAAAATTGAATAGACAATAAGCTATTTTTCTGAAGGTTTGTGTTGTCTAGTTTTGTGCTATTACTAACAGTTTTTTGTATTTGGAAATTTAAATAAAGCTAAAATTTTCTATACATTCAACATTCACTCATAGATGATGGAAATAGTCCACATTATCACATCTAGACAATAAGATAAATTTCTAAGAATAATTCACGAAATTAAATGTAAAAAAAAACAAATAATGGAAAAACAGTATTTTTTCTTAGTATTTTTTTTTTTTTTCATTTAAATCACAACTAAACATAACAAAACTCATTTTGACACCCTAAAACACTCCTTATAAGAGTAAATATTCTTATTATCATAACTTTTTTTTAAATTTCTATTATCTTATTTATTTTAATACATTGTACAGGCTTAAGCCTGCATTTATATGTGTAATATATGTAGGGTTCGAACTCAGACTTTCACACGACCCAACACTCTCAGTGCCATCTCATATTGCTAACTCACCTAATCACACACATCTTGAAAAGATAAATAATATTTCTTGCTAAACTAGCAATCATCAGTTGGTCTAGATTACTATCCTAGATATATATATATATATATATATATAATCAGTACTCAGCTTTATATTAAGATAGCTAATCTTTATACTTTAATGGACAGGCTTCAAACTATTCCAACACACAACTCTTTAGCCTTCCATTTCATTGAAAATCTGATGATGGAACGTTCAAAGCCCTTATTTACTTTAATAAATCATGATTGATATAACAAATAGTATAAAAGATATATTTATTTTAATTATTGAGGTGCAGGTGGACTTACATGATGTAGGATTTTAATTAATAATTATATATTGATCTATAATTTTTATATCACGAAATAGTAGCTGAGTAATAAAATTAAAAGCTGACATATTACCAAAAGTGAAAAAAAGCATCCCGCAATATACTGTAATAACTATGTTCAAGTTTATCAGTGTTATGAGATAGATTGGAGAGTGGTGGATCGCGTGAAAGTCTGTGCTCAAATACTTTATATATTACATATATTGATACAGGTATATAATAAGGCTGTATTTCGAGTTATTCCATATTTTAGTAAATATTCTTATTCGTATAAATTATTTTTCTTTATTTCCATATCATTTTATTTATGTTTATAAATCATGACTGTGATAACAAATAGTAAAATAGATGTATTTATTTTAATTATTTACCTTTAAGTTTAAGCCCAGGAGGAGGTAAGATTTTTATATACTAATTATATATTGATCTATAATTTTTATATCATGAAATAGTAACTCAATAATAAAATTAAAAGCTGACATATATTCAGTTTGTTTGTTTGTTTTTATCCAAGTCCACAATTTTAACGTAACACTACTAAACTTTACCAAATGTGAAAAAACACCTACCCCCCCCCCATATACGGTATAACTGTAAAATGTATATAAAATTACATTGACAATAATCTAATATTTAGAAATAATTCCACAAATAAAATGTAAAAATAATAATGGGAAAACCTAATATCTTTTGCCAGTGTTATTTTTTTATTTACATGCCAATTCAACATAACAAAATTAATTTTTGACAAAAAATCATTTGTATGTTATCAAATATTTTTTATTATTATAAATTATTTTTCTTTATTTACACATTATTTTATTTATAATAAATCATGGTTGTGATAACAAAGAATGTAATATATTTATTTTAATTATTTATTTGCAGATGCACCACAAGCTGGTAAGATTTTTAATTAGTAATTATATTGATCTATAATGTTTATATCCGAAATAGTAAATGAGTAATACAATTAAACTTTCTCAAAAATTCTGTTTGATCATTTTTTATTTATATCCACGATTTTTACTTAACTCTACTAATCTTTGCAATTAGTAAAAATGCTTGTTCCTACATTATATGGTAATAACTGTAAAATGTAAATAAAATTAAATATATAATTATGTAATTAAAAAAAGATAATAAGCCAATTTATAATAATAATTACAAAATTAAATGAAAAAAAGTGATAATGAGAAAGATTATACTTTTTTTTTTCAGTATTTTTTTTCATTTACATACCAACTAAACATAACAAAACTATATTTTGTCACCCTAAACACTCCATATGTTCGCAAATATTATTATAAACTATTTTTATTTATATCCACATTATTATTATTTTCATAATTATAATTGTGATAGCAAATAGTATAATTGATTTATTTATTTTTATTATTGAGATTCAGATGGACTCATAGGAGATATTTTTTAATTAATAATTATATATTGATTTATAATTTTTATATCAGAAAATAGTAGGTCTCTAACAAAATTAAACCCTATCAATTATTCAGGTTCTCTTTTATTTAATTCCACAATTTTAATCTAACTCTTCTAATCTTGAACTACTTATAAAAATACTTATCTTACATTATATGGTAATAACTGTAAAATGTAAATAAAATTAAATAGACAATAAGCTAATTTCAAAGAATATTTTCCCAAATTAAATGAAAAAAATAATAAGGGAAAAAACATAGTATTTTGTCCCAGTAGTTTTTTTTTTTTTCATTTACATCACAACTAAGCATAAAAAACTGAATTTTTGACAAAAAAAACATTTATATGTTATCAAATATTTTTATTCTTATAATTTTTTTCATTTTTTCCACATTATTTTATTTATAATAAATCATAATTGCGATAACAAATAATACAATACATTTATTTTAATTATTTATTTCCAGCTGCACCCCCAAGCAGGTAAGATTTTTTAATTAATAACTATATTGATATATAATTTTTATATCCGAAATAGTTGCTGAGTAATAAAATTAAACTTTCTCAAATATTCAGTTTGATCATTTTTTATTTATATCCACGATTTCTACTTAACTCTACTAATCTTTGCAACTGTAAAAATGCTTGTTCCTACATTATATGGTAATAACTGTAAAATGTAAATAAAATTAAATAGATAATAAGCTAATTCATAATAATAATAATTACCAAATTAAATGAAAAAAAGTAATAATGAGAAACATTATTTTATTTTTTTCAGTATTTTTTTTTCATTTACATCCCAACTAAACATAAAAAAACTAGTTTTTGTCACCCTAAACACTCCATATGTTCGCTAATATCCTCATCCTTATAAACTATTTTTCTTTATATCCACATTATTATTTTTTTAATAATCATAATTGTTATAGCAAATAGTATAATTGATTTATTTATTTTTATTATTGAGATTCAGATGGACTCATAGGAGACAATTTTTTAATTAATAATTATATACTGATTTATAATTTTATATCAGCAAATAGTAGGTCTCTAACAAAATTAAACCCTATCAATTATTCAGTTTTTCATTTATTTAATTCCACAATTTGAATCTAACTATTCTAATCTTGAACTACTTATAAAAATACTTATCTTACATTATATGGTAATAACTGTAAAATGTAAATAAAATTAAATGGACAATAAACTAATTTCAAGGAATAATTTCCCAAATTAAATGAAAAAATGTAATAAGGGGAAAAAACATAGTATTTTTTTCCAGCATTTTTTTTTTCATTTACATCCAACTAAGCATAACAAACTGAATTTTTGACAAAAAAAAAAGCATTTATATGTTATGAAATATTTTAATTCTTATATATTTTTTTTCTTTATTTTCACATTATTTTATTTATAATAAATAATAATTGTGATAATTAATATAATACATTTATTTTAATTATTTATTTCCAGCTGCACCTCAAGCAGGTAAGATTTTTTTAATTAATAACTTTATTGAACTATAATTTTTATATCCGAATTAGTTGCTGATTAATAAAATTATACTTTCTCAAATATTCACTTTGATCATTTTTTATTTATATCCACGATTTTTACTTAACTCTACTAATCTTTGCAACTAGTAAAAATTCTTGTTCCTACATTATATGGTAGTAACTGTAAAATATAAATAAAATTAAATAGATAGTAAGCTAATTTATAATAATAATAATTACCAAATTAAATGAAAAAAAGTAATAATGAGAAACATTATTTTATTTTTTTCAGTATTTTTTTTTTCATTTACATCCCAACTAAACATAACAAAACTATTTTTTGTCACCCTAAACACTCCATATGTTCGCTAATATCCTCATCCTTATAATCTATTTTTCTTTATATCCACATTATTATTTTTTTAATAATCATAATTGTGATAAAAAATAGTATAATTGATTTATTTATTTTTATTATTGAGATTCAGATGGACTCATAGGAGATAATTTTTTAATTAATAATTATATATTGATTTATAATTTTATATCAACAAATAGTAGGTCTCTAACAAAATTAAACCCTATCAATTATTCAGGTTGTCTTTTATTTAATTCCACAATTTTAATCTAACTCTTCTAATCTTGAACTACTTATAAAAATACTTATCTTACATTATATGGTAATAACTGTAAAATGTAAATAAAATTAAATAGACAATAAGCTAATTTCAAAGAATATTTTCCCAAATTAAATGAAAAAAATAATAAGGGAAAAAAACATAGTATTTTGTCCTAGTAGTTTTTTTTTTTTTTCATTTACATCACAACTAAGCATAAAAAACTGAATTTTTGACAAAAAAACATTTATATGTTATCAAATATTTTTATTCTTATAATTTTTTTTATTTTTTTCCACATTATTTTATTTATAATAAATCATGATTGCGATAACAAATAATACAATACATTTATTTTAATTATTTATTTCCAGCTGCACCCCAAGATTTTTTAATTAATAACTATATTGATATATAATTTTTATATCCGAAATAGTTGCTGAGTAATAAAATTAAACTTTCTCAAATATTCAGTTTGATCATTTTTTATTTATATCCACGATTTCTACTTAACTCTACTAATCTTTGCAACTGTAAAAATGCTTGTTCCTACATTATATGGCAATAACTGTAAAATGTAAATAAAATTAAATAGATAATAAGCTAATTTATAATAATAATAATAATTACCAAATTAAATGAAAAAAAGTAATAATGAGAAACATTTATTTATTTTTTTCAGTATTTTTTTTTTTTTCATTTACATCCCAGGTAAACATAACAAAACTATTTAATGTCACCCTAAACACTCCATATGTTCGCTAATATCCTCATCCCTATAAACTATTTTTCTTTATATCCACATTATTATTTTTTTAATAATCATAATTGTGATAACAAATAGTATAATTGATTTATTTATGTTTATTATTGAGATTCAGGTGGAATCATAGGAGATAATTTTTTAATTAATAATTATATATTGATTTATAATTTTATATCAGCAAATAGTAGGTCTCAAACAAAATTAAACCCTATCAATTATTCAGTTTTTCTTTTATTTAATTCCACAATTTTAATCTAACTATTTTAATCTTGTACTACTTATAAAAATACTTATCTTACATTATATGGTAATAACTGTAAAATGTAAATAAAATTAAATGGACAATAAGCTAATTTCAAGGAATAATTTCCCACATTAAATGAAAAAAAAGTAATAAGGGGAAAAACATAGTATTTTTCCCAGAATTTTTTTTCATTTACATCCAACTAAGCATAACAAACTGAATTTTTGACAAAAAAAAAAGCATTTATATGTTATGAAATATTTTAATTCTTATATATTTTTTTCTTTATTTTCACATTATTTTATTTATAATAAATAATGATTGTGATAAATTAATATAATACATTTATTTTAATTATTTATTTCCAGCTGCACCTCAAGCAGGTAAGATTTTTTAATTAATAACTTTATTGAACTATAATTTTTATATCCGAATTAGTTGCTGATTAATAAAATTATACTTTCTCAAATATTCACTTTGATCATTTTTTATTTATATCCACGATTTTTACTTAACTCTACTAATCTTTGCAACTAGTAAAAATTCTTGTTCCTACATTATATGGTAGTAACTGTAAAATATAAATAAAATTAAATAGATAGTAAGCTAATTTATAATAATAATAATTACCAAATTAAATGAAAAAAAGTAATAATGAGAAACATTATTTTATTTTTTCAGTATTTTTTTTTCATTTACATCCCAACTAAACATAACAAAACTATTTTTTGTCACCCTAAACACTCCATATGTTCGCTAATATCCTCATCCTTATAATCTATTTTTCTTTATATCCACATTATTATTTTTTTAATAATCATAATTGTGATAAAAAATAGTATAATTGATTTATTTATTTTTATTATTGAGATTCAGATGGACTCATAGGAGATAATTTTTTAATTAATAATTATATATTGATTTATAATTTTATATCAACAAATAGTAGATCTCTAACAAAATTAAACCCTATCAATTATTCAGGTTGTCTTTTATTTAATTCCACAATTTTAATCTAACTCTTCTAATCTTGAACTACTTATAAAAATACTTATCTTACATTATATGGTAATAACTGTAAAATGTAAATAAAATTAAATAGACAATAAGCTAATTTCAAAGAATATTTTCCCAAATTAAATGAAAAAAATAATAAGGAAAAAACATAGTATTTTGTCCTAGTAGTTTTTTTTTTTCATTTACATCACAACTAAGCATAAAAAACTGAATTTTTGACAAAAAAAACATTTATATGTTATCAAATATTTTTATTCTTATAATTTTTTTTTTCCACATTATTTTATTTATAATAAATCATGATTGCGATAACAAATAATACAATACATTTATTTTAATTATTTATTTCCAGCTGCACTCCAAGATTTTTTAATTAATAACTATATTGATATATAATTTTTATATCCGAAATAGTTGCTGAGTAATAAAATTAAACTTTCTCAAATATTCAGTTTGATCATTTTTTATTTATATCCACGATTTCTCCTTAACTCTACTAATCTTTGCAACTGTAAAAATGCTTGTTCCTACATTATATGGCAATAACTGTAAAATGTAAATAAAATTAAATAGATAATAAGCTAATTTATAATAATAATAATAATTACCAAATTAAATGAAAAAAAGTAATAATGAGAAACATTTATTTATTTTTTTCAGTATTTTTTTTTCATTTACATCCCAGGTAAACATAACAAAACTATTTAATGTCACCCTAAACACTCCATATGTTCGCTAATATCCTCATCCCTATAAACTATTTTTCTTTATATCCACATTATTATTTTTTTAATAATCATAATTGTGATAACAAATAGTATAATTGATTTATTTATTTTTATTATTGAGATTCAGGTGGAATCATAAGAGATAATTTTTTAATTAATAATTATATATTGATTTATAATTTTATATCAGCAAATAGTAGGTCTCAAACAAAATTAAACCCTATCAATTATTCAGTTTTTCTTTTATTCTATTCCACAATTTTAATCTAACTATTTTAATCTTGTACTACTTATAAAAATACTTATCTTACATTATATGGTAATAACTGTAAAATGTAAATAAAATTAAATGGACAATAAGCTAATTTCAAGGAATAATTTCCCAAATTAAATGAAAAAAAAAGTAATAAAGTAAAATCACCTCAATATTTAAATATCTGCTACTGGAGCCCAAACTTTTGGATTATCTGATTAAGGTGAATATGGATTCCATGCCAACTAATACATTCTTATACTACAAACGGTTTCTAAATAAAATAGACCCTATTTGTCATGCCTGTTCTAGAGGAGAGGAGTCCTTTAATCACCTGTTAAATGTATGTCCAGGCTATAACAGTATTCGAAGAATTATCTCTCAACACTGCATTATAGCAGTGGATAAAATCCTGGACATCAGGGGTTGTCTTTTCTCTGGAGACTTTACAGTAATCAGGTTATCAATCTTCCTGACATATGCTTTTTGGTACACAAGGTGCAGGACAAAGTTCACACAACCAACACCGGATCCCAATGCTGTATTTTGCGATAAGCTTAAAGCTCTTCAAGACAAGGATAAGATACTATCCTCTAGATTTTTGTTTAACAATACATGGAGCCTACTAGTATGGCCTACAGACTCTACATGAATTTTGGACCCGATATATCAACATTGTAGTGTATTGTAGAAGAAGTTGTCTGTGTTGCAATATGTCAGATTCTTCTAGAGGGGCATTGAATTCATACTACATCTATTCCAGCTGATAAGTTAGCATTATTGGGTCATTCTTTGCACTGGCAGGGGTGGGCAATGCCAACTAAATAGTACGCATCTGCTCATTTTATAACCTGCTAGTGCGGAGAATGGCTCTTGCATACTTTTTCCAGACCAACGCCAGCAATGGATGAGCCAATATTTACAAAGTGTTTTTATTATGCATCTGTACAGTTTTATAAAGTCAATAAATATATTTTTAAATAAAGGGAAAAAACATAGTATTTTTTCCCAGAATTTTTTTTCATTTACATCCAACTAAGCATAACAAACTGAATTTTTGACAAAAAAAAAAGCATTTATATGTTATCAAATATTTTAATTCTTATATATATTTTTTTTTTATTTTCACATTATTTTATTTATAATAAATAATGATTGTGATAATTAATATAATACATTTATTTTAATTATTTATTTCCAGGTGCACCCCAAGCAGGTAAGATTTTTTAATTAATAACTATATTGAACTATAATTTTTATATCCGAATTAGTTGCTGATTAATAAAATTATACTTTCTCAAATATTCAGTTTGATCATTTTTTATTTATATCCACGATTTTTACTTAACTCTACTAATCTTTGCAACTAGTAAAAATTCTTGTTCCTACATTATATGGTAGTAACTGTAAAATATAAATAAAATTAAATAGATAGTAAGCTAATTTATAATAATAATAATTACCAAATTAAATGAAAAAAAGTAATAATGAGAAACATTATTTTATTTTTTTCAGTATTTTTTTTTTCATTTATATCCCAACTAAACATAACAAAACTATATTTTGGCACCCTAAACACTCCATATGTTCGCTAATATCATCATCCTTATAATCTATTTTTCTTTATATCCACATTATTATTTTTTTAATTATCATAATTGTGATAAAAAATAGTATAATTGATTTATTTATTTTTATTATCGAGATTCAGATGGACTCATAGGAGATAATTTTTTAATTAATAATTATATATTGATTTATAATTTTATATCAACAAATAGTAGTTCTCTAACAAAATTAAACCCTATCAATTATTCAGGTTGTCTTTTATTTAATTCCACAATTTGAATCTAACTATTCTAATCTTGAACTACTTATAAAAATACTTATCTTACATTATATGGTAATAACTGTAAAATGTAAATAAAATTAAATGGACAATAAGCTAATTTCAAGGAATAATTTCCCAAATTAAATAAAAAAAAGTAATAAGGAAAAAAAAAACAGTATTTTTTCCCAGCATTTTTTTTTCATTTACATCCAACTAAGCATAAAAAACTGAATTTTTGACAAAAAAAAAAAGCATATATATGTTATCAAATATTTTAATTCTTATATATATATATATATTTCTTTATTTTCACATTATTTTATTTATAATAAATAATGATTGTGATAATTAATATAATATATTTATTTTAATTATTTATTTCCAGATGAACCCATATTTGGTAAGACTTTTAATTAATAACTATATTGATCTATAATGTTCTTATCCGAAATAGTTGCTGAGTAATAAAATTAAACCTTCTCAAATATTTAGTTTGTTCATTTTTTTATTTATGTCCACGATTTTTACTTAACTCTACTAATTTTTGCAACTAATAAAAATACTTGTTCCTATATTATATGATAATAACTGTAAAATGTAAATAAAATTAAATAGATAATAAGCTAATTTATAATAATAACTACAAATTAAATATAAAAAATAAATAATGGGAAATGATATACTATTTTTTTCAGTATTTTTTTTCCATTTACATCCCAACTAAACATAACAAAACTAATTTTTGTCACCCTAAACACTTTATAAGTTTGCAAATATTCTTATTCTTATCAACTATTTTTCTTTACATCCACATTATTATTTTTTAATAAATCATAATTCTGATAACAAATAATATAATTAATTTATTTATTTTTATTGTTAAGGTGCAGGTAGACTCATAGGATATATTTTTAATTAATAATTATATATTGATTTATAATTTTTATATCAACAAATAGTAGCTCTCTAACAAAATTAACATTATAAATTATTCAGGTTTCCTTTTAACCATGCCCACAATTTTAATGTTACTCTTCTAAACTTGAACTATCAATAAAAATATTTATCCTCACATGATATGGTAATAACTCTAAAATGTTATTAAATTAAATAAACAATAAGCTAATTTCAAAGAATAATTTCCCAAATTAAATAAAAAAATGTAATAACGGAAAAAAACAGTATTTTTCCCCAGTATTTTTATTTTTCATTTATATCACCACTAAGCATAACAAAACTAATTTTTGACAAAAAAAACATTTATATATTATCAAATATTTTTATTTTTGTATTTTTTTCTTTATTTCCACATTATTTTATTTATAATAAATCATGATTGTGATAACGAATAATATAATACATTTATTTTAATTATTTATTTCCAGCTGCACCCCAACCTGGTTAGATTTTTAATATATAACTATATTGATCTATAAGTTTTGTATCCAAAATAGTAGCTGAATAATAAAATTAAACCTTCTCAAATATTCAATTTGTTCATTTTTTATGTCCACGATTTTTACTTAACTCTACTAATCTTTGCAACTAGTAAAAATACTTGTTCCTACATTATATGGTAATAACTGTAAAATTAAATAAATAATAAGCTAATTTATAATAATAATTACCAAATTAAATGAAAAAAACGAAATAATGGGAAACCATATAGTGGTTTTTTTTAGTATATTTTTGTCATTTACATACCAACTAAATTTAACAAAACTAATTTTCGTCACCCTAAACACTCCATAACTTCGCAAATATTCCTATTCTTATAAACTATTTTTCTTTATATCCACATTATTTTTTTTAATAAATCATAATTGTGATAACAAATAATATAATTGATTGATTTATTTTTATTATTGAGGTGTAGATGGACTCATAGGAGATAATGTTTTAATTAATAATTATATATTGATTTATAATTTTTATATCAACATATAGTAGCTCTCTAAAAAAATTAAACCCTATCAATTATTCAGGTTTCAATTTATCCATGTCCACAATTTTAATCTAACTCTGCTAATCTTGAATTGCTTATAAAAATACTTAACCTTATATTATATAGTAATAACTGTAAAATGTAAATAAAATTAAATGGACAATAAGTTAATTTCAAAGAATAATTCCCCACATTAAATGAAAAGAAGTAATAAGGAGAAAAACGTTGTATTTTTCCCGAGTATTATTTTTTCTTTATATCCCAACTAAGCATAACAAATCTAATTTTTGACAACAAAAAATCATTTATATGTTATCAAATACTTTTATTCTTATATATTATTTTTCTTTATTTCCTAATTATTTTATTTATATGAAATCATGATTGTGATATCAAATAGTATAATACATGTATTTATTTTAATTATTTCGTTTCAGCTGGATCCCAATCTGGTAATATTTTTAATTAATAATTATATTGATCTATAATTTTTATACCCCGAAGTAGTAGCGAAAAATAAAATTAAATCTTCTCAAATATTCAGTTTGTTCATTTTTTATTTATGTCCACGATTTTTATTTAACTCTACTAATCTTTACAAATAAAACTGTTTTTCCTAACATTAGATGGTTATAACTGTAAAATGTAAATAAAATTAAATAGATAATAAGCTAATTTATAATAATATTTCCCAAATTAAATGAAAAAAAGAAATAATGAGAAGCCATAACATTTTTTTCCAGTATTTTTTTTTTCATTTACATCCCAACTAAACATAACAATACTAACTTTTCTCACCCTAAACACTCCATATATTCGCAAATATTCTTATTCTTATTAACTATTTTTTTATAACCATATTATTTTTATCTTAATAAATCATAATTGTGATAACAAATGGTATCATTGATTTATTTATTTTAATTATTACGGTACAGGTGAAATTATAGGAGATAATATTTTTAATTAATAATTATATATTGATCTATAATTTTTATATCATGAAATAGTAGCTCTCTAACAAAATTAAATTCTGTCAAATATTTAGGTTTCCTTTATCCATGTGCACAATATTAATCAAACTCTACTAATATTTATAACTTGTAAAAAATACTTATCCTTACATTATATGGTAATAACTGTAAAATGTAAATAAAATTAACTAGACAATAAGCTAATTTCAAAAAATAATTCCCCAAATTAAAGGAAAAATGTAATAACGAAAAAAAAACATAGTATTTTTTCCGTGTATTATTGTTTTCATTTACATTCCAACTAATCATAACAAACCTAATTTTTGACACCCTAAAACACTTATATATATGTTAATAAATATTCTTATTTTTACAAATTACTTTTTTATATTTTCATTATTTTATTTATCTTAATAAATCATGATTGTGATAAAAATATTATAATAGATGTATTTCTTATATATATTTACGTCCAAGTCCAGGGAAGATTTTTAATTTAAAATTATATAATGATCTATAATTTTTGTATAACGAAATAGTATTTGAGTAATAAAACTAAACCCTGACAATTTTTTTTTCCATGTTTGCAATTTTGATGTAACTCGTGTAATGTTTACCAAAAAATAAAAATAAAAACACTTGTCTTCACAACATATAGTAATAACTAAAAAATTTAAATAAAATCCAATTGGCAATAAGCTAATTTTTAAGAATAGTTTAACAAATAAATCATTTAAGTAAGCAGGCCAGAGGAATGTGGTAAGCAAGGCATTACAATGCTGATAGAAAAGATAGACTGGAATGCAGAAATGGTGCAGAATTAAGAATATTATTTATGTTATTTTATGGATATTATTTAATGCTACTTCATTGATTATTTCTACAAACTAAGTAAATATAAAAATATTAACATGAATAATCACTTTCTGACATACATTTTCTCAATTATAATTTCTTTCAGTTTGTTTTCTCTCAGTATATTCTTAGTTATGAGATCACACCCTAGATTTACATGATGCATATTTCAAAGTAATTGTTATATGATGTGAAAATGGAACAATTCATTTTACTATTAATAGCCAAAAACATTCAAAAACATTCAAGGGTACATTTATAATAAACAAAACAAGTTATAAATCACGTAACTTGATATAGCTTGCATTTTATGATCACAGATGGAGCTTTACCAATATCTCTGAACAAGCTTGTGTTTACGTAAATGTCAAAAGAATATAGAATTAAATATCTCTTTCATTGTCTCCACCTCCAGATCAGCAGATTTCAAGCTAATTGGCTATCATCAGTAGAGGACAAGACTAGAAACTAGATCTAAACACCAACTCTAAGAGTGTTTATGAAACTCGTCTCTACCAGTTTGCAAGCATAAATTTTTTAGACACATAAGGTCTTTAAATTCAGCCTAACAAAATAGAGAGCTATGTGGGTCTGAAATGAGTTCAGTTTTGCCACAAAGTAAATGCCTCTGCAATATATATCATTGCTAAAACTTTCAAGGGTACAAAACACGTATCTTGCTATAGCTTGCATTTATATATATATATAATATATAAAAAATCAATATATATATATATCAAAATATAGTACAATTTATATAAATTATATTCTTTTAGAAGTACTTTCGACTATACACTTTGTAGTCTTTATCAACTATATAACGTTGAATAATCAAAACGAGACAACCCTTAACAATACCCATAGTTCAATTCAGATTTCCCACAATTCTGTTATCTTAACATTTGATGACTGGCGATTCATTAACATTTGACAATTTCTTGAAATCAACATAGCCTCATTTATTTTACGTTTATTATGACAACGTTCAATTTGAATAATTTTCATATTTTTATAATCAAATTTAAATCCATATTGACAAAATTTATTATGATCAAATATAACAGATGATGAAGGTTTATTTACATCTGTTCCATATTAATTCTCTTTTTGAATTCTATTATATAAAAGCATATGTTCTTTTATTCTCTTCTCAAATGTACACTTAGATTCACCAATGTATTGTACGCCGCATCCACATATCAATCTATATATAATAGAATTTTGATTAAACTTTGAATTTTGAAATATTCTTACTTGAAGTAGCAACCAGGAAGAAAAGAATGTTCTAAGTCCATGTTCAAAATTCCTAGGTAATAACATTTTCCTTATTCCCATTTCTAAAGTAGCCATCACATTAATTGAAGCCTCCAGAGCCAAGTAATATGAACTCTATACCATACATAGATGATCTATTAATGTGTGTGTTTTTAAATGTCAAATATTATTTAATGCTTGTTATATGATATTATAGTGTGTGAATTAAAATGTGCATGATCACTATACCAGTGTTATGTTAGTTAAATAAGATTTATAAAAGAATTTAAAATTAGTATAATAAATGTTAATTAAAATAAATTGTCTTTTAATCTTAAAGCTTTATTTTGTCAGTCAATTCTTTTGCCACTAGTTAATGAATAAGTTGTTATTGAATTAAAAATAGCTGAGCTAGTCATGGGTGTATCTTAGGTGTTGAATTAGTGGCAATTGTTTAAAGCACATTATTTATCTTCTGGATAAGTAACTGGTGCCCATGTTTCTACAAAACAAAAAAGTGCTTTAAACATGGTGTTGAATTCAACAGTCAAGAAGAAATCTGTTTCCTTCAAATGTGGTCAATTAGATAAATTTCACAGATATATCTTTTGTCTTGGATTCAGGTACTTTTTGAGTACTCTTTTCTCTGTCTAGGGTGCCATGGATTTATTCAAAGAGTAAAAGTAAATATTGTGTTACTCCATCAGGGATTATTTTATTTGTCTTCTAATTATTTTTTGGTCAACCATCCACCTGGTACAATTGGCACATGACACGGGGTGTTGATCCTAAGAAACAACAGTAATTAAATACTTTGTTTCTTGTCTGAAAATAAAAAAATTAATGAAAAGCTAAATTACATATTTTAAAGTGGTTTAATTTAAAAAAAAAAAAGAAATTGACCAAAACTTTTTTATCTTTAAATGAAAAGAAGTTTTGACTTTTATGTTAGGTAAAATAAATCATTCTGTTAAATCAGAGACAGTTGGATATTTTTGGGCAGAGTTAAGGTGTTAAGAATGGGTATAGAAAAATGACAAGTGGATGGAGTCAGTCATATGTTCGATTTTTTAAAAAAGTAATAAATAAACAATATTATTTAAATTTAGTTTAACATAAACACTAGTTTAATTAAAAAAAATTGAAATTTTTGAAAATGGAGCTGAAAGAAAGCCTGATATATTTAAATAATCCCCAGTTGGTAGAGAAAGAAAAAGAAGAGGTATCTGAGATGCAGATGATGTTGAAAATAATGAGGAATACGATGCTAGAATTCAAAGCAGAAATATGAGAAATCAAGCGAAATCAACTAGATCTGAAAGCAGAAGTGAAGGAAGGTATCAGGCAAAGTGAACAAGAGCTCAAATCACAATTGAATGGAGACATTAAAGAACTCATTGCAGAAATAAGAGAAATAAGATGTGAGATAACAGGAAACATAGAGAAAGGCCAAGAAATCATAGGGTTAGATATTGTTAAAGAAAGTCAGGATATAGAAAAGGAAGTCGAGTTAGTAAGAGTTGTAAGTGAAGAGAAGGATGAATTAAAAAATGTAGTAGAACAAGACAGTCTTAAGTATAGCGATATGGAAATAAAAATAATAAAGATAGAAAATAATGTAATAGAGTTTTAAAAAGGAAGTAAAAATGAATAGGTGAAAGTAAGCAGTCATGTTCATTTTGAATGTAGATTTAGAACAAAAAGAAAGCATAAGAAAAAATATTCTCAGTTTGAAGTAATATGGAGTTGTGATAAGTAACAAGGTTTTTTGATTTACAAAGTTGAAAATAGGACAGAACGGAAAAGAGATAAAGTAATAAATTGTAAGCGAGGGATAGACAAAAGGGGAAAGTTACTTTATATTATAAACTTAGTAGATAGAAAGAAAGAACTGCCTGACAAAGTTTAATTGTTATAAAACAGACATAATATTAAAGTAATAAAAAACAACAATAAAGGACCAGAAATAGATAATGAATTTAAAAATAAAACTTGTTGACATCTGTGATAAACCTAAGTCAGAGAATTGGTTATTTAAAGCTAGATAATAGATTGTTTCATAAAATAAGAACAAGGAGGCTTCATTGAATAAAATTTTTTTTTCTGTTGTGCACACAGTAATAAATAAAAAAGTTTGTAAATAAATAGGTCAAATAAAATCAATAAAATCAAGTTAAATAAATAAGTATAATATATCTTTATAAAATAATAAATAAAGTAACGTAATAAAATAAAAGTTTGTTTGAATACACACAAGTTAATAAAAGGAAGTAAATAAATGAATTAAAGTAATCAAATCAAATAAAATAAATACAAGTATTTGTATAATAATGAAGAGCAATAAAATAAAATAGTTATTTCTTGAATACATGCATGTTAAATAAAGAAGTTAAAGTAATGGTTTAAAAATAATATCACAAGACTAAGATAAATAAATATGTTAAAATAATATTCATAATGAATTTAAAATAATATGGTAAGGTTAAGATAATATAAATATAAAGTCAATCTTAGTTATATTAGGAGTGTATAAAGGTTTGAAATTAAAGGGAATGAGGGTAGTATGGAAATTTTTTTTAGATAAGGATAAGTTTGAGCTGTCGGCTGGATAAAATTTAGCACTTGAAATGCACTATCAGGGACCATTCCTCTTTTAAAATGCACACTGGAAACAACCAGAGTAAGTCACAAGTTACTTCTTCAGGTGAGAGTCCTCACATTTCACATTTCGTTTCCAAAGCATAAGTTGAATTGGACAGTAGAGGAATCCTGCTATTCACAGTGACCCTTTCTTTTTTCCAAGTCTGGTAAAAAACGGGCTAATGAAGCTTCATTTCCAATATGAATAAGTTGGTGTAAGCCAGCAACTCTGCATCTGTGTCATTCATAATCCCTGTGTCACAAATAAGTGATGTCCTGGTGGTCATTATCCAGTATTAGGATCATTGTAAGCAATGTTGCCCACATTGAAGGAAGCAAAGTGTAATTGAAGATTGCTCTTAGTACGTAAAGTGTCAGATATTAGAAAGTAAACTTAGATAAATATTAATTAATTGAAGAAATAACAAATAATTAAAGTTCTTAGAGAGAAAATTGTCAAAAATGATGCATTTTACTATCAAAGGGAGGGCGGTGTAATGTATCAATATCATGTTGGTACAATAGAATAATTTTCTCTAAAAATTATTAAAATAAAAATCTTTCATTAAAAGAAAATAGTATGTAAAAATTTTAAAGAGTTTTTTATTGCAGTTTGTTTTCGAAACATTAAATTAAAAGTCAAAGAGTTTTTTGAAATAAAAGTTACAATTAATTAATTAGAAGGAGGGAGGGGGTTTGGTTTAGAAATGTCAAGTTAAAAGAAGTTGATTTGCAAATAAGTAAAGAATTTTTTTTATTATTGTTGTTAGTTTAAAGAAAATATTGTTCATAAAAGTTGTAAATAATTGATTGGAAAAAAGAAAGAAAGAAAAGTTGAAGCTAAAAGTTTAAAAATATAAATCTCTTTTATTTAAGTTAAAAAAAAAGGTAATCTTAAAAACTAAATAGTGAATTGATCTTAAATTAAATATGTGCATAAATGACAAATTAATATGAGTTTGTTAGTAAAATATATATATGTGCAATTGTAAATATAATAAATGTAGGCGTAGTAAATATTAAAAAAATGATATAGGAAATTATCATTAAAAACATTGATGGCTATTAAGTTAAACAAAACAACAACACTACATTTGTGATGGCTGCTAATTAACAGCTTCAACAACAGGATTAAAAGCTTATCTAAGGAATTTAAACAAAAAATATAGCCAAGGGATATAAAAACTAATTTTCAGAATGACAAAAACTCTTATAGATAAATGGTTCAGATTTTCATTTGACAATCAGTTGAGTTCAATCTATAAGTAAAGAGTAGAGATTACAATTGAGATTGAGCAGCTGATAATAAATCAGTCAATAATGCAGTGTTAGAAACAGCAGAAACATATGACTTTCTTTAGTCTGAGTCCATTGAAACAGCAACCTGCCCAGAATAGAAAATGTCTGCATATCAACTTGAAAAATCACAAGGAATATTTAGCTGTCTCCAAAAAAATAGTGCCACTGAATAATAATAAAACTTCTCATGAATCAATACCCAGCTGGCTAGAAATATTCTTACTCGAAGCAGCAACCAGGAAGAAAACAAAGTTTTAAGTCTATGTTCAAAAATCCTAGGTAATAACATTTTGCTTATTCTCATTTCTAAAGTAGCCATCACATTAGTTGAAGCTTCCCAAACCCAAGTAATATGAACTCTATAACATACATACATGAACTATTAATGTGTGTGTTTTTAAATGTCAAATACTATTTAATGCTTTGTTATATGATATTATAGTGTGTGAATTAAAGTGTGTGTGATCATTATACCAGTGTTATGTTAGTTAAATAAGATTTATAAAAGAATTTAAAATTAGTATATTAAATGTTAATTAATATAAATTGTCTTTTAAACCTAAAGTTTTATTTTGTCGGTCAATTCTTTTGCCACTAGTTAAGGAATAAGTTGTTATTGAATTAAAAATAGCTGAGCTAGTCATAGGTGTATCTTAGGCATTGCATTAGTGGCCATTGTTTAAAGTGCATTATTTATCTCTTGGATAAGCAACTGGTGCCCGTGTTTCAACAAAACAAAAAAGTGCTTTGAACGTGGTGTTGAATTCAACAGTTGAGAAGATATATATATATTAATCAATGTTTGTATTACAATTATAATATATATATAATTCTTTGAAAAACAATACAATAATTAATTCAGTATACAATATTTTAAAAACAAATATCTCCAATAAAGTAGTTGTTATCCACTATATTAAAATTCTATTACAAAAATCGTTATAATTATATATGAAAACAATTACATCATACATCAATTTCCCCAAAATTCATTAATTTTATATTAGCAGCCTGTCTATTTATGAAATGTTGCTTTCCATTTTTAATTATCATAGCATATTTAATTTTACATTTATTATTATTTCTTTAAATACACATAATCTTAACCTTATTAAAATCAAAACCATAATTACATTTAACATTATGGTCTAAACATACTGAAGGTGATATGTCATCATTTCTAACACTCTCTTGTCTTGACTTGTGCACTCATTTATATAGCAACAAATGCTCCTTTGATCTTTTCTCCAATGTAGACCAAGATTCATCTATATATGCTTTTCCACAAACATACAATCATTTATATATTACACAACTTTGATTAAAAATACCACATCTATTTTTTTTTAATTATTTAGTAATTTAAATCAAAGTTGAGTAATATATAAATAGCTGTGTGTTTGTGGAAAAGGATATATTTATATCATTCCTAGTATTCTTATTCTCATTATTATTATTAAATAGATAGATTAACCTTTGGATCAATTGTCACAAATTATTTTATTTTTTACTAAATTGCACCCTTGTAATTTTTTTTGGAAGTATTATACATTAACATGCATGTAAAATGGTATAATTTATTATAGTAAATTTTCACTAAAAAATTGGTGGTGGAAGGTGGAAAATTCCAAATTCCCATTCTTATGATAGACATCAGTTCCAGCCTGACATGTTCAGCCATTGTCTGTTGGCAAGGCTGTAAAACATTCCGCAAGTTTATGACATTGTTTAAATTAAATATTTCTAATGACCAAAAATTATTTATTTGTGAACTTATTACGGTTTTAGATCTTTTTTTAAAATGATTTACACTACATTTATTAGATATCAAGAAATATAAATTATTAATAACTTATTTTGATTTAAAATATTTTATTTTCAAAATTATAATGTTATACTGGCAGTGAATCTAACCATGGCCTAAAGCAATTTACAAGTTTAATTTCTAAGTCACAATCTATTTATATTTACAAGTATGAAAATATTGTAATTTTGCAATAAATATTCAAATATTTTAAACCTTTAAAGCATAATTCATTAGATATATGAGAAATTAATAATTATTTATTTGGATGCTTAAAAATAATAGGAATTAAAACATATTTTGTTGAATTTATAAACTGAAAATAATCTTTCTAGAAACAATGATGTTTAAACTCTTTGTTTCATTTACAATCTTTTTTTTAATATTTACACAAACATAATGTGAACATTTAGAATTTATTTCAGTACTAAACAAAAATATCTATCAAATGAAGTCAAATTTATTATTTTCAGATATGTAATAATCATTTACTTATATATTTTACATTGATTTGTGAAACAAAGAAAAATGTCTAAACATGCTGAAATGTGAGTGCATGTTAGAGTGATTAAAGAAGCTATGTCAATAAAAAATGGAAAGTAACATTTGATAAATAGTCAGGTTGCTAATAGAAAAATGAATGAATTGTGGGAAAATTGATCTATAATGTATTTGTTTCTGTATACATTTATAATGATTCTTGTAATAGAATATGAATATAGTTGACAATGACTACTTAGATAATTGAAAGTACTTCTATTGAATTATAGTAGATATTTATTTTTAAAATATTGTTTATTGTATTAATTATTATACTGTTTTTTTTTTGAAGAATTATATATTGTATCAGTCACTTGATACAACTTTGATCATAGATGGAATGTAGAATAAAGTAGCTAACATGTTTCTCTGGGCATAATTGCTGAGACAATCTTGACTTCATTTAAGAAGCTATAGTACATCACTTCACATCACATCACATGGAAAATTTATTTACCATAATCAAAAGTGGATGTGGATGATTGGTTTGTGTCAACTAAATCCAGGAAGAAAGAAGAAATCTTAAATATTGTTCAGACAATTGAGAAATAAAAGCACTAATATAAACACCAGCCAAATTAAGTTTAAACAATTTTAAAGTTTTATTATGAGAAATATAAAATAATACAATAAATATTTGCACACAATAAATATGGTTATATCAGGAATATACTAAGAAGATAAAATATAAATTCTCTAGCAGACACACTAACTTTCTAATAGTAAATTACAAAAGTAGGGAACAAATTTCTTTTAGCTGACAATTCACCCAAAGCAATTCTGATTTCCTCACTGAAAAGTTCTGAAAGGAAAAGCAATGGAAAGTTGTGTACATGAATCAGCGAACCAGCATGAATAAAGGTTCACTAGCTTATTAAGGAATGATATCATATTGCCATAAGTCTTCTGCATAGACAAATCATGTTTAAGATTGACAAGGTTGATTACAATGCAAGAACAAAAAAATAAGTAAATAATACATCTCAGAGTATAAATTATAAAATGGGAGAAAACTGAATTCTCCAGTTTAGTGAAATAAGAAACTTAGAAAATACTACGATGTAAATGAATTAAAATTAATAAAATATTAAATTTCAGATTTAAGGAAAACAAACATAAAATATGGGTCAATCACCAACCAAATCATTGTCCAAAACTAAGCTGAGTATAATAATTAAAGGCCTCATTAAAAAACAAGTAAGTAATTTGAAAACCAGTTATGTCTGCCCCAGCATTTCAAGAAAGTGTAATAATTAGAATTACAAAATACATGTACAAAAAAAATTATCAGTACATGCTCTGGCAAATAAATTTAAAGCAACATGTAAAAAATAAAATAAATATAGTAAACAAAATATTAAACTTTGACTTACATTTTTATAAATTTAATTATTAGAGAGTGTGTATGAGTTGAAAATATGAAAACATTAAATGCCTTAATAGAAAGAAATGTTATATCAGCTAGAATCTAAATGGAAATTAAGAGTATCTTCCTTGTAGCGGTTCACACAAACCAATTCCAGTGGCTTTATAGAGACTTAGAAAGATGGATGCATGTGGAGAACCAACAGGACAACACAGACCAGCTTTTCTTAGTCCAGAAAAGAAATGTTGGAATTAAGAATGTCATAATTCTGCAAAACGCTCATGGTCACATATATTTAAACCAGCCAAAGTTAGTCTCACACAAGAAAAAGGAAGATTATGGAATACATATTCTGAACTATAGAAAATAAAATCTCTACTAAGAAAAACAGAACAATATATTCAATAAATCACCAGCCAAAATATCAGCAGTTTACAAAAGTGCAAACGCAGTAATTTAAATTTATTATTTGACAATACAATAGAGGCAGGTGATTTAAAGAAAAATTACAAAACTCTGCCAAAGCATTTAACAATAGTTAATAATACAAAGGAAGACACAGTAAGCATATAAACTATAAACTCACAATAAATGAAATGGAAAACAAACTTGGAATCTTGAAACTAACATTCCAAGACACATTATAAATACAATGATAAGCGAACAGAATACATGCTCTAAATATTTTTAATTTAATAAACAAATGATATAATAAAATTTATTCTTTTAAGATTAAGCTGAGACTGAAAATTTTACACTGGAAAAAATAAAAAAATATTTTACCTCAAGGTATAAATTTACAATTAGCTGATGTCTTCCAGCATGACATATATATTTAATTCCATGGGAACCTCTGGTGAAGACTTTAGGTTTGCATTTTTATGAGAAGGCAGAAGGCAATGGTAGGGAACAGTTCTGATTTGAGTACTTATGGCATGATTTTGCAGGACAATTTGACTCCAGGATTCGTCTTTAAGTTGGCCTAGCCCAACATCATGAAAACATTATTGAAGCAGTTCTTCCTTGCATATAGTTTTGGCATTGAAGAAATTATAACAGCACAGCAATTAAAACAAGTCTCTAAATTGGTGTACTAAAAGTTGTAGAAAAAATAACAAGCAGCATCAACAACAATAGCTGGAGAGAATAATCAGTCAGCAATCCCAGGTCTATTTATAAGAGCTCTTATATTTCTGAAAAAATTTTTTTTAACTAGTGGCTTTTCAACAGGGCAACTTTATCTCAGACTTAATCCTAATTAAAGATTCTTCACAGGGTTAATCTTATTTATAATTAATCCAAAAATATTAAAAACAAGTCTGAGCTTAGTTAAGATAAATTAGAAATTAATTATAAACAAACAAGAATGCAATTGAAACGTTTGTTTGCCCTTAATCAATTTGATAACTCAAGAGGTAAAAGAAAACTATTTTAAAAATCAAATTTATAAACAAAAGGAAAGACATATGTTAAACATAAACGAGTATCTGTGTTAATACACATATTCTTATAAACAAACTTTTAAATAGCTTTCTAGTTAAAAATTTAATAAAACCAAAAGTTAGTTTTATTTTTGTGAAGAGACTTTTAAAATGGATACTGTCCATCTCAACTACCCAATCACCGATGGGAAAAAAACAAAAGCATTCATGTTCTATATTTTTAAAACCCTTACCCCCCCCCCCAGAAACCCGGATGAATGTTTGCCTTGCGTTCTAAAGAAAAAATATTTTAGTTAAACATTTCTCCAGTCTCATAATTCATTAACAAAATATTTTTTAAGAAAAAAACAACAATCCATCTGATTACTAAAAGCTGAACTCTTAACTTTTGTCCGGACGGTTCTTTTACTCTATTTACTAACTTTCTGAAATGGCCTACTTTCATCTTCCTGTCTTTATTAGCTTAAAAATTTTTCTCTTGTTCCTTTCACATATTTCTAGCTCATATATCTGAATCTTTTGCTTAACAAAACTCCCCAGTTCTTTATCCTTTCATACTTTATCTTCGATCATATCAACACTAGTCAATGACAAAACTTCATTTCCTACAGCCTTTTTAGGTGTGTTGAATAAGAAAGCTTTATAAATGGCTTTTATTTTTGGTTTGAAATCATATTCCAAAAACGGTTTTTTTAACTCTTTTCTTAGTTTTAAACCCATATCCACAACTAACAGTTATTTTAAACAACTCATTTTTAATCTAATGAGGTAACTCTACTACACTATTTTCAATCTCTAACTTATATCTTCCTTCTATTTCCTGATCTTCATTTTCTAGATTTCCCACTAGACTTTCTATCTGTATCCAATCTTTGCTGGCTTCTAACTTTATTTCCACCTTATTTATTTCAACACTATCCTGGTCTAAGTGATCTTTCATTTCTTTTATATCTTCTTTTACACTTCTCGCTTCCTGCATATCTTTACTCAATTCATTTGCCTTAGTTTTTATAGCCTTCTGATTCTTCTCTACTTCTCCCATTATTTCTCTTCTCATTTCTTTCATTTCCTTAATCATTTCTTCCTTTATTGCATGCTGGCCACGTTTGACTTCACTAATTTCTTCCTGCATTACCCTCTGACCCTTCTTGATTTCACTAATTTCTTCCTTCATTTTTGACACATTTCTCTCATCATATCCATCATCATCTTCATCATCATCCTTATCTCTGACTCTTCTTTCTCAACTAATTCCATTTTTACACAAGACTAAATTCACTATACTAACTTCTTAAAAAAAATCTAAAAGTAAATAAAATGCTATGTTCTGTTTGTATATTTATTTAATGTGAAAAAGAAAACAAACTATATTTAGCTCTTTTTTTAAAAATAGATTTCTCAGAAAGCCACTATTTAACTGTTTTATATTATTATTTCATATGAAAAAGATGAACCCCCTTTTAAAAAAGTGCTCTAACAATACATATCATAACAAACATAAACTGATCACTACCTACTAAATATTGCCTCCTCCACCTGAAATCATTCTCAAATGTCTAAATAAAATATCACATGGGCTTAAAACTCGAAGCCCTACATTGGCTGTGCTAAATTTATTACCTATGTACCAGACACTCGATCCATCTTTGATCACAGAGGGCAACACCAAATCACTGCATATCTGGAGTGGAAAATAAAGTGGCTAACATGTTTCTCTGTGAGTAATTGTTGAGAGATTCTTGACTCCCTTTTTGGGGAGGGTTTATTACATCACCTCCTCCCATCACATCATGGGGGATATTTTTTTTTTTTTTTTAAAGGGGGGTGGGGGTGTTGGTTTTCTCTTAATATTTTCAGGGAAAAAAAAAATATTTTTAATTTTTTTTCCGAAAGTGAAAAAAAAAAACAAAAAAAAAAAAAATCAAAAAAATTATATTAAAAATTTTTATAGTTTTTTTATAAAAAAAATAAAAAAAATAAAAAAATAAATTCTAATTAAAAATTTATTTTTTTCTATCAACAATTAAAATAAATAATTTAAATGCCCGGCTAAAAATAAAAAATTTATTTTTTTAAATTAAAAAAAGAGAAAATGGTTCTTTCTTTTCACAATTCACTCAAACCCATCCCCCTTCCTCCTTCCAAAAGTGAAAAAAGAAAAAAAAAGGGAGAGTTTGTGCATGAATCAATGAACCAGCACAGACAAGCATTCACTAGCTTATTGACTAATGACATCATATTGCAGTAGGACTTCAGCATGGACTAATGTTTAAGATTGCCCAAGTTGATTACAATGCAAGAACAAAAAATAAGTAAATGAATATGTCGGAGTATAAATTATAAAATGGGAGAAAACTGAAATCTCCAGTTTAACACAATAAGAAACTTAGAAAATACTCTGATATAAATGATTTAAAGTTAATAAAGTATTAAATCTCAGATTTAAAGAAAGCAAACATAAAAAAGTGTGAATCACCAACCAAACGATTGGCCAAACCTAAGCTGAGTATAATAATTAAAGGTCTCAATAAAAGACAAGTAAGTAATTTGAAAACCATTTATGTTTGTCTCAGCATTTCAAGAAAGTATAATAATTAGAATTACAAAATAAATTTAAAAACAAAATTCCCAGTAGACACTCTGACAAATAAATTTAAAGCAACTTGTAAAAGATAAAATAAATCTAGTAAACAAAATATTAAAATTTGACCTAGATTTCTGTAAATTAAATTATGAGTGTGTATATGAGTTGAAAATACAAAAAAAACATTAAATACATTAGCAGAAAGAAACATTATATCACCTAAAATATTAATGGGGATTAAGAGTATCTTCTTGCTAGCAGTTCACCCAAAACAATTCCATTCATTTTATAAAAACTTAGAAAGATGGATGCATGTGGTGAACCAACAGGACATGGCAGACAAGCTTTTCTTAGTCTGGAAAAGACACATCAGAACTAAGAATGTCATAATTCTGCAAAATGTCTCACACAAGAAAAGGGAAAATTATGGAATACATATTCTGAACTATAAAAAATAAAATCTACTAAGAAAAACAGAAAAATATATTTGATAAACTACCAGCCAAAATATCAACAGTTTACAAAAGCACAAAAACAATAATTTAAATTAATTATTTGAAAATAAAAGAGAGACAGGTGATTTAAACAAAAATTACGAAACTCTGCCAAAGCATTTAGCAATAGTTAGTAATACAAAAGAAGACATAGTAAGCATACAAAATATAAACTCACAATAAACAAAATGGAAAACAAACTTGGAATCTTAAAATTAATATTCCAAGACACACTATAAATGCAATGATAAGCGAACAGAATACATACTCTCAATATTTTAAATTTAATAAACAAATGATACAATAAAAATGTTCTTTAAGATTAAACTGAAACTGAAAATTTTACCCTGGAAAGAATAAAAGAAACATGTACGTCAAGGTATAAATGTACAATTAGCTTATATATTCCCGAGGGGAACTTTGGTGAAGATTTTAGGTTTTCATTTTTATGAGAAGGCAGAAGAAAATATTAGGGAAATGTTCTGATTTGAATTCTTATGACATGATTTTGCAGGACAATTTGGCTCCAGGATCCTTCTTTAAGTTGGCCTTGCTTGACATGGTGAAATTTGTATTGAAGAGATTATCAAAACACAGCAATTCAAACAAGTCTCTAAATTGGTGTACTAAAAGTTGCAGAAAAAGAAACAAGCAACATCAACAACAATAGCTGGAGAGATTAATCAGCCCACAATCACTGGTCTATTTATAAAAGGTCTTATCTTTCTGAAAACTATATTTTATATAGTGGTTTTTTTAACTGTGCAACTTTATCTTAATCTTAATCCTAATTAAAGATTCTCCCCACAGTTAACCTTATTTGTATTTAATTCAAAAACATTTAAATACAAGTCTCAGCTTAGTTATGATAAATTAGAAATTAATTATAAACAAACAAAAATGCAATTGAAACGTTTGTTTGCCCTTAATTAATTTATAAAAAAAACAAGCAGTAAAAGAAAACTATTTTAGAAATCAAATTTATAAATAAAATGAAATAACATATGTTAAACTTAAACGAGTACTTGTGTTAATACACGTACTCTTATAAATAAACATTTAAATAGATTTGTAGTTAAAAATTTAATAAAACCAAAACTTAGTTTTATTTTTGTGAAACGACTTTTGAAACGGATACTATCCGTCTCAATATATATATATATGTGTGTTAGAAGGGTGAGAATATTGAAGCCTATTCATTAAACTTTAAATAACTTTAAATAATTACTATCTTAATATAAGGTGAGCAATAATTGTTTATATGTGTAGAAGATTATGACCTGGCACAACTGATGAGTGATGGTTATGCATGAAATATTTATATGGTATCATTTATATTTTTCAAAGGTGTGTGGTCATGTGTATTGGTTGTTTGAAATGGAGCGGATGATGAATAGATGCAAGTATCCTGACTTTAAAATCTGTCTAATTACATATATAGAAAATATATAGTATAAGCAAATTCCTATAGTAATCATTCATTACACCGAATGTATATATATATATAGAGAACAAACACATAGATTGATATACAACCAGACATATAGATAGATAGATTATGTAATTAGGTAAATAGATATAAAATTAGAAATATACATTCCAACAACAAAGTAATACTTGTCAAGATTTTAAACTGAAAGGTACTTAACAATTATTTAATATATATTATATATTAGTATGTTTATACAATAAAGTTTAAAATATATATAAAAAAATTCATATTATTTTATTTTTAAACTCATTCTATATTGTTATTTTTATTATTGTTTTAGGAAAATAAGTTTTCATTTTGACTTCAGTCTGCAACAAGGAAATTATCTAGGAGCAACATGATGTTAAAATGTTAGAAAATTCTCTAAATATTTCTGGAGAATATATATGTAATCTAAGATTCTAAATAAAAATAATTTATTTTACAACAAAATCTATGTCTTTTTACTTTTTATTGTAAAGTAATATTGATAGTATATCAATTATAAATATAATAAAAAGATAATGTAAAAGCGCACATATATAATTTTAAAATGAAGGTCAGGCTGTAGTAATATATTAATTTACTTTTCTGCCAATTTATTATAAACGTTTGTTTTTAGTTGTTTTTTTTCTGAAGTTTTATATAAAAGATTCTGCTTGGTTACAATAATAAAAACTTGTCGTTGTCAGAGTTAAATAATAATTTATTCAAAAAAAATATTTCTTAGATATTCGTCAACCACGCATTCACATTTATCTATTCATTATTATATAAAATAAATTACAACATTATTAAAAATTGTTTTCTATAAATGACTTTATAATTTTTTTGGTATATAGGTATTAGTCCAGCGACGAAGATTGATTACGGATAAAAAGTTCATAAGAGAACGAAAATTAAATGTTTCTTATTCAATCAATCAATAGTATTCCGCCCAATAGAGTGGTCTAGAGGCTAGTCATAACACCAATTCATCCATTCTTCCATTCCATTTTCTTCCTTGCCCATTTCCTTAATTCCACATAAGTTTTCCAACTCTTATATCATCCAATAATGTCAATGTCTTCCATACTTTATTTTTATTTCCACTAACAATTCCCTCCAAAACATCTTTCATTAAACTATAATCTCTTCTCAATATATGTCCAATATAGTTTCTGTTTCTCTGACATTCTCAATCAATCTTCTTGCATTAATTGACCCATCTCCACCCAAATAAAATAACTTTACATCTCCATTACTTACTAGTCCACATTCTTCCCATTTCACTTTGCTTAATCCCATAACATCAATATTATTTACATGCAAATCCCTTTTCAAATTCTCCAATTTCTCACCTCTCCTCAAAGTTCTAACATCCCATGTTCCAATTCTTAATGTATATTCCCTCAATTAATTATATTTATGAAGATTTGGTAGTTTGATGACCTGAGTAGCCTCATGTTAACTCCTTCCAGGCAAGACACCAAAGTCATTCTTAACCCAGGTCTCAACACCAAATGTAATGATTCTTGTAGACATACTTATAATAAAAGAAGGATATTATAAGACAAAGTGGTTTCCTATTACCTTCTTTTCCCATCCATAACCTCAAAATTATGCATAGTGGGCTAGCCAAATCCCATGAAATGAATATTCAACTACCACTTCCTCCTCATCCTTGTCACCTATAGTGATCTTTTGCTGACTTGGAAGAATGTTGTTGCTTACCCAGCACCCAGTGGCATGTTGAGTTATTGAATGGTAGTGAACACTCACCATTATGCATCAACTGTAATAGGAATTGTGACATTTTATAAAAGTAAACATGCCACAGTCTCCTTCACCACTTCCTGATACTGATTGTTGTCCCATTGTCAGTGACTGCTTATTTACAGTACTCTGCCTATGCACAGCTAACCTTCATTTCTGAAGGCCATTCCCCCTATCTGCAACCTTGGGGACACTCTGAGTGGCACGGGACCCATTCCCTATAAAGCTAACTGCATCTTTAATTAAATAAATTCTAATTTTAGATAAAATTAGATATTTAAGTGATTTTATTTAAACTTATATGTTTTTTTATAAATTTGCATACACGTCCCTCTTACAAACTTTCATTAAAAGAAAAAGCCAAACTGATATCAATCCTTTCCATTAATATTGTGCATGCCTGTTTGTGAATATTTTTGCTGATTGACAAATTAACAAGAATATTCACAAACATGCATTCACAATATTGCTATATAGGATTGAGGACAGTTTGTCTTCTTTTTTAAATTAATGTTTGGAAAAATGGTGTGTATTTACTTTTATAAAAAATGTAAGTGAAAATAAAATCAATCAAGTACCTAATTGTATTTATAGTTATAATATATATATGAATATATAATTTATATAATTGAAGATATAATTAGATGTTTGTTTTTTTTTTAAATCAGGAATTATTGATCCATAATCAATCTCTGTGTTGTCACTAATATTATGAATTATTTTTTTTGTAAAACAATTTAAACTCAGATGTAAATCTTCATATAAGCAATGGTCTATATTTTTTTATAATTTACTAAGTTTTCAAATTTGCACATAATTTCTTCACTATTATATTGTCTCTTATGAACATAGGTAATATAAAATAAAATTATAGTCTTACCAATTCAGCAATGAAATGGATGTTGAGAATAAGATCTATACTTAAAATTTTGAATATTAATTATTTATCAGGTTTGTCCTAAGTACTAGTGAAGCATAACTACAGGACCTACATGCAAACAATATAAATTTTACTTGTATATACTTGGAGTGCAACTCAAGGTAAAGGTAGTATTTCTCAATACCTGATTAAAACATATCATTTGTTAGGGTAAAACCATGTGCAATAAAATCAAAGTAATATATTACACATGGCTTTATGCAAAAACACAACCAATAAAATCTACAGTTGGGACAAAATGCAAAAAGTTATGGTAAACATATGATAGCATGAACTCAAAAAAATGCATGTACATTTGAGGATAATAAACAAACTAGAAATCTATAATTAGTCATGGAAGCAATGAGCCTTCAGAAAACAATACTAATAAATATATTTTCTTTTAATAAAGCATTATATGCTCAAATATACAATAAAGAGAAATTTCATTTATTTGAAAAATGTTATAACTTAGAGAGATCAAAATTCATAATGTCCATAATTAGACTGGCAAGATAAAACATTCTGAAAAAGTAAGAGAGGGTCAATGGTTCCAACTCTTCAACAAATATAATGACGAATAAATGTGTAAAAATAATGAATACATAATTAATGCTAAATCTATCTTACTAAAAGTAGGCAATAAATATGCATCAACTTTTACATCATTTAACATATCATATGCATTCAATATGCTACTATTTTAAATAATAATCAATGCTTATTAAAATAACAGTATAAATAAAATATATGTTTGAATAATAATAATAATAATAATAATAATAAGCATTTATTTTATATAGCGTCTGTATATAATTGTATTACATTCAAATATCAACCTTTCAAGCTAATTGTGCAAACGTTTTGTGAGTGTTAATAATAAATGAATACTTTCTCACCAATACAAGATATAGTATTTATGCAGGAATAAAAGGAATCCCTCTTATTCCCACATCTCAAATATTTATATATGAGCAAATCTAAAGTACTGGCAAAGAAAGTGTGACGATGGAACAGTCACTTTAAATTCAGACGTTGTATAGAATAATTTAAAGTGACTGTTCCATTGTCACGCTTTCTTTGCCAGTACTTTAGATTTGCTCATATATAAATATTTGAGTTGTAGGAATAAGAGGGATTTCTTATATTCCTGCATAAATACTATATCTTGTATTGGTGAGAAAGTATTCATTTATTATTAACACTCACAAAGTGTTTGCACAATTAGCTTGAAAGGCTGATATTTGAATGTAATAATAATAATAATAATAAGAAGAAGAAGAAGAAGAAGATGATGATGATGAAGAAGAAGAAGGAACAAACTTTCAGACGTTCTTCAATGTACTTCATTAAAGGCAAACAAAATCTAATTAATAGTTTAAAAATCTTATAATTTTGAAAAGTGTAGTCGATTCTGGATTGTAAGAAGAAAATACCTTGTCAACAAATGTGAGTTTTTTTAAATATTTTGTCGTTAGAAAAATCTAGTCATATAGGTGAAGTGGCATCTGCAGAAAACAACCGTGTAATTAATAAATCAGATAGCGATATAAATGTGAAAACAGTTGCAGAAACCAGTAAGACAAAAAGATCTTATGCAAATATTGCTGCAATGAAACCACAAAAAGCAATATTAGTTAATATTATATAATGAAACATTCATAAGCTACAAAAAGAGAACAAAAAACGGAGGGGAAGGGCAAATAGGCAGATTCAGGAGATCTAATTCAACAGACATCTTTAAACTAAATATACAAAACAAAGATGAAATACCTAATCATCTAACATAACAAACAGAAGATAACAGGACACAAGAAGAAATACAACAAATCAACATCCAGTTTAATAATACAATACCAATCAAGTTGTATGAAGCTTTTAACAAATTATTTTCAGATAGATCATTAGTGCTCACAATTACAGACAGAAATCTAACTTTATATAAATTTCAGAAAGAGTTATTATATCAAAAACTAACTGTAAAAAAATATGGGAATCAATCTCAGATACAGGTGAACATGCAAACTCAAGATATATAGCTATACAATTTTTTAATGAAAATCAAAAAATGAGATTCAAAACACAAATAAAAACGATGGGTGGATATGTAATGTTGTTGTAGATGAAAATCTGCAAAATATTGTTCACTAACCATAAAGAATACATATTTTGGGTTTAGCTTTTGTGGTTTCAAAAGTGTGGACCAATCATTTTGCCAATCCATATATATATTAAACAAATCTTGTGCAACGATACAACCACACTTATAAACACAAGCAGTTATCATTTTAAGATAAAGCTGCACAAGCATATTTAGCCAGAATAAATTCCCGGGCAAATTATAAATCAGGGGGCAGTATTATACCTACACATTAGAGGGTTGAGGCCACAATGTTTGGGCTGTGGAGAAAGAAGTCATTTAATTATAGACTATCCAAAGAATGAAAATAATAATAATGATAATAAAGGATTGGCTATATCATGAGAAAGACTACAAAGGTAAAAAAGCAGCAAACCAAGAGATATAAAGTAAACAGTGACCACAGATGTGGTAACTCGGGGAAGTGAAAACGAAATAATTTCTATAGAACAACCACATATGAGTACAGATAATCAAGAAAGTGAAACTGCAAATGTAAATAATGATGATAGCAATATTGGTGAGATTGTAGATTCTTAGTTAAGGCTGGTGAAAAAAGAGTGCCTTAAGATAAATAATACGAAAGTAAAAGGAAAAAAAGGGAATGATATACAAATGTATGCAGTCAAAGCTTTAGAAAAAGATATAGACAAACACACATGGAAAACAAATGTTGATGAGAAGCAATATTATGAAAAGAATATGAATTTGAACAAAGAACTGGAATTAACTAAAAAACAAAGAACTAGGTACAATACAAATATTGAGATTATTCACATAATAATGTCAAATATGCTGCAAGTTACTCAGGGTAATATTGAACAGAAGAGAAAGAAGACATTCAAAAACAGAAAAACAGGAAAAAAGCTAAAATTAGGAGAGCTTATGTTTGATGACATGGGAGAACGGTATAGAATGGATAGATCTACTGATGTTGAATCTGAATGTGAGTTCCAAGATGCCCAAGATTTACAAATGATAGATAGCCAAAGATAAGTTTAATTTCAGATAAAGTAAATTCAAACAAATTCAAAGTAAAAAGAAAATCTATATAAATGAGAATTAAATTGCTTCTGTTAATGTATGTGGTTTTTGAAACAATGGATCAGAGAAACAAAACCTCATATAATGAGGCTGCTTGAAACCAAAATCTATGCAGGATCACAAATTGATCCAGCAAAAGTACTAAATAGTGAGGGTTTTGTTGCGTGTTTGAGACACTCTACCTTTCTATCTGCTGTGACTGGTCTTTTGATAGCTACAGCTTGCCAGTTTACCAATTTTCAAATCATATACATTTATGCAAATCTAATAATCATTATTTTATTTCACAAAATAATTAAAATAAATGCAATCTTTGTTAATATGCCATTGCAAAATATAAAATAAATACAATAATTGCTACAAGTAATTCAACACTGTTATATACATCTATTCCAACAATTTTGATCGGAGACTGCAATGTAACATATGAGGAGTTTGTAAACAAATGGATACATAAAATATCAGTTCCACTGAAGAGTGCAAGAGTTTTTTTTTTACCTGAAGATGCTGTTTCATTTCATAATGGACGTTTTCAACATTAATTGATCTTTGTCTTTCCTCTCCGGTGTTTCAATCATCTGATAAGTGTGAAGTTAATCCCATCGGCAATTTCTGATTACTAGGTTCAGTTCATATCAATTGACCTTGATAATATGTCTCTAGACTGCCACTAACTACAACAATAGGAACATTGATTCCAACATTAGCACCTGTATTTATTTTTTCAGAGACTTATATTATATGGAATAAGATTCTTTCAATGACCTTTAATCAAATTCAGCAATATCTTGTCATTTAACATTATTCATATAATGAAAAATCGGCCCTCTCATTCAGGGTTGTTGATGCTTGCAGAACAAGTTTATAAACATCTTGTGGCGATAACCATTACTCAACACACACAGAAACGTATACATATATTAACCAATCCCTATAATAAGGCATGTTAAACACTAAAGAGCTATTTAAAAAATAAAAAAAGAGAATATGCCTAATTCACCAACACACATGGATTCAGCAATACATTAGATGGGCACTGGGGAGGGCACCTGAAATCAAATTGCCATTGGCAATTAAGATCAACAATGAAACATTTACTGGAAATAATATGATCTTACCAATTCTATTTAAAAAATAAGCTGGCGCCAGGGAAATTGATACAATACCAGCCAAAATTATTTGAAATGGCAGAGATTGAATCACCATATACAATAGATAATTTTATAATGAAAATGAGTGAAATGCCCAACAACTGTCCCCAGGAAGCCCTGGAATTCTGTTGTTCATATTAAAACACCTTGACAAGCTAACTGGCAAATGCCTGTGCCAGCTGGCTAATGATTTATCACAGAGAATAATAAAAATAGAGGGAGTTAATATGATCATGATGGTGCTGTTTAATAATAAAAAAGCCCATCCCTTTATTGTTAGAGATAAGACCAATATCAATGGTCGCAATATAGAACCGTTTATTTTGCCTATGATTTATCTGGTTCAATTTACAAAAAGCATTCATCTACCAAACAAGTGACTAAGTTATTTAAGGCTATTTTGACATTGGTTAGAGAAAAGAAAAGATATGGCCCAATTGTTGTACAGCTGGATATCACTTCGACTTTTGACAATGTTCATATATATTGTACCCTCACTTCTCGATATATGATATAATTTAAAATATGACTAGCTCAATTAAATCGTTATGCTTATCTAAAATATGTATAACTATCTTTAATATCTTTTTTATAATACCATATCTTATCAAATTTATTATAACTTATTAAAATTTAATATAGTTCAATATCATCTACTAATTAAATAAATATTTACTAAAATCATGAGACTGTGAAGTGAAGTTACAATTGGTAATTGAATTTACATTGAACCAATGTCTTCCTAAGACATTATTTCAATGGCATAAGAATACTAATTACATCTTTATTATTTCATTACTACCTCTACAGCACTCTTATGTCTTTTATAAATTAATTACTTTTCATAATAATAGATAAATAAATCTCAATCTTTTGTTAAGGAAAAATATAATTAAATAATCTCAGGTTCTTCTAATTATCTTAAAGTAATAATAATTCGTGCAGATAGGAATGATAAGGGATTTAATATCAAACCTAAATACACCTAACTTACTCCAATAACACTAACTAGCAAGAATAGTCTTTATTGTATAACTTAATCTTATCTATTTTTATTATACTATTAATCATTAAGAAAATAAGTACATCTTATACATGTCTTTCATTTCCATCTAGCATCTTAATTTTAAAATATACTAAATTCTTATAATTTAACAATCTGTGGCAATAAATAATATTACACTCTTATATTGTGCATTATAATTACTTTCTGACCATCATAATATTATATGTTAATGTCAATTAATTTCTATAAATTATATTAAGAAAATATTGTATTTCTTTCTAAAAAACAATAATAATAATAATAAATTCATATTGTGCAAATATTATGTTTATTCAAATTATCTGTTGTCAAATGTTGTGGTGTAAAATAATGAATTCGACACATTTTAAAACAACTTAACAAATTTATTTACATCAACTTTAACCAATAACTTATTTACACTATTTACATTAAAAATGGAAACCAAAGAAAATAAAAAAATAATAAAAAATAATAATACAAGTTTTTTTTACACTGTTACTATTTCCATAATCATAAATAAATAATTTATACATTCTTTAAAAGTTTTATCAACAATATTTAATTAAGTTGATGAACTTAAATTTTATAAATATCATTTTGTCATCAATTAATACAAAAAAGTTTTAGGTAAAATATCCTAAAATGTAGCATATGTAAATAAACAAACGTTAACAATTAAAATGCTACTTCACCTAAGTATTTCTGCTATTTATATTATAATGTACTAATATGCATTGCATTTACTATTAGCATTACTCCAATGTCAAATAATGTATAAACTGATATAGCTTTGTAATATAATAATAATTATTGATTATAATTATTTATTTCATTCTAATGTAATTTCATACTACATGTCTTACCAAAATATGCAATACATATATGTTCTTTTAAAATAATCTTTAAAATTATTCAACAATTACCAATTTTATAAGGTATTATATTAAATAAAATTCTATGATTCTTTTCTAGTTAAACCATTACTCTTCTTAAGTTGTTATTCCTATTCCTCCCTAATAAACTTCTATCTACAAATATCATTTTAACCTTATTCAACTTCAGAAAACAGATGATCAATTCCCAAAATAATGACTATCCAAATTCTCTTATACCTCATTATCTATATCCGATAAACCATCAATCAAAATATAAACTTCTATGTAAAATTAACTTAACTTATCTAATAAAATAAAACAAAATATTGATTTTATATCTCTTACTAACTTGAAAAGAAAAATAATAACTTATACTAATATAATAAATCTCACTCCTAATATTATAACAGAAACATTAAAATTTATCCACGAAAGAATCATATAATTGTTTCTAGATTTCTCATATTACGTTATATTAAATTTACATCATAAATTCAAAGTATGCATATTAAAATAAAACTGTTATTACTAATCTTATGCGTGTATATTATTTAAATATTTATACATTCATTCAACAATCAAACAATATTTGGTTGACCTAAAGGAAAACATATTAAAATACATCAAATTATTATTATTATATAATTTTTACCATAAATGATACTCTAATGTACAGTCCGCCATACGATGTCCTCCAGGATTATAGTTTTACAAAATAATTTCACATTTACACTCAACAATTATTCTTTAAAATATTACGTGTCGTATAATTATAAAAATAAACTTTATGCAATGAAATGTTATATTAATATTTAGTTATTTTTTAAAATGTAAAATGTACCTTTCCTATCTTTAACAAATCAATAATTAATTAAATATTTATGTTAGTTAATAAATAAAAACATATTACATAAAATTCAATGGTGTCTTCTTTCACCCATAATTGTTCTTTTTCCTAGGCACAAACTTTCACAATACATTACTTCCTTTTCCGGTACATCACGTGTTTTAAAAGTTTTAATGAAAAAAATGAAAACGTTCTTTTTTAAAAAAAAATAAAATAAAAGTCAGTTCCACCATAAACAAAATAAAATTAAAATAGTTTATAGGATCCGGATTCATTTCTTTAAGAAAAATTATTTAAAAGTTATTATCTTTAGAATTAGTCAATAGTTTATGAATTCTTATTTAATTATTCTAAATTGACTTGGATATCCACGTATATTTTATTTGCGCATTCCTTAACAAATATCTAGGTAAGATTAATTTTTTTTTAATTCTTCTGTACGACCAGCGTTCAGACCTTATTAATATAATAATTTTACTTATAGGTATTTCTTGGCCAACTAAACTTCCAATTTATTTGCCTTTTTAAAACTGTCAAAATTTAGTCTTTTAAACCACAAAGACTCTACAAGGCAAGTATTTATATAATCATTATGATTTACCATATCTTTACCAAGATATATACTTAAATTTATAATTTACAAATACTTTCTTCATAAAGAAGTATTTCTCTTTCTTTAAAATATTTGTCTTTACAAAAATTAATTACAATTAACTTTTAAATTTATATAATGTCCTACATATTACTTTTATCCATCTAGTAATTCTCCTAGTTAATCCAGCATTTGTTATATTTGTAGTATAAAGTCTCCAATACATTTTATCCTTATATGATGTCTTCATGACTATTTGATAGTAAATTGAGCTTCGACAGAGATGATCAATAGGAAACTATAATTAAATTAGCACTGCATATTTGACGGTAAAACTATTTATAAATTATTTTAAAACCACTCTCTTATAATTTTAAAATGACTACGAGAGCGTCTATAATTTTACTTAGCTATCTCTAATAGCACAATTTACTTTTTAAAAATTACAATCCCTTCCGAACAATTGAACCTTGGTTTTATACTGGAATCAACTCCCCACTTGATTGGTAAATTAAACAATCAACTTGCTAGCTTATTTACATATTTTACCAACAATACAGAATTAAAAATAAATAATGACTTATTTAATATTTATTATTTATTACATTATTAAATTCTTAAATTAATCTTTATCATTTATTTAAATCCATTAAACATTTTTTTAAAATATACTTTCTTACTTTATTTCACTTTTAACTTTTATAAGATTATTTTTTATAAACAAACTAAGTCTATTTTTATTCGTTATGTTTTTTAAGCAGTATTTTAAAAATTAGATTTAATGTTTCACATTAATTATCTTTATTTTTATCTCGTGATAGCCAATACAATACTTATAATTTTTATAACAGAATTTTAAAATAGTTTTGGCAATTTTACTAAAAAAAACTCACAAGCATGTGTGTATGTGTCTAACTAACATCTGTTTTACAACACAGATACAAACGCTTGTAATAATCTAAAAATAAACTAACAATTTCATTTTTTTAAAAATAAATATTTTTTAAAATAAACAATATATTATAACAACTTTTAAGATAATAATTCGATATTATTAAAATCAAATATTAATCTTCTATTATGTACTACTAATAATTAAAATATTTAGATACACCTATTAAATATTAATCTTTATCAACAATAAATATATGCATTTAATTTTAACTTGTCTTTTTTTAAAACTTTTAACTTTAAACATTTATTTATTAAATTTTTTAATGCAGTATTAATTATGGCCAGTTTTCCCAACCACATACTATCATCATCTTTATTGAAACGTCTCTCTCAAACATCAGCACAATTTTCACATATCAAACACTCATAAATTACTTGAATTACACTTTTTGAAATTTTGTTATTAACAAAATTACCATCATATAGCTAAATATATCTTAAATTTAAAATTTTTTAAACAGATTGATACAACAATTTATGGAGACCCATACAAAAGGGCACAATATGTACCGTTGACATTATTGAATGAAACCAAAATGCCAAAATCACATATATATATATATGTTATAACAAATTTACTATGTAAACCAAAATGCCAAAATCACATATATATATATATGTTATAACAAATTTACTCTTAAATTGTGAACTTCACATAACTTTAATGGCAGAAATTTGCCAGCTTTCACACCAACTAAATCACTTTCACAGGGGTCCCCACTTAGTGCCATCTTATTCATTATATTTATAAATCCTCTTCTTGTTTGGCTACAACATGTATTTGAGGGAATGGAGATCCCAGGTACAGATCAAAAATTGGCCTGCATTACATACATGAATGATATTATGGTTTCTATGACATCAAAAAAGCAGATACCAAAACTACAGATTATTTCAGAAGAATACTAAAAAACATTAAACTAGGTTTCAATCCAGAAAAACAGCAGTGAAGACCCTTTTCACAGAAAGGCCATGTATATCTATTTTTCCAGCAAAGCCAGGCTCATTCCTCAGGTTTCCATTCCATTTGGGGACTCCAGCATGAGATGTCATTTGCAGAACTAATTGAAACATGAAATCCAGCAATTAGCAGATTCTCTAGCCAATATCTATATGTCAGTATATTCTAAGATTCAATTAATTAACAGTTTGATGATGACTAAGATAGTTTACTTTATGCCAGTGGTTGCTTTCTCAAAGGGTTTTATCTCTAAAATTAAGACAATTTGCAAGCAGCTATTATGGACAAGGAATGTCCTGGCAATATCAATGGCAAAACTTTGTCAACCATTGAATAAAAATGGTTTGGGGTTACATGACATCAGTATTTTTGAAAAACAGAGAATGAAAAACAACATAATTGACATTGGTAAACAATTTCCTAAAATTAACCAGCTCATAGAGGTCATTCTGACTGATAAATCACCACCAAAAAAATTATCATATTTTGAACAATTAATATATCATTGTAAAACAGAATCAAAAATCCCAGAGCAATTTATTAATAAGTACAAATACTGGGAAATTTACGAACTAATAAATTAAGATAATAACACCATTGCTTTGGAACCTATACTGGGAATTAATAATAAACAACTGGTTGAAAGGTATAAATGCTGGGCCTTAGAACCAAAGTTTTTCAATTTTCTTATAAAACATAGCTGACCTACATTACCTACCACATATTTTCTTTGCCATAAAAGATTGTATACATCAATTGATCCCTTTTGTGAGTTATTCCATCAAGCTGAGGAAACCCTATCACATCTGATGTATCACTGTGAGGAACTTAGGCAGATCAGAAATCTGATAACTCATATACGAAAGTCTAATATAACAATGCATCATTTAATTTCTGCATTTAGAGAGGGACTAACACCAAGTATCAGGGCGGCAACCTTTGTGCTCTATGCATACTGATGTACTAGATGTACCTTCCTAATTGGTAATTATTCCAGGAGACATCTGACTACTTATTCAAATAAACTTGCAATGATACAGAAAAGGATTAAGATACCGGACAGACCTGACATTTATGTGGCCCCCTGGTTGTTTCTTAAGATTAAATAATTGTTATAATGGCAAAAAATATAAACCTTTTAGGAACCATTATGGTGTGGGTTTTTTTTTTTTTTTGGAAAACTTGATATCTTAACATCTCAGCGAATTCTGGGAACATGACACATTTAAAAGGAACATAGGACCAAAATATGGGAGTTAGATCTATTAAGATATTTGTAACAAAGACAATTTAGCAACAATGTTTTCCTTCTGCTATAAGTGATTGATTTGCTAATTGGGTTCAAATAATAAATTATATCATCAACAATTTGTGACATAAAATAAAATGAAAATTGTGTCATAACATTTGGTCTGTTGACCTAGGCGGAATGGACAATCCGGAATATTAAGTTCAAATATATATAGAAAAGAACTATGATTTTTTAAGCTACTGTAAATCCATAACATACTCTAACAAAAATTACAATGTAAATGCAACAAAATGTAAACCACTTGTAGCAGTGAATTTGCTATGTAACCACTAATGTTGTATTATTTTGAGTCAATAAAAGACCTTTCGAAATATAATAATAATAATAATAATGATGATGTTAATGATGATGATGATAATAATAATAATAATAATAATAATAATAATAATAATAATAATAATAATAATAATAATAATAATAATAATAATAATAATAATAATAATAATAATAATAATAATAATAATAATAATAATAATTTTTTATGGATGATATAGCAGTATTTCTATCATCCCAAAAGCAAATTCCCAAACTTCTTAAGATACTTAACAATTTTACAAAAGAATATAAACTAACATTTAATATGGAGAAATCGTGTGCATGACAGATCTTCACCGGTAATAGCATTACTAAAGTTTTCAAAGGTAGACCAAGTGCATTTCTTGGGTTCAACTTCTATTTATGTCATTCACCTATGAGATCGCTCATACAGAAAAAATTAATAGAGAAAGTGGAAAAGACTGTCAATTCACTCTCCAAAGCCTACGTCTCTCTATATACAAAAATGACTTCGCTTAACATGCTAGTGATTACAAAAATATCTTATTTTACTCCAACAATCATTTATACCAAGGCATTTACAAATAAGATAGACTCCTTATGCAGGAAATTATTCTGGGGAAAAACGATTATCTCAATATCAGTAAAATGTCTAACAAGCTTTTTTTTTAAATTATGATAAATGCTACTGATAAATGCTTAGCTTGAGTTGGTTTTTTGAATCTAATGTCCCAACTCCTCACTGAAGAGACCCATAGGTCGAAACCTGTCTGGGGATGGGGACAATCTAAGATAAAGATGATTTGAATACCTTCTCTTGTAGTAGCATTTATCATAATTAAAAAAAAAAGCTTGTTAGAGCTTTAGCATGCACTTAAGTTTATATATTGATAAATGAAAGCTATATATAAGTCATTGACATCTGACTTTTTATTATTACTATTATTATTTTGCTGTTGGGGCTTTGGCTAAATTAAATGGCTAAGCCTATTAATATATGGAGTATCTGAATTAAGTTCAGGCCCATATAATTTTTTCAGTTGGAGCACTGACTTTAAAGACATGCAGATGTCTAAAGGTTTAGATCTTCTTCTTGAGAATTACCTTTTAGATAAATGCTTAGCTTGAGTTTGTTTTTTGAATCTAATGTCCCAACTCCTGACTGAAGAGACCCATATGCCGAAACCGGTCTGGTGACGGGGACAATCTAAGATAAAGATTATTTGAATGCCTTCTCTTGTAATAGCATTTATCATAATTTAAAAAAAAAGCTTGTTAGAGCGTTAGCATGCTCTTAAGTTTACATTAAAGCACTAACAAAAAAGACATATTTAACATGAACCCTTGTGCCAGTTCTGAAGTCTATTGACACAAATTAGATGCATTCCTGCTTTAGTTTAATTAAAGTATATATAATTATATAATCGTATGATAGAGTGACCATCATTGACTTTGTTGAACTATTTTTTTGCTTAAATACTGTAGTTTGATAACTCATATACTCACTGATCAAATCATTGTACATATGTAGTTTTGTGAATCAATTTATATCAAAGAACTATGTTGTCAAATGTAACTTGTATAACCTTTTAGAATACTAATAAAGCTTATCCTTTGAAACATCATCATCATCATCATCATCATCATCATCATCATCATCATCATCATCATCAAAATAATAATAATAATAATAATAATAATAATAATAATAATAATAATAATAATAATAATAATAATAATAATAATAATAATAATAATAATAATAATAATAATAATAATAATAATAATAATAATAATAATAATAATAATAATAATAATAATAATAATAATAATAATAATAATAATAATAATAATAATAATAATAATAATAATAATAATAATAATAATAATAATAATAATAATAATAGGGGAAAGTGCACATACACCAGCTGGTTTGGTAATCACGGATATCGGTAGGATATATTATATATTTCTAGTAATAATAAAACTTAAAATTTTTTATTTAAAATAAACCGCATTGACTCTAGGCAACCCAATATTCACTATATAAAGTTTGTTAAACTTAAGAAAACGCATCCTATGAGGAATTTGTGTGCAAGTGGTTATTTTTTTACTCCAATATGGAGATCTCTTTGAACGCAGCAGGCATTACTTATGCTGATGCAGTCAAAGCATCCACTAAAAAGGAGATTTTCTCAGAATGTGAAGAAAAATCAAACTACAGTCTCAAGATTTTGTCATTCAACAATGAATGATCTCATGAAACTAGATATGATTTCAGAATCTGATCCATTACCAGTCATCACAATAGAAAATGAGATCTGGTCTAATGAAACTGTAATAAAAATGTCTGAATGCTCTAATACAACCATCTTCTGGGATTTATTTATGTGTTTAAACGTTTCTTTACTGACTGGTCTTTTATCATTGCAATTACAGATATAAATTGTTCGCTGCATAGATTTCCTAAGGATTTGCTATATGAAGAATTAAGTACAAATAATTTATGGGATTCTATATTGTGCATTGCAAATCATCCAAATCCTCACTATCTTGCTATTGAATTCTATAGTGAAGAACAAAAAAAAAAATTTGATAAAACCATTAAAACGTTAGGGAAATATGCTTTAGTAAAAGATAACCAATATAGAAAAAAATTATTACCGGCACAATCAAAAATACGTACTTTAACTATACAATAAATGAATTCAATAAATTATTGTAACTGTTTGTAGCTGTTGTTGCCGATACCGATCTAGGGAAACAGTTACCATTTTAAAGTTAAATTAAATTAAACCATTCCAAATGATATTCCCACTCTTATAACTGATCATGAAGCAATGCTACTCTTAATAATTCATGGACTTAAAATGCAATGTTTTCACTGCAAACAACGAGAGCATATTATAAATACATGCCCAAAACTTAAATGTAAACATTGTGATATGAGAGCAACCTCATCAATGTGGAAATGCACCAGTAAATAACACATAATTCACTCCTCAACCAACAAGGGAACGAACTACAATATGCTACCAAAATAATCCAATTAATGACGATGTAACAGATGGTCTAAACATCACGAGATGGCAATCAGTAAATGATGAAAGGGAATCAATTTTACTTGAAAATCAATCACTGAATGTCGAGGATAATTCAATGTTACAAGAAAATAGCTCATCTCAACAAGAAATATTAAAAAGTGATTGCCAAAATCACAAACAAACCAAAACAGCCCTTAACAAAACTTCGCAAGATATTATAGACTATCTAGGCCTTGCCTGCCACCTACAGACCTCAAAATAAATGTCACTGCCAACCTAAAACCAGGCAGACCGCTAAGAAAACGAAGCAGAAAAAATGCCTATTGAACTCAGTGAAGATGTTATGCTCCAGACGTTAGATCATAAAAAAAAGCAAATATAAGTTCAACAGATACCAAGTTTGAATACACTTCAGATGAAGACCTTAGCACGAATAAAAAAGCAACTGTGCAAAAATTATCACAGGAGAGAGTGGAAGTAGAACCTCGAGACATAAAAATTATTTGCCATAGTATGTGCAAGTTATATAAATTATATAAAATTACAATTTAACTACTGCAACATGTGTGTTCTGTTTTTATTCAGTGAAACTGTAATAAAAATAAAAATAGTGTCATTAAATATCCGTGGATTAAACTCACTGGGAAAAAAACTATCAATTAGTAAAATGGCTTAAAATTATACAGTCTCATTTTCTAGGGCTACTTGAAACAAAAATTTATAATAAATCTCAGATTAATCCATTTAACTATCTTAATAATCAAGGATATTCAGCATTCTACCAAGCATCATCCTCACTCTCAGCAGGAACAGGAGTAGTAGTAATGAAAACCTGCCCCTTCTATTCATTCAAAATAATATATATATATTCAACAGATGGCGTTTTTACCAAAACCACCGAACAAGTGTAAAATTTGTTTACATAAACGAAAAAAGAGTCAGAATTCATTACCTCTTTCATTTGCTCACCCCAGATCAGCTGATTTCAAGCTGGTTTGCTCTCATCAGTGAGGGATAGAGTATAGAAACTAGATCTAAACACTGACTCTCAAGTGTTTATGCAAAACGTTTCTATCAGTTTGCAAGCGTGAATTTTTCAGACCGGTAAAGTCTTCAAACTCAGCCTAGCAAGCCAGATATTTATATGGGGCTGATCTCAGTTCAGTATCACCACATAATAAAAGTCTCTGCAATATATATCATTGCAAGAAAACTTTAAAGGTACATTTATGAAAAACAAAAACAAGTTATTCACGTAACTGGCTATCACTTGTTATTTATGTTCAACAGATTCTGACTCTTTTTTCGTTTATGTAAACAAATTTTACACTTGTTCGGTCGTTTTGGTAAAAACGCCATCTGTTGAACATAAATAACAAGTGATAGCAAGTTATGTGAATAACTTGTTTTTGTTTTTCATAAATGTACCTTTAAAGTTTTCTTGCAATGATATATATTGCAGAGACTTTGATTATGTGGTGATACTGAACTGAGATCAGACCCATATAAATATCTGGCTTGCTAGGCTGAGTTTGACGACTTTACCGGTCTGAAAAATTCATGCTTGCAAACTGATAGAAACGTTTTGCATAAACACTTGAGAGTCAGTGTTTAGATCTAGTTTCTATACTCTATCCCTCACTGATGAGAGCAAACCAGCTTGAAATCGGCTGATCTGGGGGTGAGCAAATGAAAGAGGTAGTTAATTCTGACTCTTTTTTTCGTTTATGTAAACAAATTTTACACTTGTTTGGTGGTTTTGGTAAAAACGCCATCTGTTGAACATAAATAACAAGTGATAGCAAGTTACGTGAATAACTTGTTTTTGTTTTTCATATATATATATATATATATATATATATATATATTAATTATAGACTTATATGAAAAAACAGTTACAGTGAATGTAACAATCCTCATCACGTCCATTAATTTTACTTGGTGATTTGAACATGTCATACTATGGGTTTATCACAAAATGGTTGCACTTACTAGCCATATTATTCATGAGTGGGGAAGGCTATCTCTCATAGAATTCAGTAACATTTAATAATGACAAGTTTTCAGCATTAATTGACCTGGTCTTCTACTCACCAGTGTTACATCACATGAGCAGCCTAACTATAAAAAAACTCATCATTATCAGATAATACTGCAATTATTGTTTCACTAAAGAATGATTTTATACACATATCAATAACATCTATTGGAAACACAATTAGAGTGTTCTTTCCATGTAAATTTCCTCAATATTTATTCTCATTATTTCATATACAATTGATGACATAACAAGGGCCACACCAGCTCTCTCAAGACTTCTAGCTCTTGTAGATGAAACATACAAAAGAATCACAAACAGTACTACAAATAAACAAGGCTGTTGAAATATGATTGCCCTGAAGAAACTTTATCAATCAGTCTCTGAATAACTTAATGAAAAAAAGAAAACTTTTTTGACACAGACACACACATGGTCCAGACACCATATTAGCTGGGAACTGGGACAAAAGCCATCAACTTGCACACTGACAGCAATTAAAATACAAGAAGATATAATGTCTGGTTACAACATGTTGCTACCTCTCTACACATATTTCAAATCCAAAGTTCAAGAAAAGAAAAAATTCAATCCTGCACCATTTTTCTCGGTGAGCCAGAAGATACATTTACTCCCAAAGACTTTCTTCAAAAATTAGCATCAACACCAAACTCCAGTCACCCAGTAATGCATGGTGTACCTTGCTTGTATTCATGCATTTAGAAAAAAAGGTCTGCACAGTATCTATGAAATCTAACAAACATTCTAACAAAAAAGTGCATCATATACATGGATTATACCCAAATTTTACTAGTACCATTTATCAAAACACATCAAAAAATAACCACACTAAACAATCTAAGGCTCATATCAATGAGCCCTCTGGGTATCAAATTGCTGGAGTCAATCATTAAAGACAAATTAGAATCCTATATTGTACCTATACTATCTAAAATGCAGTTTGCTAAGAAAGGCTCATCTACAATGCAAGCAGTCTTTCTATTCAAAACAGTTATTGATTATTTCAGAAATAATAAAAAAATATAGTCCAGTTGTAATCCAACTGGATATGGAATCAGCATTTGATATGATTCCGATTGAACTCATTGTTGAAGCATTAGCAGATACAACAATACCAAGATCTTTAATATATTTAATCACCAATCTTCTATTAAGTCGAAAAAAACATAATACACATAATGGTAAGATTCCGCCCTCTTTTGTACTTTACTGTTCCACAAGGTTCACCACTAGGTGCTCTTTTTTACTTTCTATATCAATCCCTTACTGAATATGATATAAAAAGAATTATCAGGCATATACATACCTGGTCTGAAAGCAAACATCTCTTGTATTGCCTACATGGATGATGTCTCAATTTTTTAACATCTAAAAAACAGATGCCAACTCTAGTGAAAATTCTTAATTCATACACTAACAAATACAAGCTGGAGTTTAACATGAATAAATCTTCTGCATGGTCAATATATATAGGACAATTTCACACACAACATTTTAAAGGAAAACCCAGCTGTTTTATGGGATTCCCTTTCTATTTGAGCAACCTAAAAATGCGTTGACAAATATAATTCAAAATTAAAAACAATTTATTCACTTTCAAAATCTTACCTTTCTTTGTATTCAAGAGTAATCCCTGTTTAATCTATTAATTATGACTCGAATCACATACTATTCTCCAATAATAATATACACTAAATCTTTTACTAGTAAAATAAACTCATTATGTAGAAAATTGCTGTGGAGAAAAAAAAAGATTGTTTCAGTTTCACTAAAACGTATTCAAGCTCCTCTAACACAAAATGGTTTAGGACTACATTCAATACATATTTTTAACATTCAAAAGACATTAAATCTTATTTCTGCATGTGCTTATTTATTTCCATACATGAAAGTGTGCTTCAAGATTACCCCGGCAGATAAACCACCACCAGCCAGTGGATATTGGAAAACCTTACTTACACTAATTTTTAACACTCAAACATTACTTATTCACCACCTCAAGATAAATTTGAATATTGGGATGAATACCAGATAATTTGCTCTCCCCTAAATGATAAAAGACCAATTTTAAACATTAACAATAGACAACTAACCCGAAAATTTAAATTCGGATCAATAGAACCCAAATATTAAGATTTTCTACTCAAATTAAATCTTGAAGCACTGCCAATATTACACTTTTGTAGATACAGAAGACATTACATAAACACAGAAGACATATACTGGTTATGTCATAGAGAAACTGAAACACAATAACATTTTCTTTTTATCTGTCGTGCATTTGATAATATTCGCTCATCCATACCATCATTATACAAACAAAGAAATTGTGAAATTCAAACACTTTTACAATCATTTCTTAAGAGTAGCTACCCACATATTCAAGCAAGTACTTTTATATTATTTTTACTATGGTGTACAAGATGCTTTTTCATGTACAACAATAATCCAAGAAGACATCCAAACACATTCTGGAACAAAATGGAACAGCTCCGCTTAAGGGATGAAAAAATTGTATCCCAAAAGATGTTCACAGCCACTTGGTCTATATTACAACCACGCTCAATATTATAGATGAAAAAAGACTAACAAAAAGCAGAACTAAGAGCCTTATGAGTGCAGAAAACTAATTGCATGTGTATATATTTAAAAAAAATGTAAACTCAAATTTGTAAACCACATGCATATCCTTTGTCTTTGTTGCCCCCCCCCCCCATTACAATTTTCAACATATTTATAATAACTTCAATTCATCTGCATGTGGTAAAATAGGTATAAATGTAACCTTTTCTTGTTATATTCAATAAACACCTTTTTCAAGATGATGATGATGATAATAATAATAATAATAATAATAATAATAATAATAATAATAATAATAATAATAATAATAATAATAATAATAATAATAATAATAATAATATGTATTTAGTTTTTTTAAAACTTTGTGTGTTGGCTTGCTACAGTAAATCAATATAGCACTAAAAATGCAATAATTGCAAAGCTAAACATTGTTGTAGTATTTTATTAAATTGTACGCTGAGCGCTTTCACAAGACACAGCTCTCATATTCATAACTCTTATTGTATATTGGCCATTAGTTTAATTATATGCAAATATATTCAACTTTTAAGCATTCCATTTCTTAGATATGGAGTAACATGATTCTTTCTGGTTGATGGTGCTGCAATGCATTGTGAAATAACATGTTTCTTTCACTTTGCATTTTACATCATTTGCTTCCTGAAAACCAAGCTGATTGTCTGTGGTTTACATGGATATCCTGCATTCTTTTGTTGCTGCATGAAGATGTAATTATATGCTGAATCCGATTGTGTCTTGGTGTATAAGTATTTGTGCTGGGACTGACTAGTTTTTAATGATGCCTTGGTCCCCCCATAATATAAAGATTTGTAATTCCTATAAGGGCATATACTGTTGTAGACAGCTTGCGGTGTTTGAGAGCATGTTAATCGGATCTTTGTGTTGTTAATTAATCTATTGGAATTAGGAGGGGTGTGAAAACATTACTGAAAGCTTCTGACAAAAATTGAGTAAAGTTTTTTGTGGATGGCTGATATATATGGCAATAACAGACTGTGTGTGTCTGCAATTATTGTGTTGTTGGTAAATTTGTTTTGGATTTGCCTGATCTTTCTGTCAATGATGCTTTGCTTGGAACTTGTGCTTAATAATTCTTCTCTGAATATTGCTAAGTTTGATTTCTTTTCTGCTTTAAATTTTGATAGTTGTTAATTTCTGTGAAGGAAAAATGTGAGGTCTGCCAATTTATAGTTGATGGAAGCGTTGGAACTTGGATGAATACGACTTCTTATTTTGGATGGTTTCATTGTCATCTTGAAGTTCAGATGTGTGTTTTCACACTGTACTTGTATGTCTAGGTACTTCACCTGTTTGCTATGATCCTCCGATTCAGTATTTAATGTTAATAGTAAACTGTTATGTAGTTGATTTTTGATTTTGTCTATTACTTCTGCATTAGCAGCTATGAACAAATCATTTTGAGATGTCCTGGATTCTCATACTTGTCAGTAGGCCCATTGGCCACCCATTTTTCATGTGGAATGACTGTCCATTAAATGATGTCATTATGTTTTTGTCAAGCCAACTCAAAAGTCCATTATGACAGATATATGTGCTTCCTGTAAAATAATTTTTATTTTACTATTGCAATAGATTTCGCTCTGTTGATGGATCCATATAGCTCAGTTATATCTATTGATGCAAGCTTTGTGTCTGGTTTCAATTCTATGCTCTTGTATTCTTGAACCAAACTCAAAAATGATTTCACTATATATCTGTCAAAGCCTATAATGTCAATCAATAACCTGTTTAGTAACTTGGCTAATTTGAAATAATGAACTTCCCTAAAGTCTAGCATTAATCGTAGTGGGATGTTTGGCTTGTACTTTTGCATTTGCAAACATTCTTGGTGACATCGATGCAGAGGGAGATAATCTATGATATTCTGCTTTTGAAAACGACTTTTTACAATGTGCTCTCAGAATACATGTGATGAATTTCTCTCTGTTTAATTGTTAAAGAAATTTGGTACTCTTTGTTTGGTGCTGATTATTTTTGATTCCCAATTGTTCATGCAAATGTTGAGAGTGTTGTGATTTATACATTTGACCACCTGTACTACATAATTGTGTCTGCTAAGTTAACTAGCCAAACCTGCTTTGAAGTCAGCAATTATCTCAATTCTTGGTTGGTCCATTTTCCACAAACAAATATTATTATTGTTCCCTTTGCAAGTACATCTTTGACATCATATGGTGGTGTTTAGTCACCGACACCTGTTATATATATATATATATATATATATATATATATACAGAGAGAGAGAGAGAGAGAGAGAAATGGAAGAGCGCTGCTCATTTTGACTTTACATTTACTCTCTTTGTTTAACACGTTTCTACACCTCTTTATTACGAGATTGAGCAAATACAAACGCAATTGTGTACAAATCTTATTGTAATTATATATTGTGGGATCCCTGTTCACTCTACAGCATTTTGGAATTACTTTAAATATTTTGCATTTCTATAACAAATCTAGTCTTTGTTGAAATTTGCAAACGGAAAGATTAACTTCCAATATTTGCTTATTCCTTGCTATTTGTTCCATGTCAAGTCAAACGTTGTAATACGAATTAAGTTTTTCAAAACTTTGCGTGCTGGCTTGCTATAGTAAATCAATATAGCACTAAAAACACAACTGCAAAGGTAAAGATGTGTAGTATTTCATTAAATCATATGCTGAGCAATTTCAAGACACACTGCTAATGACGTGTAATATTTTATTAAATCATACACTGAGCACTTTCTTTTATTGTATAACGGCTGTTAGTTTAATTATATGCAAATATATGCAACTTTTAAGCATTGCATTTATTGGATACAGGGTAACATGATTCTTTCCGGTTGATAGCACTGCAAGTAGCAGGCTTCTTTCACTGTGTGTTTTACATCATTTGCTTCCCTGAAAACCCAAATGATTGTCTGCAGTTCACATCGATGTCCTGTGTTGCATATATTTACATATAATTAAACGAACAACCATTATACAATAACAGCTATAAATTTGAGAGCCGTGTCTCTTGAAATCGCCAAGCATATGATTTAATAAAACACTACACATCTTTAGCTTTGCAGTTATTGCGTTTTTAGCGCTATATTGATTTATAATAATAATAATAACAATAATAATAATAATAATAATAATAATAATAATTATTATTATTATTATTATTATTATTATTATTATTATTATTATTATTATTATTATTATTATGTTTACCCTAATATTACTTATTCTATGTTCAATTGGAAATTTTTCTAGATGTAAACTTTTGTAAACCATTGAGATCAATAAAGCCTTTATTGAAACGTAATGATGATGATAATAATAATAATAATAATAATAATAATAATAATAATAATAATAATAATAATAATAATAATAATAATAATAATAATAATAATAATAATAATAATAATAATAATAATAATAATCAATTCATTTATTTAAGTGCTAAACAGCAGCATAAAGCCAATTACAGTTTGCACATACAATAGAAGTGAAAATAAAACATACAACATAAAATGAAAATATAAATGTACACATAATAAAGTAAAATTTAAAAGACAAAATCAAACATGACATGTAAGTTTAATAAGATTACAAAATTTCTTACAATCAATGTCACACTGATTAAGGTTATTCCCAATCTGATTATATAAAGTGGGTAACCTAAATTAAAGGAGAAAATTTAAGAATATTAGAACGACATGTTTGAATCTGATATACACAAGTAGACCTAGTATCATAACTCAAAGACCTAATTGAGATAGTTGAAACTATATCTGATAAAATAACTTGTCTATTAACAATTTTAAATAACTTGTCTATTAACAATTTTATAAAAATATTTCAAATCCCTATACTTTCGTCTCAATGAAAGATTAATCATTTTACCCTCCCAGGAAACATATTTGAAAAACTTCTTGGAAATAGACTGCAACAAGTTACATCCTTGCAAAGAACTAGGGTTCCAAATTATTGAACCATATTCAATAATAGGAAGAACCAATGAAAAAATAACAATTTCCATTTAGTATCATTACTGAACTGATAACCATGTCTAAGAATGGCACCCATCACTTTAAAAGCCTTATCAACAATCATTTCAAGATGAGGAATAAAAGATCCACTACAAGAAAACATAATTTCAAGATCTTTTGGGCATTTAACTGAAATATTTTTTTGAGAACTGATATAATAACAAAATTGTAACACTTCTTATTTTTTGGAATAAGGAAGAACGGAGCATTTATCAAAATTAATTGTCATTTTATTTAACTCACTCCAAGTACTAAAGTTATCAATATCCTTCTGAAGGAGAACACAATCGTTAACTGATATAATTCTTCTAAATATCTTACAGTCATCAGCATAGCTTAACAGAAAAGAATATCTCAAGCAATCCTTAAGATCATTAAACGTAAACATTAAACAGCATAGGTGCTAAAATACTACCCCGCAGAACACCTAAATTGCATTCAAAATTAAATGAAACTTTATTATTGAATTTAATATATGTTGTATGACTACACAGAAATGATTGAAACCGATATACATGTTTATTAGAAAAAAACCTATTTTATATAATTTATGAAGTAAAACACTGTGATCAACTTTATCAAAGGCTTTTGACAAATCAAAATAAATAACATCTAGTCGTTGACGATCCTCAATTGCATGAGCTATAAGATCATAAATTGTCAGTAGATTACTATCAATTGATCTATTAGGACTAAAACTATGTTGAGAAGAAGAAATTATCTTACCCACATCTGAAATAATTTTATTATAAATACATCTCTCAAAAATCTGTGCAATGGTATGCAAAACAGAAATTGGTCTATAATTAGAAACACAATCTCGATCACAATTTTTGAAGATTGGAATCATTTTAGCACATTTCAAAACACTAGGAAAAGTACAAGAATTAAAAGACAGATTAAAAATAAAGGCAAGAGGTACTGCAATAAATTCAGCTAGCCCCTTATAAATAAAAGAAGTAATATTATCATGTCCTAAACTAGAGTGAGTTTTAAGCCTCCTAATAGCTAAAATAACATCTTCCCTAGAGATATGATCAATTGTACATTTAGCACTAGACAAATTGCCAGAAAATGTGATTTTAGAATCAATCCCATGTTGTGAATAATATATCTCTGCAAAATGTTTAGAAAAATCATCTGCATTTAATGCAGAACCACGAGTCGTTTGAAGCTTTTTTTTTACTCAAACCTGAATTATTAACAAAATTCCAGAATTCTCTAAGAATAGAAGAAATATTAATTTCAATTTTGTTTTATATACTCTTGTAAATCTCGTTTATAGATATATTTAGCCAATCTTCTAAAATTGATTAAATTATTATAATAAATTACATTCTGTGTCTTAAAATAGAGTCTATGATGGTAAGATTTCCTTTTAATAATCTTAATAAGAGTATATGAAAACCAAGGAGGATAGCCTTTGTTAAAAGACAATTTATTACGAATATATACATCAACAAAACCATGAAATATTCTCAAAAAATGATCCAAGCAAAAATTCACATTTTTAATTGAGCACATATTATTTCAATCAACTTCAGAAATTTTTCTACAAAGATCAACATAATTATCTATCCCATAATCCCTTTTCACAACATTAGAACAAGTAATTTTAGAATAACACATCTTAATATAAAATTTGATAGGTGGATGATGAGCATAAATTGGAAAAGTAACAGAGACAAAGTAAAAATTACTAACTATTGGTACATTACTAAGAACACTATCTAAAGTACACTGAAAATTATTAACAACAGGGTTATATTGTTGAAGCCCGAAAAATTTGCAAAATCTAAGCATTCTTAAAGCTTTCTGAAATAATAAAGAATAATGCGTAATATTCTTACCATTAAATAAATCAGGCATATTCAAATCACCAACAATGATAATATTATTATATCTAATCAAAAAATCTTCAAGTGCTGTCAAGAAGTAATCAAGCTCTAAAAGTGAGATATTAAGTTTAAAATAAATATTTCCCAGTATACATTTAAAATTATGATCTATATAAACTTCACACCATGTAGATTCACATACAGAAGAAGTAAAACATAAATCTCTTTATAAAACATTTTTGTTTATAGCAATAAGAGTACTACCTCCTTTAGCTGCATATTCTAAAGTTCTATCCGTACATAAAATAATATACCTATCATCAAGAAAAGAACAATCGGAAAATTGTTGATTTAACCAAGTCTCAGTAAAAAAAACATCAAAGCAAAATGCTCTGTTTCAAAGAATTGTTTAATTTCCACACATTTAGTTCTCATCCCTCTAACATTCATATAAAAACAAGAAAGCCCTACCATATCAAATCAAAAATAAATCAAAACAAATAAATAAATGAAATCAAGTAAAGAAAAATGTAAGCAAGTATAGTGAAAAAAGAAAATAAGAAATTCAAGAAAATAAAGAAAATAAGAAATTAAAGAAAATAAAGAAAATAAGAAATCAAAGAAAACAAAGAAAATAAATAAATATCACTAACGTTTTAAAGTCTTAGCCAAAATTCCATAAAAAAAAACTAATGGAAGCACCACAAGACCATAAATTGGAAGAGATTAAACCATTATGTTTATGAGCAGGAGCAGATATATAAAAGCAAGAAGACTTCGAGTTATACATATTAATTTCATGACACACAATCCTAGTTCTTAAACGTTTTTCAAGAAATACCTTAATATTATATGAATTAAGACTCACTGGCATATTAGAAACAAAATATCTATTACATTTTGTATTAATATTATTAATAATATTGTTATGAATTTTAGAAATACCAAACCCCCTTTCCACAGGTAGTCCACCTTTTTTACCAGAAGTTGAAAAAGAGCATCCCAAACCATTTTCCACATTAACCTCATTATCAATATAATTGTTATATTTAGAGAAATGTGAATAATTTGCTCTATGAGTAAAAAAAAACTCTATCAGCATTTGCTAGACAATTTTTTCTTCTGAAATTTGATTTAGAAAAGTCACTATAAAAATTACTACTATACTTTTTTGGAACAGAATGTGAATATCGATCCTTCAATATATACTTTTTATCAGGAAAATTATCATAATATCCCAGCGATGAATTATTAACAGAAAAGCCAGAAAACTTGTTAAATTTTTCATCATCATTAAGTCTAGAAAATTGTTTTTGATATTTTCCAGACTGCCTATAAATTTTACTTTTATTAACTTTTCCTTTATTGTATCTTGTACTACTATCAATTCAACATCCAATATATTCATCACATGAATAAAAATCCTGATCCAATATCTTACTATTACCTTTATAATCACCATTATAAATGCTATTAATTTTATGTATTTTCCCAAAACTATTTTTACCTTTATCTCCAATAAAGAATGAGGACTTGGGCAACTTTCCTAAGGTATTATTACCCTTAAAAGATGAATTAACATCACCAGCAAAATCAACCTCAGCAATATCCCCAAAGACTTATGTTTCCAATAAATCACATTGTATACCTATGTCACCAGAGATAACACCATCACTAATAGCTTTAGATTCCTTCACACCAAATTTTGCCATACTCATAATCATACTATATACTTCCTGAAGAGATATAGATTTAATAATTCAAAAGTAAAACCAGCCAAGTCTACTTTTCTACTTTCCTTATCTAGAAGCAAAGTAACTATATCCACATTAGAACTAGAATTTAAACTCCTATCAATACCTAAATTATTATCACTATTATCTTTAACACTATCTCTATTATAATTATCCCTTTCAGAAATATTTTCAATATGTATATCAGATTCCACATCTGTAAGATCATTATTATCTTTTGACCTAACATTCTCAACATTCATCACTTTATCCACAGATAATTGATTACATTCTATACAATGAAAAAAACCCAAACCAACAGAATCAAAAATTTCTGCATCAGACCTGGACAAATTCAAACAAGATATATAAAAATATCCTTGACAAAAACCAGAGCACTTAATTCCATTATCCACATCTGACAATTCTATATTACAATAAGTACATTTAACCCCAACTACATTTAAGCCCAAACCATATGTAGAAGAATCCATGACTAAAACTTCAGGATCATTATCAATATTAATATCAGCAAATGGTGTAGTAAGATTATCTGAATTATCTATCTCGTGCTCAGTATTATAATAACTATTACAAAATTCACATATGAATTCCAGATCATTATCATTAAAGATTTTAAAATCACTTAATTTATAACAATCCAAATGATATTTTAGCCCACAAAAACCAGGACACTTTAAATATTTTTGTCTACTGTAAATATTACATAAGCACAAAGGACATTTATTAGCATATGGGGCCATTAATTATAATACAAAATTAAAAAAATATAACTATAAAATATACAATTCTTCCACTAACAAATACAAATCATATATACACAAAACTTAAAAAAAAAATTCACATACAACATATATAAATCTGTAATATCTTAACGAGAGTAACTTCTTTTTCCTCCCTTACTATTCTCAGATTGTCCAATATATATATATGTGCAAAATAAAATTATTGAATATATCAGAGTCACTATGTACTTAATTATTAATAAAATGAAATTTTATATCTAGTGAAACTAAGACAGAGAGAAATTAGTTTAGTTACTTAAAAATACTTAAAATAGTATACATTAGAAATTCCATTGATTATGTTTCAACTAAATACACATACATATTTAAAAAACCATTTTAATAAAAACTTCAGTTGTATAAATTCAAACATGATAATTGTTTCCAATAATAATAATAATAATAATAATAATAATAATAATAATAATAATAATAATAATAATAATAATAATAATAATAATAATAATAATAATAATAATAATAATAATAATAATAATAATAATAATAATAATAATAATAATAATAATAATAATAATAATAATAATAATAATAATAATAATAATAATAATAATAATAATAATAATAATAATAATAATAATAATAATAATAATAATAATAATAATAATAATAATAATAATAATAATAATAATAATAATAATAATAATAATAATAATAATAATAATAATAATAATAATAATAATAATAATAATAATAATAATAATAATAATAATAAAAACCAGAACAATGAAACACACATTCATCAACTCTACAATAAAGACTCAATTAACAATGGTCTGAAAAACAACAAAACAGCCACAGATAAAATGAAAATTAATATACAGCAAGATGAAAACAGGTTTGAATCCACACAAGAAAACAATAAAATAAATCATACTTTTTCTGAACTAATATAACTCCCACTACTTATATAAAACAAATTCACTCAAACAATAGTAAGCATACAAGCAACCTACTGCACCAAACGAGAATGACACTGAGATTGATTCAATGTTTGTAGATTCAAATTCACTCACTTCATCTAATGAAATCACAAATTCAGAAATAAATAACATAACTCATATAATAATTAATAAAACTTTGACACAAATTATTGAATCTATTACATCAGTCATGACAATCATTGAAACTCTCACACAAGAAAGCAAAAGAAAAACAAGACATCTCAAGTCAAAATCTGACAATAAAAAAATTAAAACTGATAATAATGATAAAATGTCAGACATATTTGATCTTGCAGCTGATAATAGTATACACATGGAATTCAGTAATTCACAGCTAAATATTAAATCAAAAAAAAAATTCACGTCAACATATAACATCATATGAGACTCGCTCATCCACTACCCAAACCCATCCTCAAGATTAATAACATCATCAAATCAAATAAACAAATTATGATCATGGTTATATTATAGATCAAATTCATATCACAATAATCTAGCTCAACAATAAAACTACAATATGAAAATTAAAATAACAGCGTTTAATGTTAGAGGCATTAATTCAATATCAAAGTTATACCAACTTAACAGATAGATAAACATTATAAAACCACATATACTTGGTCTTCTTGAAACCAAAATATACAGTAGTTCACATATAGATCCTGAAACTATCTAAACAAACATGGTTGTCGTGCCTGTTCACGTGATGCCTCATTTTTATCAGGAGGGACAGGCATGCTTATTGCTCCCCCCAGTTTTTTTTTCTACTTTTAAAAATATATACATAGACTCAAACTTACTAATTGCCACATTTCACTTCCGTATTGTAACAATTAACATAATTTTTGTCTATATTCCTCCAGGCCCCTCGATAATATCACATATCATTCTCACAATTAACTCTTTGTTAGCATCAACTTCTTATCCGACTATCTTAATAGGTGATTTTAACATGAACTATAATACATTTACATCTAAATGGCTTCACCAATTAGCCCTACCACTTATGAGTGCTGAAGGCTTTTTCCCTTCAAATTCTATCTAATTTCATAATAGATGCCTTGCAACACTCATAGATTTGTGCTTTTATTCACCAATGCTCCATCACATAATTGATATAACTCTAAATCCTTCCCCTTTCTCCGATCACTCTGCACAAACACTCATACTAAATTTAACAGGTATACAAACTACTCAAACTCCACTACAGAAAACAATGTGCCTACTCCTTCAATCATCAACAACAGAGTTTTTATTTTCAAAAACATATATAATGCTTCAAAAACTTGATGCCATCATACTTGATCCAATACAAAAGTATCTAGCATTCATTAATATTCTATCATTCAATATTAACCATTTAACACATAATTCGCTTCCACCCTCTCATTTTCTAACAATAGCAGATGAAATAAACAAGCATATTACCATGTGCCAACCAGTACATGACTCTCAACAAAATTTATATAAACTCATACAAATATATAACAATACATGTAATAAACTCAAAGAATATTTAACTACAAAAAATAGTAAAATCTGCCTTTCTCAATCTCATACATGGTCTAGAGGTTACATTCGTTGGGCACTTGGACATCCCCCAACATTAGGAGTCCCCATGGACATACAAGTTGAAGATATCACATATGCTGGACAAAACATGATAGAACCTATTTTTAATCACTTTAAAAAAAACTCCAGGAACAGCAAATCTTTACACCATCATATAACTATTTTGGACAACCAGAAACAGATGCACTATTTAATCCAGGTCAGTTTGCAGCCAAACTTGCCACAATCAACAATACACCTGGAACAAACCGTATACCCAAATTTGTTTTTTTCTCACTTAAGCCAATTTACTTCACAATAAATAAGTAATCTAGCTAACTACCTACTGCAGAAAATTTACAACATTAAAGAACTAAATACAATAGCCATTGTACCATTTAATAAAAAAAAATTTCATATCAACATTCACAAACCTTCGACCTATTTTTATGGGACCATTATGCATTAAAATCTTGGAGAAAGTCATTAAAGTCCAAATTGAACAACATATACTCCCACTAATCTCACCCTTCCAGTTTGCAAAAAAATAGTCATCCACAGAACAGGCTGCTTTACTTTTTAAGACAGTTATGACTACAGTACAAAAACAAAAAAAAGTAAGCACCAATTGCTGTCCAATTAGACATTGAGACAGCTTTTGATTCAGTGCCAATAAAAATACTTCTGGACAAACTAGCTAACACCACCATCCCTCCTACTCTACTTTATGCAACTGCTAATCTTATTCTTAATAGGAAAATTCACATCACATTTAATGGTAGAAAATCCCCTACATTTACACCAACCCAGCCAATCTCTCAAGGCTCACCATTAAGTTCCCTCCTTTTCACATTTCATATTGATTCTCTTATAAAAAAAATCAGCAAAACATATCAGGAACACAAATTCCTCACACTCAACAGTATGTTTCATGTTTAGCATACATGGATGGCATCACCATCTTTCTAAAATCCTGTAAACAATTTCCAATATTACAAAAGCTACTAGATCAACACACTTCTGAATTTAAATTAAAATTTAACCTCAATAAAACAGCTGCTTGTTTTATCTATACAACCAAACCTTATACAAACATCTTTCATGGCAAACCTACAGCTTTTCTCGGGTTTCCATTTTATATGGGGACTAACGGAATGAGAAAAAACATACAAAACAAGTTACTTGAAACTGCAACAAAAATATCAAACTCCCTTTCAAAAGCTTACCTTTCTATTTACTCTAAAGTCCAATTATTTAATGTGCTAATTATTACTAAAATCACATATTTTTGTCCCATAATAAAATTTTTGAAACATTTTACATCAAAAATAACATCACTTTGCACCAAGCTACTATGGAGTCGGAAAGTTGTTGCTGTATCAGCTAAATGTCTCAGTAGAACACCCACAAACAATGGACTAGGTATTCACACTATCAATACATTCCATGTACAGAAAACAGTTAACCTTCTAGCATCAACTATAAGGCAATTCCCTACATTATCGTGCTTGCTCACAGTTATCCCAACAGATACTCCACTGCCATCTTCGGAGTATATATCATCACTTATACAATCTTTCACAATCACATCCAGTAAAATATACATTAAATCTACAAACAAATACACATACTGGCAAACTTATAACTTATTATATCCAGATGGTTTACAAGAAGCCCTAACAACAATGCTAGGAATTAACAACTGCCAATTGCATCCCTCCAATCTATAATCACAATACACTAGACCAAATAGCCAACATACATTCACAGATCTATAATACATATTCTGAGCCATTGTACATCACTCCAATGGTACAGAGATTTTAGTGCATCCATATACAAACCTAGAGTGCCTCTTCTCACTGGACTGATTTCTAACATATCCAACAGAATCTTACCATCCATAAGTAACAAAAATTTTCTGTTGTTTACCTATTGGTCAACTAGGTGCACACTCATTTATGGCCTAACAAATATCTTATGGCAAAACATCAGACCATCAGAAACAGAGATGAAAAATTAGCTACATCATACATGTACAATGATACATGGATATTTATAGCAAATTGACAATTTGTGATTGAACTATTGATTTTTTTTATGCCCAGACCCATGATTTTGGGTTATGCAACCTTTATTATAGTGTCTGTTAAAAGATAATTCTGTTACTGCAATAATGTAATTCTTTGAGCTCGCAATAAAATTTCTTGATAAAAAACAAAACAAAAAGGATTTTATAAAAGATTAGATTTATAAATGACTTGTAAACTTACAGTTTAGATAAGAAAATAATAGTAATACTATTAACCTATAATGCTGAAACTTTAATGGCGTTTTATTGAATAATAGAAAACTATGTAATGAGATGATATGAAATCTTGTACTTTTTCATGTAATATCTTCCATTAATACTCAGAACGGTGCTGTTAACAATAATCTAAAAATGATACTAAAAATTAATGAAAATAAAGTATTAAAATGTGAAAAAAATTCTATATGTTACATATTTTTTATAAATTATTTATCGAAATAAAATGAAAACTAATAAAAAATTTTATCTGTTGATATGTATTTGTGTTTACTTTTAGATTTTATTTTTATACCTGTGTTTTTTAATTATGATGAAATAATATATTTGATAGAATTTAATGTTAGAATATACTAGAACAGGCTGTTAAACTTATTTCTAATGGTCGTTTGCTAATACAACATTATATTTCAAGAATGATGTTAGTCCCTAAATAACTACTAAATCCTTAATATTAGAGTTTGGGTTTGTTTGTTAATATAAAAAATGATCACTGTATTTTCAAAAATTTAATCGCATTTATGTTACTACTAATCACTGTGTACTGATGCATTTTTGAACATTATTCAATTCCCTTGAATCTGCTAAGTGAATTAAATGAAACTATGAGTTTTTCTTAAATAATAACAATGGTTTGCTTTGGAATAATTTAATATAATATACAAAAGTGTTTTGCAATTAGTAAAATAAAATAAAGATATCCTATCATATAATAAGGTAAATATGTGATATAAATATAGAACTTTAGTTCGAAAAATATCTTGTTGCTAGTCTTGTGATTTTGAGTATAAAATGAAAATTTGTACAAAAAAATGTAAAAGAAGAAAATAAAATAATATATGAGAAAATTCTTAGCACTTTATTCTAAATTATTATCCTCCTTACACTTTGAGTTTATATCTGTTTATCATATATTTATCAATATGCCAACAAATAAATTTAATTCTCAAAACATATTTATTAATATTTTTATATTCACATATGCAAAAAAAAAAAAGCCTTAAGCTGAAAAATAATAGAAAAAAATTGATCGCATTCAACCATTGAACTTAAATACTTTCGTCCTAAAAACAAAGAGCAAAAAAAAAAACTGTGTATAGGACAGAATATTAAATTATTATTATCTAAATATTTAATTCTAAACCGGATCTATTTTTTAATTAACTTGCACTGAAATAGTTTGTTCGTCTAATTATAATAATAATAAACATTATTATTATTCAAAATATTTTGTAGAGATAAAGGTTTATTTACATTTCATAGAATTTAAGCATATATATATATAAGCTTAAATTCTATGATATATATATATAACATTCTTTAAAAATGCTAAAAGTAATATTTTTTACCACTTCGACTAGATTGAACATAAGATAGATTTATATTTCATAAAATACATATTTTTAATTATACATATATATTTTTCATATGGAATGATAAAATAATACAATATCTAATAAAAGCTAATTAAAAAAATAATAGGGAGATAATTTGTAATCTTGTCTTTCTTTCTTGTTATATGATAGAAAATTTTCTTAACATTAATACATTATAACTTCACAAAAGGAATCAATAAAAAGAACTTACATATTGATATTTCTTAAATAAGAAAACATAATGAATTAAAAAAAAATCAAACACTAGCTTTCAAATATAAAGTTGTCTTTATTATAAATAAGCATCAATATTCTGTCTTTTTAAAAAATAAATACCTCATAACAATAATATTCTTTGGGATAACTCCTCAGAGGGTTACAAAAAAAAACAGTGCTCCCAAGGCATTATGGATGATAATTTGTGAGGGCTTGGACAATTTTCTATTCATGTTCTTAAGACCTAATAATTAATTTGAAGTGTTTTATATAGTATTTAGTTTTCTAGCTAAATATAATTAAATTCCTATTTATCTGACTATTGTTGGTTGGCTATAAGTGAAACTGATATTGACATGCAGTTGAACTACCCTTCCATTTATGATAATTTTCATATATAAATAAATAGTTTGAAAATTTAACCACAGTAACAAATAAACTGATATTTACAGAAAAAGTGTATTAACAAATAGGGCAAAAAATTAAATTTCAATGCAGTGACAAATTAACCTTAAAAAAATCACCTTCAATACTAATAAAAACATTTTCATAGTACATTCATTTTCTACATTCAACGGTTAGTAACTTTCGCCATAAAAGAAACAAAAAACTATTGACGTAATAACATTTTCATTAAAAAAATAACTTGAAGTTGTTATAGTAAAGATATGTACAATATTAAAATACAGAGTCTATTGTTTAATGAAAATATTTATAAAATATTAATTTATATTAAAAAATGTAATAGTATGAATACTGAACCCTAACATTTGATGGCACTGCTTTTCACAAAATGTGCATCAAAATATCAATAAACCGTTTTAGCAGCCTTAACTTATAGCTGACAGTACAATAGGTGATTTTTGAGCCATAACAGGCCACCTGGGGGCATTGTATTCTATGATTACTTGACGAAATATTATGACCATTGCATTGTGACAGTATTCATCAAGTGATCACTCTCAAACTCTCACTATGATCTGATTTGATGTTGGCCATATTTGAAAGAAACAAAACTACAATAAATCCATGTTGGCAATTTTTTAGAAAGCATAGTGGAATTAGTATTCCATATTAAAAATTGTCATGTCATCACACACACTTCTCTATGCCTTTGAACTGCACACAACTTGAAAAGAGTTCTTTTTTTCAGCAGACTTTTTTTCCAATTTTATGTGCATATGCCTATTTACATGTAAATCTGTGTGAGAAATGTAAAATGTCATCTGCATGTTGTCTGAATTGGTCGAATTTGAGTGAATTGCCAGCTGGCTACACAAATGGATAAACATTATTGTTTCCCAAAAAGTGAAACTCTTGCAAGCATACTTATGTAATTGGTTCTAAGGCTCTAAAATCCAGTTACTTACATGTTTGAGGCTTCCCTGTTATTTTATTTGCATGTTACTTTTGGCTGCTGTTTTTATGCCCCTGAAAATAGTGTGTTTTTTTTACTTGTTTTGTTTCACAACATGTCCAATTTTTTTTTTTTTGATTCAATAAATTTCTTTATAAAAAACTTGTTGTTGCTTTGGATGTTCACATGATTATAAAAAGGTAAGTAATATTTGATAAGTTAAATGAACAGTTAAAGTAGGTAATATTTTATTATACAAAAAAAAAAAAACAAGTTTTTAACAGTTGATTCAAATGCCCCACCAAAAAAAAAGCAAAATAATAATAAAGAACTGTGCAATAACATAATAAAATGTTCAAAAAGAAAAAATCCAAAAAGAAGTTGATAATTAAAAAGCAAAACAAACCTTTTCTGGCCCACCACCTCCTCCAGATTAAATAAAGTGTTCTTTAAAAACAAACTGTTTATATCTTTTTTAAAAATTAAAGGATCAAAAAATGGAAGAACTTTTCTCTATCATATAAAGCTTTCTGTAAAATAAAGATTTGAAAAAAAAAACGCTTATAATAAATTAACCAAAGAAAAAAGATGACAATTCAAAATCAAAACAACTCTTTTCCCCTCCACTCTCTAAAAAAACAAGTGTTGGTTTTTTCAAATGTACCGAATTGGTCAAGTCTTTCAGCAAATCAAAACCTCAACAAAAAAGAAGATAAGTTAAAAACAACCAACCAACTCCCCCCCCCTTTTCTATCTAAAAACAACAAAGTGTTTGTTACTGTATTTTTGTGTAAACAAACTGACCGAGCATTAATCAATAATTTCAAAGCAAACAAACACCTCTATAACATCATCTAAAAACAAATTGTCTGTTTCTTAAAAAACAAACCAAAAGAAAAAGAAACACTGTGAAAAAAAAACCCTTGTTTACCACAAGTAATATTATTTAAAGAAACTTACAGACAGTTAATCATTAATTTACAAAGACCATCTATAAACAAAGTATTTGTTTATACAAAACAAAAAAAAAACCCGGTGGAATAAAAAAAATTTGGCGGTTTACCATTGCCGATGAAAAAATAATAAAAACTGGTTGAAAACAAAAAATATTTTACCGTAATATTATATAAACAAACAGACAACTCATGAATTGGTATATTAATGTGAATTGGGTGAATAGAGCACCATCAAGTTGTAGGGTTCATAATTCATATTATTACATAAAACATTTAAATGATAACACAGCAAAAAATATATATAGGTAAACCCCTTGACATAGTTCTGTAATCCTTATCTATGTCCATTAGAAAATCACAGTGAAAACTTTCTTTAAATCTAAAAGTAAACAAAAGAAAAACATCAGGAGAAACATATATTGATTTCAAACCCATATAGATATCTAGTTTGTTAAGTTGGATTTGAAGACATTACATGTCTGAGAAATTTCATGCTTTCAAACTGATAGAAATGTATTTGATAAATGCTTAATTTAGAGTTAGTATTTAGATCTAGTTTCTAGTCTTCCAACCCTCCACTAATATGAGTCATTTAGCTTGAAACCATGGTCTTTAGGTGGAAACAATCAAAGATATATTGAATTCTATCTCTCTTGGAAATTATGTAAACAAAGCTTGTTAGGAGCTATTGGTAAATCTCGATTTAGTGTCACAAAATGCAAGCTTAAAAGGAAGTTACAAAATTTATAACTTGTTTTGTTTATCATAAATGTACCCTTGAAGGTTTTTGCAATGATATATATTGCAGAGGCTTTTACTATATGGTGAAACTGAACTGATTTCAGACCTATATATCTAACAAGTTTGTTAAGCTGAATTTGAAAACATTACATGTCTGAGAAATTTCATGCTTTCAAACTGATTGACATGTTTTTGATAATTGCTGATTTTAGAGTTAGTATTTAGAACTAGTTTCTAGTCTTCCAACTTTTTACTGATAAGAGTCAATTATCTCGAAACCATAGTCTGGAGATGGAGACAATGCAAGAGATATTGAATTCTATCTCTCAGTATTTCTATAAACAAAGCTTGTTAGGAGCTACTGGTAAAGCTAGATCTAGTTATCACTGAAGAAGTATGGAGAGATGAAAGTTGGGAATAACAAGAAGGGATCGATAATGCAATGTATGGGTAAGAGATCAAACAGGGGTTACTGACCTCATTTCAAAAATTAAAAGACTGAAGTGGAGTTGGGCTGGACATATTGTTAGAAGACATGATAACAGATGGACAATTGAAATTTTAAACTGGATTCTAAGAGATTGTAAAGACCCAGAAAGAGACCACATGTGAGATGGGTGGATGAAATAAAAAAGTGTGAAGAGGTGATGTGGAGAAGAGAAGCTAAGGATAGGAAAAGATGGATTGAACTTGGAGAGACCTTTATCCTGCAGTGGATTGATAATGGTTGATGATATATATATATATATATATATATATTACTTAAACCATTTCAATGAGGGAAGTAGTAGAATAATACTGATACATTCATTAAAAGGAAACTTATTTTAAAACTAACATTTCAATTATTAACATGATAAACATGGAAACAACTTGAAAGTCAAATTTTTAGTCTAGCAATGAAACACAGAAAATGAAATTTAAAAAAAAAATCAATTAACTTAGAATATAAATCCTTGAATCATAAATATAATGAATGCGAAAAAATCTCATTTTTGTATAAATACCAAATGAAATATTCATATTTTATTCTATCTTTTATTAATGTACTAGCAAATATGTACAATGATTTTTATTTCTTTGTAATATAGAACAATTTAAAAAGATATATTCAATATTATGAACGATTAATTTTGATAAAAGTTATTAAAAACAAATTTTAATATTATTTAAATAAAAAAGTTTTAAAAATTACTGTTTATTAAAAGTATCTTTCAAATTATAAAAGCAAAATAATATATTTCTATTAGCAAAATCTAAAAGATCATTCTAAATAGAAGTATTGAAATATATAAATCCTTCAAAATGCATTTATAAAATTTAACCAAATCTAAACTAAGGAGATAGTTTATATAATGCTTCAAGGATACAACCCCCATTTATTGTAAATTAATATACTATTGTCTAACCAAATATAAATATAAATGTTGTTTCTTTTATAAATGCCTAAAGTGATATAAACATCATTTATATAATTGGATCATAACAGTTAATGAAATCATTTCTACAAAAAGATGTCAATATTATCCAAGAAGGACATTTGGGAACAATTGGATATTTTGATGCTTTACCGATGGATGATAAGCAAGGAATAACTAACGTTTTGCTTGAAGAATATTTTTACATGAAGTATAAAAATGAATAGGACAAGTGCATGAACCTTTAATACATAACATCATCTTCAAAATTATGATTTATAGGGATTTAATTTTATTTCTTTGTAGCTAAGTTTACTTATTTATTTTATTTTATAGTAAATAAAATTTATATCTTCAATCAAGCAACTTTAATAAAAGGTTAACTAAATTATAGGAATATATTGTACCAACATTGTGTTGACACTTAATAATTTGTTTAAAAATTTATTAAAATAAAAATCTTTCATAAAAGAAAACATAAAATTAAAAGTCTAAGAGTTTTGAAATAAAAATTACAATCAATTAATGTGTCAGAAGGCTGGAGGGGGTTTGCTTTAGAAGCATCAAGGTAAAGCTTTCTAAAAGAAGATAAAAAGTTTTTATTATTATTATTAGTTAAAATGTAATGAAAGTTTAAAAATATAAATCTTTTTTCATCAGAGTTTTTAAAAAAAAATGAATCTTAAAAACTAAATAATGAACGGATCTCAAATTATATATGTGAGTGCAACTATGAATGTAATAAATGTAAGCGTATTAAATATATATTAACAATAAATGAAAGTTAAAAAAATTAAAAAACCTTCAGTGATGGCTATTAATTAAAAATATAAAACAACAAGTTCAGCAATTGGCTACTAAGCACAAATGTAAAAAATCAGGATTAAAAGGCTTATCTTCAAAGGAATAAATTCTAATGAAAAGAACTTTGACAACATATATTGCTGGAGGATATAGAAATGACAACACACCTCATGTATAAATAGACAATTTATTTTATCAGACAGTTAGTTGCATTAGAGATGAGATTGAGTTGAGTTCGAGTTGAGATTGAGTTGCATTTAAGTTGCATTTGAGAGAGTTATATCAGTCAGTTTATTATGTATCTAGAATCAAGAATTCAGTGTTAAAACCTCGGAAAACATACAACTTTCTCCAGCCTGAAGTCCAATAAAAACAGCCAATCTATCCAATAAAAGTGATGCCTGTGTAGTAACCTGAGGCTGCTAAATGTCTCTTTGTCTTAAAGAAAATGCCTCAGAATAACAAATCTCCACAAGAAACATCAAATCTAACAAGTTCGAAATACTTCATTAGAAGCAGCTAACAGCAAGAAGTATCCACATTTTAAATCCTAGGTATAACTTTTTATTATTTCTAAAGTAGCCATCACATTCATAAAGCTCCAAGAGTCAAGTTTAAGAAATCTATAGCATACATAGATGAACTATTAATATGTGTGTTTAAAATGTTGTGTGTGCTCATGCATAAATATATAGTGATTTCATTGTATTTTGTATTTCAAATATTATTTAATGCTTTCTCATAAGATATTATGGTGTGTAAATTATAAATGTGTGTATTATATTAGTTAAATAAGATTGATAAAATATTTAAATTTAGTTTAATAAATGTTAATTAATATAAATTGTTTTTAAACTTAAAACTTAATTTTGTCGGTCAATTGTTTCACCACTAATTGAAACTATAATTTGTTATTGATGACAAGTAGCTGAGGTAGTTAAGGGATTTTGCAAGCACTAAATTATGGCCCTAGTGTCTGAACATGTTAGTCTTAGACTAGCTGTGCCTGGGGTCTACTCCGAAATAAATAAAGTGTTTGGATAGTAGGGGTTTGAATCTAGCAGTCGAGTTGGGCCACAAACTGGAAATGTGATCGTGTTATGCATTGCATAACTCTGTCTGATCATGGTAGTATTGACAGCTTAGCTATCAATAGTATTCTCCACTTTTCTCGAATGTACCTGTTCATTCTCATAATTTTTATAATTAAATAAGATTATAAATGTCTTATAAATAAGGATGAAACCCAGCTAAACTGATTTGCAGAATAAGTGTATTTTTCATTGGATCAAACCCAGTACAATATACTGAAATATATTAGAGGTACAAATGCAAATTTAATATGAAAGTAAGATATTTGATATTTTTCATATTAAATTTTTTATGACATGACACAAACTTGTTATTAATAATGTAGTTAATTTAATAACAGTTATTTCTTATTAGTTGTGAAAATGATTAACATTTGTGTGATATAATTATTTTTAATATTTGACAATACATAAGTAATACCTTAACGAATGACATTTTTTCATACAAATTATGTTGATTTATTATAAATTAAATCAAATATTGCTACTTTAGTATATTTTATCTTGTAAATTTCTTTATAAAATATAAAGTTTTCATTGATTATGTCATCAACTATTAAATTTGACAGTGTTACCAGATATTTATTTACTATGGGAAAAGAGGGAGTGTAATAATTATCTTAGTATCATAAAATTGTAAATAAATAGATAAAACACTTATATAATTTTATTTTAATTATATTTAATAAGTTTCACAGTGTCTATTTGTTAAATATATATGGTTATAATTCTTGGTTAAAATTAATGATGTCTCTAATTTATTTAATTTATTAATTTTATGAAATAAAATGAGGTTAATTATACAAACATATAATTATATATTATATTTATTTGATTTCTTAAATAAATTAACTCTTAATGATATTGCAGAGAATATTGTTGTTGATATTAATGAAAACTCCTGAAGACAGCCAATTGTGATTCCTCCCTGAGTTTTAACTCTGTGCATAATGGTATAATTAGTTAAGGTGAAGATTGAATGATTAAATTTGAATTATGTTTAATTAAGTATTTAATAAGATATTATTTATTTGAAATGATTGTAATTTTAGAATTTAGATTTTATTATTCATAGCATCCTATATAAAGACATTAAATCTGATTGCAGTGAGATGCAACCATCTGGAAACTTTTGACTGATTTTATACCATTACATATGGCTTCAATGTGCAGAATCCTTTGAAAAATTCCATACCATTCCATATTGCTCCCAATGTGGGGCTTGAAACCATAGTTTACCATTAACTATATTTATAGTTTTTAATACATTAAAGGATATTATAATATAATATGATATTGCAAAATGAAGAATAATAAAATATTAGAGAATTTGAAATTAAATAATTTCAATATAAAAAGATGCCAGTCACTTAAAACTATAATTTTAAATGTTAGTCATTTAAATAAGAACATATAAAGCAATAGGAAAATCTTAAAGTTACATTTAAAAAGGGCAAAAGTATAGTACAAATATACTAACACATAATATATTCTTGAATAAATAAAGTTATACTTAAAATAAAACTAAGTTTATGATTATGAAAAGCAAATTTAAAATATTTTATTTTGAAAGTGATAATAATATAGAGATTTAATGTGAAGTACTTAATCAAGATATAGTGGATAATACTATAAATAGTATAACCAAGGAAGTAGATATAGGGATATCTGGGGGCACTTCAATAGTAAATGTCCACATACTAGAAACTATGAAGGCTCTAGGGTAACCAAGAAAAAAGTAAATGATATTAATACAACATTAAATAAATTTATGTTAATGATGCAACAAATGATGGAAACTTTGATTACAAATATAAATACAAAGATGTATAATATGAACGCAAATATGTCCAAAATGATGGATAATATGTTTACAAAGATGGATATAAATATGGAAAATATAAAAGTGGATATTGTAGATGAATTATTAAAAAATACATAGTATAAAAATAGAATTTAAAGATAATATATCACAGACACTACAGATATGGATAAGAAAAGTATAAAAATTAACTGACAGATCATTGTTAAAGATTCAGTTCAAGTAGTTGACTCATGAAAAACTTACTTTTTCACAACAGACATTACTTGTGATGGAAAATCAAACGTTGAAGAAATAATTTCAAGTACATGGAAAACCATTTTATGTTCCAATATTTAACATGCAAATATATACTCTATATGTTAAAGACATCATGGAGGAATGTATAAAAGAAGAGATGATAGTAAATAATTTGGATATGTATTTAAAGTAACATTTTCACAAACTTATCTGCAGCCAAAACAAAACTTACATGTATTCTCAACACTATGATTTAAAAGTAAAAAACAATAATCAAAGTAGAGTATTATTAATAATAGTAAAAAAAAAAATAATAATAATAATAATAATAATAATAATAATAATAATAATAATAATAATAATAATAATAATAATAATAATAATAATAATAATAATAATAATAATAATAATAATAATAATAATAATATGACTCCCATAATAAGATACCATAGCAATAAAAAGAAGATTGATTATAATGGAGAAAACGATATCACAAACCATTATACCAAAAGTTTTAACTACCATAAATTATGTCATACTTAGGAAGGTCTATTTACCTTTATTTAGTAATAATAAAATTATAATAAAAAATGGACCCAAAAGGATTATGACATTGGACTTGAAAAATGGACTATTCTAATTGGAATAATTATATTTTTAGTTATTTTATATTATTATTTATGTAAATTTATAATATATAAATAATATAATACTTCTAATAATTTATTTATTTATTTAAATGAGTAAAGTAAAAAAAAAATAGTAAACTTATTTTTATGATATAGAAAATAAGATCATTATTAATATAGAACAACATTTTGCACTTTATTTATTTATTTTTTTGGATAGAGAGATAAATGAAATTTAATCGCTACTTAAATTTTACAACATGAAAATATTAAATTATGTAATAATTATTAGGATTATAATTATGAAAAGTAAGGAATAAAGTATAAAAAAATACAACATATAAATGTGTCAAAAATATATTAAAGAATAAATTCGTATAAAAAATTATGGATTCATTTTATAAAATAAAAACTTAGGATGGATCATAACATTAGCTTGAAAACAGAAGACTGGTTGTTCATAGGTTGGAAAATTCATAAATGAATTCTAACTGATATGTTTATTGGATGTCAAAGAAAATCTAGTAAGTCCCAATAATTAAGGATCAGGATTGGCATCTTTAAATAGGTGTATACATAGAATATGTATCGGCTAATTAAATTAAAATTTAATTACAAAAAATCAGGTTTTTTTTTTTACCATACTATAATTTTGAGATACCATTCTATATAAAATAACTATGACCTCAAATAAATTACACTAAATAATATCTAATGTATTGATAAAGACACATTGTATGAAAAGCAATTAAAGAAATAAATAAAAGGGAAGTAATCCATTTGATAATTTTGCATAATAAAAAATGGGTAATTCACCAACGTGATGTAATAAACTATATAAACAGGAGTTTTAATAAATCCACTGTATTCACACCCATTAGTCTATAATTAAACCAATATGTACCAATATTATACCAACACTATATACGCCCAAACACTACTTTAATAATAGATAAAGAAAAAGAGAGATTTTTAAGTTTTTAAAAAATGCTACACAAGGCTCAAAAACACAATAAAAACATAAAGAAATCAAATTATCAATTTAAGATAGAAAATAAAATATTAGTGATGACTGCAGATATTAGTAAAGCACACGATTTTATTTTAAATAAATTTTGTAATAATTAGGAAGGACCATTTATTATAATAAATTATGCAGGATCAAACGCATATTACCAGAATATGAATGACTTATTAAGGAAAAACAGGTTAATCTCCTTATATAATTATTTTCTGAACAAATAAAAACTCATTTGCCCTTAATAATAATTTAATTATTAGACAATATAATAATTACTAATAATACATTTTCTCTAATTATAGTTTAAGAATTACAAATCTTAAGTCAAGGGTAAAACGAAAAATGAAATTTAAATTTAATAATATGTAAATAATTTATATACACATCAAAAGATGATATATTATAAATTAAAATAAAATCATTTAATTTATTTCACTTCATTTAGTCGGGGGGAATGTGAGAGTATAAAATTCACCATATATATATATATATATAATGTGAGAATAAACCATATATATATATATATATAATGTGAGAATAAATACTCACAATTCCATCACTGCTAAACCTTCCTTATCTTTCAATAATTAAAAAAAGTTTAAACGGTGTCATCTTGAATCAGTTTTTTTTAAATATTTTTATTAAATTAAACCTGAGTGCTCTGCCCACATAACATTTTCTGGTCTATTGTACAGGGTTCTCCTGCTTGGACCCAGTCTGTTTTTATGTAATTGGGATGACAAAACTATAATACATATTCTGAGCCATTGTACATCACTCCAATGGTACAGAGACTTTATTTCATTCATATCCAAACCTAGAGTGCCTCTTCTCACTGAACTGATTACAGAATCTTACCATCCATAAGCATCATAACTTTTCTGTTGTTTACTTTTTGGTCAACTAGGTGCACACTCATTTATGGCCATACCTTGGTTGATCATAACAAATATCTTATGGCAAAACATCAGACCATCAGAAACAGAGATGAAAAATTAACTACATCATACATGTACAATGATACATGAAGATTTGTAGAAAATTGACAATTTGTGATTGAATTATTGATTTTTTTATGCGCAGACTCATGAATTTTCGGTTATATAACCCTTATTATAGAGTCTGTTAAAAGATAATTCTGTTACTGCAATAATGTATTTCTTTGAGCTCACAATAAAATTTCTTGATAAAAAACAAAACAAAAAGGATTTTATAAAAGATTAGATTTATAAATGACTTGTAAACTTACAGTTTAGATAAGAAAATAATAATAATACTATTAACCTATAATGCTGAAACTTTAATGGCGTTTTATTGAATAATAGCAAACTATGTAATGAGATGATATGAAATCTTGTACTTTTTCATGTAATCTCTTCCATTAATACTCAGAACGGTGCTGTTAACAATAATCTAAAAGTGATACTAAACATTAATGAAAATAAAGTATTAAAATGTGAAAAAAATTCTATATGTTATATATTTTTTATAAATTATTTATCGAAATAAAATGAAAACTAATAAAAAAATTTATCTGTTAACATGTATTTGTGTTTATTTTTAGATTTTATTTTTATACCTGTGTTTTTTATTTATGATGAAATAATATATTTGATATAATTTAATGTTAGAATATACTAGAACAGGCTGTTAAACTTATTTCTAATGGTCGTTTGCTAATACAACATTATATTTCAAGAATGATGTTAGTCCCTAAATAACTACTAAATCCTTAATATTAGAGTTTGGGTTTGTTTGTTAATATAGAAAATGATCACTGTATTTTCAAAAATTTAATCGCATTTATGTTACTACTAATCACTGTGTACTGATGCATTTTTGAACATTATTCAATTCCCTTGAATCTGCTAAGTGAATTAAATGAAACTATGAGTTTTTCTTAAATAATAACAATGGTTTGCTTTGGAATAATTTAATATAATATACAAAAGTGGTTTGCAATTAGTAAAATAAAATAAAGATATCCTATCATATAATAAGGTAAATATGTGATATAAATATAGAACTTTAGTTCGAAAAATATCTTGTTGCTAGTCTTGTGATTTTGAGTATAAAATGAAAATTCGTACAAAAAAATGTAAAAGAAGAAAGTAAAATAATATATGTATAAATTCTTAGCACTTTATTCTAAATTATTATCCTCCTTACACTTTGAGTTCATATCTGTTTATCATATATTTATCAATATGCCAACAAATAAATTTAATTCTCAAAACATATTTATTAATATTTTTATATTCACATATGCAAAAAAAAAAGCCTTAAGATGAAAAATAATAGAAAAAAATTGATCGCATTCAACCATTGAACTTAAATACTTTTGTCCTAAAAACAAAGAGCAAAAAAAAAAAAAAACTGTGTATAGGACAGAATATTAAATTATTATTATCTAAATATTTAATTCTAAACATGATCTATTTTTTAATTAACTTGCACTAAACTAGTTTGTTCGTCTACTTATAATAATAATAATAATAATAATAATAGTAATAAAATAAAATAAAAAATAATAATAATAATAATAATAATAATAATAATAATAATAATAATAATAATAATAATAATAATAATAATAATAATAATAATAATAATAATAATAATAATAATAATAATAATAATAATAAACATTATTATTATTCAAAATATTTTGTAGAGATAAAGGTTTATTTACATTTCATAGAATTTAAGCATATATATATAACATTCTTTAGAAGTGCTAAAAGTAATATTTTTTACAACTTCGACTAGATTGAATATAAGATAGATTTATATTTCATAAAATATATATTTTTAATTATACATATATATTTTTCATATGGTATGATAAAACAATAAAATATCTAATAAAAAGCTAATTAAAAAAATAATAGGGAGATAATTTGTCATTCTTGTCTTTCCTTCTTGTTATATGATAGAAAATTTTCTTAACATTAATACATTATAACTTCACAAAAGGAATCAATAAAAAGAACTTACATATTGATATTTCTTAAATAAGAAAACGTGATGAATTAAAAAAAAAAATCAAACACTAGCTATCAAATAAAAAGTTGTCTTTATTATAAATACGCATCAATATTCTGTCTTTTCAAAAAATAAATACCTCATAATAATATTCTTTGGTATAACTCCTCAGAGGGCAACAAAATAAAAAAACAGTGCTAACAAAGTATTATGGATGAAACTTTGTGAGGGATTGGACAATTTTCTATTCATGCTCTTAAGACCTAATAATTAATTTGAAGTGTTTTATATAGTATTTAGCTTTCTAGCTAAATATAAATAAATTCCCATTTATTTGACTATTTTTGGTTGGCTATAAGTGAAACTGATCTTGACATGCAGATAAACTACCATTCCATTTATGATAATTTTCATATATATATTAATAGTTTGAAAATTTAACTACAGTTACAAATAAACCGATATTTACAGTAAAAGTGTATTTACAAACAGGGAAAAAAATTAAATTTCAATGCAGTGACCAATTAACCTTAAAAAATCATCTTCAATACTAATAAAAACATTTTCATAGTATATTCATTTTCTACCTTCAACGGTTAGTAACTTTCGGCATAAAAGAAACAAAAAAACAAAACAAAAAAACTATTGACTTAATAACATTTTCATTAAAAAAATAACTTGAAGTTGTTATAGTAAAGATATGTACAATATTAAAATACAGAGTCTATTGTTTAATGAAAATATTTATAAAATATTAATTTATATTAAAAAATGTAATAGTATGAATACTGAACCCTAACATCTGATGGCACTGTTTTTCACAAAATGTGTATCAACATATCAATAAACCATTTAGCAGCTTTAACTTATAGCTGACAGTATAATAGATGATGTTCTATGATTACATGATGAAATATTATGCCCATTGCATTGTGACAGTATTCATCAAGTGATCACTCTCGAACTCTCGTTATGATCTGATTTGATGTTGGCCTTATTTGAAAGAAAAAAAACTGCAAAAAATCATTGTTGGCATTTTTTAGAAAACATAATGAAATTAGTATTCCATATTAAGAATTGTCATGTCATCACACACACTTTTCTATGCTTTTCAACTGCACACAACTTGAAAAGGGTTCTTTTTTTCAGCAGATTTTTTCCAATTTCATGAGCAAATGCCCATTTACATGTAAATCTGTGTGAGAAATCTAAAATGTCATCTGCATGTTGTCTGAATTGGTCGAAGCTGAGTGAATTGCCAGCTGGCCACACAAATGAAAAAACAGTATTTTTTTCCCAGAAAGTGAAACTCTTGCAAGCATACCTATGTAATTGGTTCTAAGGCTCCAAAATCCAGTTACTTACGTCTTTGAGGCTTCCCTGTTATTTTATTTGCATGTTACTTTTGGCTGCTGTTTTTTATGCCCCTGAAAATAGTGTGTTTTTTTTACTTGTTTTGGTTCACAACATGTCCAAAGTTTTTTTTTTTTTGATCCAATAAATTACTTTATAAGAAACTTGTTGTTGCTTTTGTTGTTCACATGATTATAAAAAGGTAAGTAATATTTGATAAGTTAAATGAACAGTTACAGTAGGTAATATTTTATTATACAAAAAAAAAAAACATGTTTTTAACAGTTGATTCAAAAGCCCCACAAAAAAAAAGGAAAATAATAATAAAGAACTGTGCAATAACATAATAAAATGTTCAAAAAGAAAAAATCAAAAAAGAAGTTGATAATTTAAAAGCAAAACAAACTTTTCCTGGCACCCCCACCTCCTCCAGATTAAATAAAGTGTTCTTTAAAAACAAACTGTTTATATCTTTTTTAAAAATTAAAGGATCAAAAAATGGAAGAACTTTTCTCTATCATATAAAGCTTTCTTTAGAATAAAGATTTGAAAAAAAAACCCTTATAATAAATTAACCAAAGAAAAAATATGACAACTCAAAGTCAAAACAACACTTTTACCCTCCACTCTCTAAAAAAAAACAAATGTTGTTTTTTTCAAATGTACCGAATTGTTCAAGTCTTTCAGCAAATCAAAACATCAACAAAAAAAAAAGATAAGTTAAAAGCAAACAACCAACCCCCCCTCCTCTATCTAAAAACAACAAAGTGTTTGTTACAGTATTTTTGTGTAAACAAACCGACTGAGCATTAATCAATAATTTCAAAGCAAACAAACACCCCTATAACACTATCTAAAAACAAAGTGTCTGTTTCTTAAAAAACAAACCAAAAAAAAAAAAAACACTGTGAAAAAAAACCTTGATTTACCACAAGTAATATTATTCTCTTTTTCAAGATAATTTTATTTGACCTATAAGTGATTACAAAAAAAAATAAAAAAATAACAAGAAATATCTAGACAAGGTTACAGGGTGGTATATACAAAGAAGAAATGATTCAAAAGTCAGTAGAATATAACCTGTGGATGCAAGGTGAATATTAATCATCTAGTCTATAACGAAATACCTTTGTTAGTAAACCCTGTTTTGGCAAGTTATGGTTGGAGGGTTTTATTAAATCATAATAAGATATTAAGTCATAATAAATATTTTCATATAAATTATTTAGGGGTTGGTTGGAGAGGTGCTGTTTAGACCAGTTGTGAATTCCCATGTTAATATGGCCAGGTATGGATCGGCCTCTCTCTTGTCTGTTTCTTGGATATTTTTAATTATGCTGAGAAAGCAGTTATTGATTTCGTTAAGCGGTAATTTTTGAAAAATCACCTTGCATCTGGTCAACCAGATGGCAAAGTTTATGTAGGTGGCGAGCCTGATTTCAGCGAAAATGCCTCTATTTAAAACCCCTTCAAGAGATGTTAGATCTGGACCATTATTATCAATGTGTTTCTGGAAGTTTTGTCTTAGTCCCTGCCAGACCGGACAAAGGCGAAGGATATGGTCCATATCTTCTGGGCTGGAAAGACAGAGACAACATATGGGATCTATGCGGAAGCCTCTTCTATTAAGAAATATAGCAGTGGAGAGGCTACCAAGGTTAATTTTGAGAAGAAAGTCTGTGTGTTTAGGTGCTAGTTTCAATCTACGGGCTAGTTTGCGCAGTTTGTTTATGTTGATGGGGAGGTAAGTGTGTGCCTTCTGGGTATTTGAGTTGGATAGGTTGAAGGCTTCCCAATAGGTTATTTTTGAATTGAACATGGTCGCGGAAGGTACTATGTGCGTAAAAATGTATGATATCTGCATTTGTAGCCAGATGGGAGTGAACCTCTGAGGGGGCGGTCTATCAGTGGGAAGCACTTGCTCTTTGGGAAGCGGACATTGGAAGGTGCTGCAATCAGAATAAAGTTTATGGATCATATTGTAAGTTCTCTGTATTGCAAATACCTTTATTGAATGCAGTCCCAGTCCATTCATGTCTCTTGGCTTTTGAAGGGTGCGCAGACTGATAAATGATTTGCGCCCACCTCTACAGAGTCGCAGACAATGGGATTCTACTTTTTTAATGAAAGCTTCTGTTGGTTTAAAACCCGCAAGATAATATATAATCTTGGGGAGTATGAGGGAGTTTAAGAGTAAAGAAACTTACAGACAGTTAGTCATTAATTTACAAAGACTATCTATAAACAAAGTATTTGTTTATACAAAACAAAAAAAAAAACCCCGGTGGAATAAAAAAATTAGGTGGTTTACCATTGCCGATGAAAAAATAATAAAAACTGGTTGAAAACAAAAAATATTTTACCGTAATATTATATAAACAAACAGATGACTCAGGAATTGGTATATTGATGTGAATTAGGTGAATAGAGCACATCAAGTGGTAGTGTTCAATATTCATACTATTACATAAAACATTTAAATGATAACACAGCAACATATATATATATATATAGGTAAACCCACTGACAAAATTCTGTAATCCTTATCTATGTCCATTAGAAATTCAGAGTGACAACATTTTTTAAATCTAAAATTAAACAAAATAAAAACATCAGGAGAAACATATATTGATTTCAAACCCATATAGATATCCAGTTTGTTAAGTTGGATTTGAAGACATTACATGTCTGAGAAATTTCATGCTTTCAAACTGATAGAAATGTGTTTGATAAATGCTGAATTTAGAGTTAGTATTTAAATCTAGTTTCTAGTCTTCCAACCCTCCACTAATATTAGTCAATTAGCTTGAAACAATGGTCTGTAGGTGGAGACAATGAAAGAGATATTGAATTCTATCTCTCTTGGAATTTATGTAAACAAATCTTGTTAAGAGCCTTTGGTAAATTTCCATTTAGTGATCCCAAAATGCAAGCTTAAAAGGAAGTTACAAATTTTATAACTTGTTTTGTTTATCATAAATGTACCCTTGAATGTTTTTGCAATGAAATATATTGCAGAGGCTTTTACTTTATGGTAAAACTGAACTGATTTCAGACTCATATATCTATCAAGTTTGTTAAGCTGAATTTGAAGACATTGCATGTCTGAGAAATTTCATGCTTAAAAACTTATTGAAATGTGTTTTTTAATTGCTAATTTTAGAGTTAGTATTTAGATCTAGTTTGTAGTCTTCCAAGTCTTCACTGATATGAGTCAATTAGCTCGAAACCATGGTCTGGAAGTGGAGACAAAGGAAGTGATATTGAATTCTATCTCTCTCAGCATTTCTATAAACAAAGCTTGTTAGGAGCTACTGGTAAAGCAACATCTAGTTATCACTCAAAAAGTATGGCGAGATGCATGTTGGGAATAACAGGAAGGGATCGAAAATCCAATGTATGGGTAAGAGCACAAACAGGTGTTACTGACCTCATTGCAAAAAGTAAAAGACTGAAGTGGAGTTGGGCTGGACATATTGTTAGAAGAGATGATAACAGATAGAAAATTGAAATTTTAAACTGGATTCCAAGAAATTGTAAAGTCCCAGAAAGAGAACATATGTGAGATGGGTGGATGAAATAAGAAAGTGTGCAGGGATGATATGGAGAAGAGAAGCTAAAGATAGGAAAAGATGGATTGAACTTGGAGAGACCTTCATCCTGCAGTGGATTGATAATTGTTGATGATATATATATATATATATATATATATATATATATATATATATATATTAAACCATTTCAATGAGGGAAGTAGTAAAATAATACTGATCCATTCATTAAAAGGAAACTATTATTTTAAAACTAATATTTCAATTATTAACATGATAAACATTGAAACAACTTGAAAGTCAAATTTGTAGCCTAGCAATAAAACAAAGAAAATAAAATTCAAAAAAAAAAATCAATTAACTTAGAATATAAATCCTTGAATCATAAATATAATGAATGCTACAGAATCTCATTTTTGTATAAATACCAAATTAAATATTCATACTTTATTCTATCTTTTATTAATGTACTAGCAAATATGTACAATGATTTTTATTTAATTGTAATATAGAACAATTTAAAAAGATAGATTCAATATTATGAACGATTGATTTTGATAAACGTTTTTAAAAACAAATTTTAATATTATTTAAATAAAAAAGTTTTAAAAATTACTGTTTATTAAAAGTATCTTTCGAATTATAAAAGCAAAATAATATATTTGTATTAGCAAAATCTAAAAGATCGTTCTAAATAGAAGTATTGAAATATATAAATCCTTCAAAATGCATTTATAAATTTTAACAAAATCTAAACTAAGGAGATAGTTTATATAATGCTTCAAGGATACAAACCCCATTTATTGTAAAATAATATACTACTGTCTAACCAAATATAAATGTAAATGTTGTTTCTTTTATAAATGCCTAAAGTGATATAAACATAATTTATATAATTGGATCATAACAGTTAATGAAATCATTTCTACAAGAAGATGTCAATATTATGCAAGAAGGACATTTGGGAACAATTGGATATTTTGATGCTATACTGATGGATGATAAGCAAGGAATAACTAACGTTTTGCTTGAAGAATATTTTTACATGAAGTATAAAAATGAATAGGACAAGTGCATGAACCTTTAATACATAACATCATCTTCAAAATTATGATTTATAAGGATTTAATTTAATTTCTTTGAAGCTGAGTTCACTTATTTATTTTATTTTATATTAAATAAAATTTATATCTTCAATCAAGCAACTTTAATAAAAGGTTAACTAAAATATAGAAATATATTGTACCAACATTGTGTTGACACATAATAATTTGTTTAAAAAATTATTAAAATAAAAATCTTTCATAAAAGAAAACATAAAATTAAAATTCTAAGAGTTTTGAAATAAAAGTTACAATCAATTAATGTGTCAGAAGGCGAAGGGGGTTTGCTTTAGAAGCATCAAGTTAAAGCTTCCTAAAAGAAGATAAAGAGTTTTTATTATTATTATTAGTTAAAATGTAACCCCATCATTCAAAGCATTTTATTTGTTTTGAAGAAAACTTCATGTGACAGCTAACTACAAAAACTAGTTAACATACCCTGAATGACAGCAAATTAATTCAGCATGTAAGGAATCCCAACTAACAAAGTGGAAATATAATTTAATAAACTGCTTGTATAACTTCTCTGTTAAAATTGTTCTTAGTGGTATAATTAAAGAATTGATTGGCAATAATTAACAGACAATTATTTTATTGTAAATATTTTAAATAGACTTATTACTAAAACTTATAGACTATTTCAATACATTTTTTCAATTAAATAACCAATTATTACTTATATGATGAGCATACACTCTTAATTATATAAAAGTATACAATTATAATATAATATAAACAACATGTGCACACAGACTCGGACTTATAAAGTAATCATTTTATGGCCTAACTGACAAAAATTAACAGACAAATACTTTATTGTAAATATTTAAATAGACTTATTACTAAAACGTATACACTAAATTTATACATTTCTTCAATTAAATAACCAATTATCACTTATATGATGAACATACACTCATATATATATATATTGTGCCCTTTTCTATAGGTCAATGATGGTTATAAATGGTCAATTACTAAAAAATTTTAAAATTAATATTATATAGTATTTAAAATTATAGACTATATTAAGCAGTAAAAGATTAATATGATATATTTAATAATAAGTATTGTGATGGTGAGAATTATATCTAATTCTATATTTTTCTAAATTGTTTTTCAAAATTTTACATAATTATTTTATATAATATAAGTAGCAAATTTATTAAGACAGATAAAATTAGACTAAACACCGGAAATGACTACGTGACTGTCTGAAATATTCTATGTATAAGCACCAGTTTAAATTAATACTAATAATTAAAATATTTAAATAGTATATTATAGAAGTGGATGGAATTGTCACACATCATAATAAAAATAAGTAGTATACACCTTTATTAATTATTGTTTCAAAATTGTTTTAAAGGTAGTTAAATTGTAATAGATAATATTTGATTTAAAAATAATAATTAGTTAACATTTAAGTCTATGACGTCATGATTTTAAAACTTTAGAAATTGTTTATAAATCCAAGTAGGGATTGACCAATAAAAAATAGATCTTGGCAGACAACCAAAATCGTGCCAACTAATTGTATAAACAAAAAGAGAACAAAAATGTGTTGACCCCAGAGCAGAGGTAAAATTTTAGGCTCTCTAAAATTTTTTTTCTTTTTTTCAATTTATTAGTCAATTTTATTATAATTTTAATAATATCTTTGAAAGAAACCAACTGACAATTTAAAAAATCATCCGAAAAGAATCTTAGAATAAAATTTAAAAAAAAGTTTTTCATAGTAATGTTTCACTAACTTTACAGTAACCTGCCAGTGGATTCTATCGAAATATAATCGGAGTTTTCAATAAAAAATGGATAGATTCTTAAAACCAAGTTGTAAATTTTATAATGTTCCAAATATGTTAATGTTATTCGTTGATATAGTTTATATTGTGTATCACTATGAAAGCTGCTTTTGTGTGTATAAAATCAATGAAAGGACATTGTGCGCAAAGTTAATGAAGATAATGGAAAATAAAAATAAGTATTATTTATATAAGAATAAATGGACAAAAGGAATTTTAATATTGAAATAGTTTGAATTGCTTTCTTTAAGATGACTTGAGAAAATACTTTAGAAAAATAGTTAAAGATCGGAAGTAGTGTATATAAAATAATAATGAATGAAAGTGAAGTTTACCAATTGCCTAAAGAAAAAAAAAATTTACAGAAGAGAAAGATAAAATATTGGATCCATGGAAAATGCAATTGGTACTGTAATTATTAAATAATTGTAGTTTAACTAGAAATAAAGATGCATCAATGCACCGAGGTAATATTCGCCAGAACATTAAAAAGCTTCGTGGGATAACTAAATAAAATGTTTTCTAATAATTTTGGATTAAACACTAAAACTAAAGATCGTCTAAACAGTTTATTAAATGAACTAATTTATTTAAAACTTTAATAAGCATAAAGGAGAACATTCGGACAAAAGAAGAAATAATAAATATTATGGGACTAACCAAGATTTACCGTCAGAAAAAGATGTGATTATGGTTTGAATTATTTTCTTTACTAATCTAAGTTAAACATTAAGTTTTAGATAGCGATAGGGAAAACAAAAATACATTAATTCATGATATAACATTATATGAAATAATATGTTTTGATTTTGAATTTTAAAATAAAATTGTATGTATGTGGAAATTTGTATATTTGTGATACTCGAAGAGGAAGAAGCCTACTACAAACTCTGATAGGAAGATAAAGATTGTTTTTGGTAACATTTATAATTATTAATGATATATAATGTATGTTTTATTTATTTAGATCAGCTGAGAATCGAATGAATGTAGCGCAAAAGTTTATTGTTATTATTGTTGTAAAATGCATTTGAAAACAACACTCTAAAACACTTTGAGATGTAATTAGATTTTTTAAAAAATATGCATATGATAATCATTTTATGTGTTATTAATATAGTTCAACATAACCGATGGTTATGTGATATTTTCTGTTAATTTTCCGATTGGGATATTTAAATGTTATTTTAACAAAACGTAGATGTTGAACCTGCAGTGTAATAAAGCAAGACAAATTGTTCTTATGGAATAGGGAAATGTTTTATATTAGCGAATTTTGTTTATTGTTTTAAAAGGTAGTTAGTATTTTATCGATGTTGGATACAGTAAAAATCTCAAGAGATAGTTTGGGTAGTGACTTGGTAGTATGTGGTGATTCGGAAACCAAGAGGATGTATTAAAAACTAGGATGCTACAGGGAATGAAATAATAGGTAGTTTTAGATGTTAATCAGCATAGTTAACAAAGCCCTACGACTGGTACACATGTTGTCTTGGACAGTGGTATTTTATATATTTCTTGTGAGTCATACTAGATGTTTGGTAAAGCTGAGTAAATAGCTGCCACATCATGCTTATCGCCAAGGTTATTAGACAATGAATGTTGGACCTATTCACACTGTTCCATACATTTTTGAAGTATATTGCAGATAAGTTATCTATCTATCTTCCCGATATCCTATACATCTTTCGCTATCTTTATCTGTATTTCTTGCAACTACATTGTTAAATGATAAGTCTATTAAAAGGGAAACAATAGATATTTAGAATGTATGTCATGCTATTATTTGGAATAAGAATAGTTAAGTGTTAACGAAGAGTAGATTATGATTATTGAAAGAAAGATGCAGATATCCTAAGAAGGGAAGGTGTTAGAGAATTATTTAATTTTTTTTTTAAGAAATGAACTATAATTTTATAAAAGTATATCCAAATAGAAATATACAAAAAATATTAAATATAATTTCATGTTTTCTTATTGTTTATTATATTTAAAAATATATATATATAAGTATTGCATATTTAAAAAATATAATAACATTCGATAATTATAGTATATGTGAAACTGTAACAGGTGATAATTAAACCCATGTTATAGTATCATACATGAGTATGGCTTATGGAATAAACGTATTATAGTTTACGAGCATTGGAGAACAAACGTTAAAAGTAATAATAATATTTGAATAATATACAGAGTGACTTATATAAAGTTGCAAGAAAATGTAATTTTCTTTTAAAAACCATATTGATTGTAAAATTATGATGTTATAAATGATGTTTATCCACATAGATAATTTATAATACAGTAACTTTAATATTAAAAGGTAAAGAATGGTGTTACCCATAAAATAGTTAAAATAAGTGATATGATAAACCTAATGAGAAATAAATAAATAACTTTTAAAAGGCATAATAAGTTTAATTAACGATAAAAGAAATATAAATGTGTATAATTCAGCTATTGTAGTGTAAAGAAAAATGAGGATATCCCTTGTAAATAGATGTAAATGGATTTGTTTGTTTTATTTATTTTTTATTGATGTTAATAAAATTTTAAAATTTGTTTATTAAAACTTGTGTCTGAGTTTTGTTTTCTCTACATCATTGCATGAATTCACAGGGTATTTTCACAACCATTAAACTAAGTATATGATTGTTTGCACAAAAGATAAATAGAGAAGTATGTTTAATCTTAAATATTTATTGATGTTCTTGTAATTAAATAATTATAAAATTGCATTGCGTTACTGGTCATCAATCCATTATCATAATATTTTGCTAAATTATATGCTATTAGTTGCCACTTGCTTTATTTATCAGATTATCTAAACACTGCCACTTATTAATTTATTTTACTACTTAAAGATAAAAAAAGGGGATATTAGATTATTAACTAATTTATTACGGTTATAAATTTGTGATGAAAAAAGCTGTACTAGTTGGATTAGGCAATAAAGATTGTGATTATTATTGTTTTATTATTAATCTAATTTCAGAGTAGTAGAATATGACATAAAATCCCTTATCATATTTTGCTACCATATTATATTAACATGTGAATAAATTTAAGAACCTGAGATTATTTCATTTAAGCTAGATAATTACTATTATTGTTATTAGAGATAAAAGATTAATACTTTAATTGTTAACTGAGTCTTAGTGATTAGAAGTTGTGGAAGTCATAAGAATACTATGTAGTTATTATGTGTAATAGTAGTATAAGGGGGATAGTGTTCTTATGCCATTGAGGTGGTATCCTGTGGGATATTGTCTCAATGTAATCTACCTTGTCACCCGTATTTCCACTTCTAGTCTCATGAATTCCTGAATATTTATTTGAGTTAGTTTAAAACAGAACCTAAGTTAATTTTAAGAAACTTGAGCTAGTAAAGCATTTAATTGAATATTTCATTAATTATTAGAGCTAGAACCCGGTTAGGTGATTTTCACTATATTATATTTATTTTGGGGGAAGTGGAGATGCGGGAACAAGGTGGTTAGATTGGCCTGAGGTGTAGTGGAGCTACACATGATAACGACGAGGGCAGAATATATATATATAATATAAACACTGTGTATATGGAATGCACACAAATTTGGACTTATAAACTTATCATTTCATGACCTGAATGCTCTGTAACTATTTATTTGTTATACTAGAAAATGTGTGAGCCCATGCATATTCTAGTTTATTATATGCTGGCAATATAGTTCATTTATTATACTGACTCTGGAGATACTCAAAGATTGCTATGTCTACTTATAAATTAAATAAAAAATTATGAAATGTCATAAGAAAATGTCATTACATATAAGTATTTAAATGTTGTATCTTTTGCTTTATGCAGCTGCATGTCTGGTTTACCAACAGGTTGGATTATAGACTTTTGATGAAGTCCTGGTGATTGCAGTTTTATGCTACTTTTATTTTAGGCAGTTAGACATTGTTGGTGGTTTCAAATTATTAGAAAGACATGGATTCTATCAGGCAAACTGTGGATGTTCTTGCATATGAAGGCTGGAGCTCAATCACATGCTCTAACTACTGCTTAGCATATCATTGTAAAAATACTTCTAATAGTTGACTGAGTCTAGATACATGAATGACTGAATGATGATATTTCCGGACCTATTTATATGATAACAATTTGTTATCTTTTAATTAATTTTTAAATCTGCTAATTATTTTCATTGTTCAAAATCCATCCACTGCTTTTGTTGATCAAATCTTGGATAAGATGCATTTTAACTAATCCTGTTGTCAATGGATTTTCATTAGTAAATTAGTAACAATTGCTATTTCTATTCCTATGCAGCTTATCTGTTAAACAATCTTTGAGTTTTAAAATTTAATTATGAGCTTTCCTTTACTTTAATATTTAATTTTTATATTTTATCATTATTTTTTAACATGCCCACATTTTATTATTTATTTATGTTTAAAAACAATCTCTATTCATGCATCCCTTATTATTAAAATAAATGAAAAGAAAGATTTTTTAGTTATTAGATTTTCTTTTTTCTTTCTTTAATATTTTTTTTTTTCAGTTAAATTACCCCTGGGCTAACCACAATTTTTTTCAATACAACTCTTTAACTTTCCAAATACCAATTTCATTAACTTATTCAAAAGTTTAGTTTTTGCTAAGTTAAATTGTCTCTCCCCCCTCTAATTACTCTTTAAATTTTCTGAATTATATTTTTCTTTTTAAAACTTTTATAATTAATTCTATTGAATGAGTTTTTTTTTACTTTAATCATTCCTTGATAAAATAAACTGCAGTGATTTTATTATTCATTAATTAATTTAAGTTTTGTGTTGTCTGTGAAAACTTTTTATTTTAAAAAATTTACATGATATTATTACAACATGTAGTGCTTGCAAAGCAGTACTCTCTCTCTCTATATATATATATATATTCTAACAAAAAGTCTTAAAAAGGCCATTTCTAATTTTAAAATACATTTTTGGTATAACCAGTTGCTGACATTTATAATCTCAATTTTGCAGCTTTTAAATTAACCTCCAACATCCATTATTCATCGAATGACCACATTGGCGTGCCAATTTAAAAAAAAAACACTTAGAGATATTATTATTAGCATCAGAAGTTTTTTTTTTAAATTGTTAGTAAAGCATTTTAAATAAGGCATATCAGAATGACACGATATAAATTTCACCTACCCCTAAAATGACAATAATAGCAAAAGCATTTAAATAAACATATATAAAGTCATCTGAAATCAATCTCTACTCCTAAAATAATACAATGGTAATTATCACATGAATTAATTTTAAAATAGATGATATACATGATACACTACAAAGAAAGAAATTCATTTTTTTTATATTAAATGTCTTACACAGATAAAGAGTGAATAATAAAAAAAAATATACTTATATAAGCCATTTAGCAGGTGTCCTTCCAGGTTCCTGATTTCCACTTTTCTTTTTTTCCCCTCCTTTTTCATTCCTCCTTGACCAGTTTATAAGAGCATATAAGTCTTTGTAGCAAAAAGTTCTTTTGATAGAGTTTGGTTCCTCTGGCATTATATATATATATATATATATATATATATGATTTGTATATTGTTGAAAGAGTTCCTCAATTTTAAGTTTATGCAAATCAAATTTAAATAGCATTCGTTTAACTATTTCACAATATAAGTCTGTTGATTTTTGATTGTCCTTTTCCATTTTTGAATTCATTTTATATATTTAAATTGACCTACATATACTGTACATCAAATTTCTGAGTTTTCAATTTTACCATTTGCTGATACAAGTATGATTGCCAGTTAATTTCTGGAGATCAAGGATGTGTGCCAATTTAAAATTTATTCACTATACATTGACTTCTTTTAAAATAATGTTAGATTTAGCCAAGTTATTTTGAAGAGACAAAAAGTACAATAAAAACGATTTTAAATTTTATAAGACAGTTTTTCTCTCAGTCACGCAAGAAAAACTTATGGAAAGAAAGTTTTAAATATAAAAAAGCCCCTCCCCTTCCATTAACACAGCTTTTATAGATAAAATCCATCTGTTCATTATCTTTATAATTAATTGACTTGTTCCTATTTCTCTATTAATTTTAATCTTTTTGTCTTTTCAGAAAAACAGGCACAAATTCCAGTCTGTATTTTAAACAGACACAATTAACTCTATAATTCAACAGTTATAATTGCCAATTAAATTTTGACATTTTACAAACTATCATCATTAATGGACTAAATTAATAGTCTACTTAAATTCCTTGCTGAAAATTGGCATCACTTATAGACTCTGATAAATGACTGAGTAATATAACACCCATGAAACTTATATCAAAAGTAAATAACAGAACAATCTTACTTTTTCCATTTTGCGGTGGTAGGCGAGAGGGATCCCCACCCCCCCACGAAGGGGAGGGGGGGGGGGGGGGGTGGGGGGGTGGGCCCCCGCGGAAGCTAAAAAAAAAAAAAAAAAAAAAAAAAATAAATAAATAATGAAACAAAAATATATTACAGCTGTTTCAAACCTAGACTTTGAATTAAATTTGGCTTCCAATATTAAACCTATTAAAATGATTTAATTTCTTATTTAAAGATTGCTTTACAACATGATTAGAAACAATTATTGGTTGTGAATTTTACAATCAAAATCTATAATTAGATTATATACACACACATTGCATGTATACATTTCTTTAAATTGACTGATTTAATGCCTTAATCTTTATTTATTACAACTGTTATACCTATATTATTATTATTATTTCATTTCATGAACTATTTCTTTATAACTCATTATAAAACAATGTCCACTCATCATCACTATCTAATGTAGTTTTTAATAGTCACACATCTCTTCCCTTTTCTCAGTTAACCCATCAACAAATATATGAATTTTGCTTTTCTAAATATGTTTTTAATATTACCTTGACCCATAAATAAAACTAAAATAATATTTTGGATAAACATCTTAATATGCAACCCATGAAAATTTTTCATATATATATATAAATAAAGTTTGATATCTGTATTCGTTTCACAATATATGTAATATACAAATCAATATATATATATATATATATCAAAATACAGTACAATTTATATAAATTATATTCTTTTAGAAGTACTTTCGACTATACACTTTGTAGTCTTTATCAACTATATAACGTTGAATAATCAAAACGAGACAACCCTTAACAATACCCATAGTTCAATTCAGATTTCCCACAATTCTGTTATCTTAACATTTGATGACTGGCGATTCATTAACATTTGACAATTTCTTGAAATCAACATAGCCTCTTTTATTTTACGTTTATTATGACAACGTTCAATTTGAATAATTTTCATATTTTTATAATCAAATTTAAATCCATGTTGACAAAATTTATTATGATCAAATATAACAGATGATGAAGGTTTATTTACATCTGTTCCATATTGATTCTTTTTGAATTCTATTATATAAAAGCATATGTTCTTTTATTTTCTTCTCAAATGTACACTTAGATTCACCAATGTATTGTATGCCACATCCACATATCAATCTATATATATATAATAGAATTTTGATTAAACTTTGAATTTTGAATTTTAGAATTATTAAGCAATCTGTTTATGTTATTTGTAGAGAAAAAAGCAATATGACACAAACCATTATAAATTTTCCTAATAAACTTGACCTGCTCATCTGATATAAATGGCATTGAAATCAATTTCATTTTGATATTTTTATTTTTAATTTTATTATAGTGTTGATTTCTTTTAAATACTTTAATAATATTAGCAATTGCATTTTTATAATAACCAATTTTCAACAAGTCATTAACAAATAAATGTACATTTTTAATGTTATCACTAGAATATTTGCATAATTTTTCATTTCGAAATAAGAATGATTTCAATCCAGACAGCTTATTTCGAAATGAAAAATTATGCAAATATTCTAGTGATAAAATTAAAAATGTACATTTATTTGTTAATGACTTGTTGAAAATTGGTTATTATAAAAAGGCAATTGCTAATATTATTAAAGTATTTAAAAGAAATCAACACTATAATAAAATTAAAAATAAAAATATCAAAATGAAATGGATTTCAATGCCATTTATATCAGATGAGCAGGTCAAGTTTATTAGGAAAAATTATAATGGTTTGTGTCATATTGCTTTTTTCTCTACAAATAACATAAATAGATTGCTTAATAATTCTAAAATTCAAAATTCAAAGTTTAATCAAAATTCTATTATATATACATTGATATGTGGATGCGGCGAACAATACATTGGTGAATCTAAGTGTACATTTGAGAAGAGAATAAAAGAACATATGCTTTTATATAATAGAATTCAAAAAGAGAATCAATATGGAACAGATGTAAATAAACCTTCATCATCTGTTATATTTGATCATAATAAATCTTGTCAACATGGATTTAAATTTGATTATAAAAATATGAAAATTATTCAAATTGAACGTTGGCATAATAAACGTAAAATAAAAGAGGCAATGTTGATTTCAAGAAATCGTCAAATGTTAATGTATCACCAATCATCAAATGTTAAGATAACAGAATTGTGGGAAATCTGAATTGAACTATGGGTATTGTTAAGGGTTGTCTCATTTTGATTATTCAACGTTATATAGTTGATAAAGACTACAAAGTGTATAGTCGAAAGTACTTCTAAAAGAATATAATTTATATAAATTGTACTTATTTGTATTATATATTGATTTGTTATTATATATATATATATATATATATATATATATATATATATATATAGAGAGGGAGAGAGAGAGAGAGAGAGAGAGAGAGAGAGAGAGAAAAGAAATTCTTAAACTTGGTGGTAAAAAACCAATAAACTCACCACACTAGCTAATGCATGTAAAGTGTACATAGCTCAATATATATGCAAAAGAAAAGGGGTAATCATCCTCCACTCACACTATAAATTAAAATAATTCTGAATACTGAATAAAATCTTACAATGAACCCAACTATTTTGGAAGTTTCATATTTTATAAGCATACTTTTTTCCCAATATTTTTAGTAATTCAGAGTAAAATTAATTTTGAAGTCGTGATAAAATATGACCTTAAAAGTTATTAAACTCATAATCTTTCATATAATTGTGTAGACAGCATCACTTTTTAAATATCATGATTGTAATAATTAAATAAGATTTTATATGTAAACTATGACTTAAACACAGCTCACTGTACATGTAAACAAGAATATTAAATCACTCTCACCCAGGATATGAAGTAATAGCAGCCTAAATATTGAAGAATGGTTCAAAAATAGAATATTTGTCGAAATGAAAGGATGAACTTTTTCTTGTTTTATAAATATTTACAATCATAAGAGACAAATCTAAATTATTGTACTTAGTCATAAAGGGTATGAGATAGTCATATATATCAAAGGTAAATGATTAAAAACAGTGGGTGTTATAACTGTTATGATTCTTTCTTTTGATAACCATCTTTTATTTACACATCTGCAACAATATATCATTTTCAAGTGATGATATATAATATAAAATTCGAACAACTACTTCCGTTTTGTCGGCGATGATTGCGCTCGTTAATGTTCATTTGTTGAAGTTCGTTTTTCTGTTTGAAATTACAGATAACTATAAGGACTATGCATGCGCCTATACCAAAATTCTCTTCATTGTTTTTGCCTCTTTTCATAGGTAGTTGCCATTTTTCTGTAAGTTAAAAAATAAAATTTTTATTAATTTTTTTTTGCGAATAAGGTCAATTTTTTTTAATTTTTTTTTCACAATTTGTTAGATTAATGGAAACAAAAGTACACAAAATAAATGAACAGGACATGATGGCTTCCAATACGGATTATTCCAGTGGTGATGAATTTGTCCTATCTAAGCCCTTTGCCTCCGAGGATAGTGTTAGTTGTAGTGATCTTGAAGAAAATTTTTCATCATCAGAAGAAGAAACTCCTTTACCAGCCAAAAAGAAAAAAATATGAGTGCTTTTCTGGATGATATCAATACACCAGGCCCATCAACAAGTGTTCCCAATGATATCAATAGGTCAGGCCCTTCATCTAGTAACAGTAATGTGTGTCCGAACGTAACCTGCGAACCTGTGAATGTAGAGAATTTTATTAAAACTCCACGTTTGAAGTTTTCTATAGTAGGTAAGTATTCAATTTTAGATTTTTTTAATGTTATTTGATAAAAAACTTTTATCAACTATTATCGAAGAAACTAATAAATATGTCACTAAAGAAAAATGACCGACTGATTTTTTACTCTGTGATAGTTAGCACATATGAAAGGTAATGTTTTTATTATTGTTTTTTTTTTGTTGGTTTGTTTTAGCTACCATTACAATGGATGAATGGTTGACACACTGATTCAAGACTATTTACAATTTATTCCTCTCTAGCAAATTGATTGTATATAATGCAGTAATTTTTTTTTATTCTGTTTTTACTAATTTTTGTTTTACTAATATGGTTTTCATTGTTTTTGTTTTACTAATTTAATTTTTATTTGTTGTTTTATTAACTTGCTTTTTTACTAACTTCATTTTATACTTTATAGGCATATGACTGCCTGATTGCCTTCCTTATTAGAATTTTGTAACAGCTTCATTACTGATTACTTTTTCCAATTGGTAAACAAGATCTGTCATGAATTATGTTTTATTAATAATAATATTGAGTAATATGAAATATTTTGCATATTTATATTAGCATATATAAACAGATATGCTTCTCTGGAAGATGTATCTTGAAAGAGGTAGAATATAAACATTTTTTTTATATAAATATCTGACATAGAACGTTTTTAGTAATCATTGTCTGCCTCTTGAAATGAGAAATTTGTAAATTGTTTTCTGTATTGGCAATGATTATTTAGTATGATGATGTTATAAACAAGGTTGGTTTATCCATAGTCCAAAATCAAAATAGTGCATCTTGTTTATCAGGCCTTTGAGTTTTCCCATAACCATTAGCAGAACTTTCATGATGCATACATAAACACCACTTTTGTAATATACTTATACCTGTACCATGATGATGATGATGACATTTTATTTTTTATTGTATTTATAATGGTAAGTAATAATATTTCCACTTCCTTCATTATTTTTATATTCTGTTAGAATTTTATTTTTTTTATTTTTTATCTTTTATTAGGGTATAACACTTTTCTTCCAGGTGCCTTGACAATTTGCAACAGTTGGGGTAGAAGATAAAAATGAAGAACTCTTATAGGAACATTTTTGGACATTGTAAAGCTATGGATTATCTCAGGTAAGACTTATTATATATCTTTAGACAGATTTTTTTGTGAGGAATGCAAAGAAATTATCACTGAAGATGTAATTTGCATTTTAGTTAATGTTAATTTCCAAATTATGAACAAACAATAAAATAATAATTATTTCGGTTGTGAAAATTTCTTTTTTCTCTTATTTTTTATATAGTTATCACTATTTATTTTATGCTTATTGTTTTCCTTAGTTTTTCTAGTTTCTAGCAATGTAATTGTTTTTGCTCTAACATAATTAAAACTGAAGTTATTGTGAAAATTGTGTATCAGGCCAGTATTTTAAAAAGTTCAATATGGCGGCTTGAAGCTGAAGTAGTAATATTATTAATCGGGGTTTTCATGAACCTCATAACGTTAAAAGAAAATATAAAGAGATAATAAATTTAAAGTTTGGACAAATATTTTACTACAAAGGTAACAAATATCGGAAATGATAGAAGGCAGGATTTCTCATAGATAAAGCTTGTAACAACAATATCGTGAATATCGATGGCCTATTAGAAAAAGTTGTAAGATTCGTTATTTAGATTTATGGAAGGTATAGAATGCAGATAATTTACTGTTATGGCCCAACAAAATTTGATTGAGATAAAAAAGTATAGCATTTACATGCAACTGTAGAAAAGTTTTTATTTTATTTTATTTAGACAACGCAATATTTTAATATTATCATGGGAGAGTTTACATTAGAAGTCAGTAAACAATTGAAAATGTACATTTCTAAAAATAAGTTAGATTATGATTAAGGAAATGGGTGAGGGTACTGACTTATGAAGTTTTCTGATACAAAGAGGTTGTATATAATGAAATATTATTTTTTTTTAAAAAGTTGTTTTATATTAAATATTGTTTGTAAAGAAAAGTTAAATAATTGAATTACATTTTAAGTAAAGCAAAAATGATTACAATATTGTAATGTTCTTTAACGTTCTAATATAGCTTAGAAAAATATAAGATATTTCACAATGCAAAACTGAAGATATAAATATATTAAGAAAGACAGTATTTAATATCTGATATTTCTAAGTTCCAAAAATCCAACAATAATTTTCAATTAAAATGTTCAAATCGTTTAAGAATTTTAAAAACCATAGAAAATGAATTAAACTTAGCAGAAACAAGAAAATAGCTGATATTATACTAAGACCAATAACAAAAATAATCTGTATTTTATTAAAATAATTTCTGCAGGAACAACATATGCAAAAAATTAATTAATAAAAACTATTGCAATCGGATCCATTATAAAAAAAAAACAAAAACTAAATACCTAGAGTTTTGTAAAATGATACAAAATAATAAATAATAGTATAAAAATATTTGTGTGAATTGATAAGAAAAGCTATAAATGAAAATAAAAATCTCAAAAGTGTAAACGATTCTGATTGGAAAAAATGGTGTTTCAAGAACAAGAACAAAAGATAAGTAAATGATTTCTATAAAGAACTGTGAAGCGATAAATATCAAGCAGCGGCATATCAGCTACAATTACTATATTTTCCGAATTGCCAAATACTTTAAATACAGAGAAGAAACATATAATTAAATCTTTGAAGATGGAAAAAATAGAGAGGGGTAGATATTTCAAAAGAAGTATATGAAGAGGTAGAAAAAATATTGATATGTTATATAACAAATTTCGAAATGATAAAAATGTTTCAAATGATGAAAATAAGGTAGTAGTAGTATTGAAAATTAAAAAAGATAATGAAAATTTTGAAAATTATAGACCTATAAATCTTCAATTAGTTGTACATAATTTTTTACCAAGATAATTAATTACAACTTGTCAACAGAAAACGTTGTATTCTAACTAAAGAAAAATATGGGCTAAATGTATAAGTAGTTTAAAACTGCAGATCAACCAAGTTGTTAAAGAAAATATGAAAAAGACTTATGAATATGAGTTGGCATTATGGTCGGATTCCTACATTTGAAAAACACATTGATTTGAAAGCTTTTTTGGATAATCAAATTATGGATTATAATGCTGATATAATATGAAAAATGTTTATCAATATTTAGCAGCAGTGATTAGGTTACATGATGATATTAAATATTCTAACATTTAACTATATATAACTCAAAATGGTTTTATGAATCTTATTATAGGTAACTTTTAAAAGGTGTTTTGTGGAATACAACAAGAAACTAAGGGCTAAGGTAATAAATAATTTAAAATATTTAGATTTTGCAGATGATGTTCATTGTTTTTGCAAATATTGCATTAGTGGTATATGTTATGAGATTAAATTAAAAAAAAAGGAGTAATAGAAATAAGACATAAAGATTAATGTTCACTGGATTTTTTTAGAAGATAAAAATAAACACTGATAACCATGGATTTGAAAAAAAAACAATAACAAAAAACTTGATCAGATTCTTAATAGAGATGAATGACATTAATCATAAAATTAAATTTGGATGAAGTCTATTTGGTGTGAAATAATTTGTCATTAAAAGAGAAATATGTTCCTCTGTTAGAAAATAAGATTTTTAATATACTTATATCTTTTACTTATGGATATATTATTAGGATACTAAATAAAAGAAGATTACAGAGATTTCAGACCATTCAATCAACTATGGATAAATTTATGTTAGCAGTAACAAGAAGATATTGAAAATGAAAAATATGAATGTCAGAAAAATTAAAAAAATTAAATGAAACTGGATTGAAGATATCCCTAATAGAGTTGGTCAAAGATGGATAGTTGATGTTTTAATTTATATACCAAGAGATTAAAGCATGAAAATAAAAAAGATAACATGTGATATGGATGGGTCAAATAAGTAAGTCAGCTGAAGAGTTATAGACAAAAGAGTCATGAATTTAATAATCTGGATAAAATATGGTTCTTTTTATTGCAGTTGATCAAATCCTAGTTAAACGGTGATAATATCATTTCTTTTTGCAATTTAAGTGTTCTATAACATTCATTTTGTTAACTGCAGATAGAATTTTTAGTATACATTTTGCAGTAACCGTCATTACTTTAATTATTCTCGTTTAATATAAGAATAATCTATATCAAATAAATTCAGACGTAAATGCTTTATTAATTATTTCTTTATTCATATGTATTTACCAAACAATTAATTTTCCAAAAAAAATAGAATACAGAATGATATCTAATTGGTCCTATTTGTTATTAAACTAGAAATGCAGAATTTGATCATGTTAATTTTGAAAATATTATATTAAAGTATATTAACATGATTATTGTTAATATTAAAAAGTATTTAAAAATAAATATCTGTTTTCAAAAGAGTATGAATATTTCGGTTTACTCAACTGCATATGAATATCCAATCATTAATTAATATAATGTCATATCAGATAAAACTATTTAAATTTACAAGATAATTCAATTTTTTTATTTAAAATAACAAATTCAGAAAGGTAATTAGGATTTTTTAAAAACCAGCTATAAATATTTTACTTATATATATATATATATATAAATGTGTATGTCAAAAACAACATTTTGGATGCAAATGAAATAGTACTCTTATTTAATACTGATGATTTGTAATCGGTATAGAGGGATGTTTTATTGTTCACAATATAGTTTATTAACCATATTGAAATTAATGATAATATTGTTAATACTATTTATTTTCTTTCCTACCTATTTTTAGGAGATCCATTGCGACTGAAGAACAAGAATCTTTATAATTTAGGCAAACTCCATTTAGTATTGTAATTTGCCAGAAGGTATTTATAAGAACTTTGCAATATAAATTATTTTAATTTATATTACTGAAATGTTTAGAAAAAAAATTAGAATATTGGCATATGTTCAACTTCATATTTATTATTTAAGTATTTCATAAATAAACTTATAAATAAATTGATCAAGAATAAATTAAGATGTAAACATTCGTTTTCTAATTCATATATATATATATATATATATATATATATATATATTGCTGTACCAGTCTACATTACCCACCAACATCCTAAGCTGCTGTCTGAATTCAAACCCAGTTAAACTGAAGGATTAAACCCAAGACCAAACTGCATTCAAACCCTTCTCATGAGCTCAGATAAAATCGATAGATAACATATGTAGACAGTAAATGACTATGTGCCAAGAAACTAACTCAATGGATGATGATGATTTGAGACCCCTGATCTGACTCTACTAATGACTATGGATATTTATATATAAGTCAAGATATGTACATTCAGGTTACAAATATATTCAATGAGCATTAATATTAAATAGTTATTAAATAATGAAGAGAGTTATAATACGTAAAAATTTTGTTTAATTTGCTTATGATTATATTATATATATTACCACTAGTCTTTAAAAACAGAAGTTACAATTTACAATAAGTAATGGCAGTCGTGCTCATATGCCAATAATTGATACACAATTACAGAAGAAATATATGTCTTTGCCCGGATGAGTAAACAAAGGTAAATAAAGGCATTTGGCTTAGAGAGAACTATGATTCTAATTTTAAAAAAAACAAAAAAACAAGAAAGATATGAGATTTGTTTTCACACACCCATAAATCAATTTACAAAAAGTATGATAAATATTTAGGGTATAACTTTAATGTTTAACAAAGAACTTATTTAACTATAGATAAATATGAAATTGTTTGACGTTAAATAAATCAATTCATTATGATTTAGGAGCATGGGAGCGGGATTTATTTGAAATGAGAAGTAAAAGCTAGTGATGACTTATCAACATTAAGAAAAAATATGAAATATAATGGCTTGTCGGTGTTTTAATAAGTAGAAGTGCAGCTTGTATTTTAGAAGTTTTTTTTTGCCCTATAAAGGATCCTTGGAACACATGGAAAGTGGGCCAGGACATAGCTGTGAGCCTTTGGTGTTCCAATATATTATTGAGTGAGGGAGGAAGTGACTTCTTCCTATTTAATTAAAATAATAATAAAATCACCAATGACAAGCCTATGAATCAGGAGATGGCTCACGTCAGCAACGTTTAGATAGTGATGATTCAATGATCATTTCATTTAATTAATAATAATCTGATAATAAATGGTCTATGTACCTGATCATGTCAGATTAAAGTCAAACGGTGCTTAAAATAAAAGTGCTTAATGTAATTATAAAATTATATTACTCATACCCTAAACATCATGTCCTCTTTGAATATTAGTATAAAGTACAACATTTAAATTAGAAGATATTAATTTTCCTATTATTGACATTTAGCAAAACATTTGAATATTATTAATATGAATAAATTTGTGAACTCAAATACAATAGCCAGGAGCATATGTTAGAAAATTGGCTAATAATTATTATCAGCCATTAGTAATAATAGCAACCATTTAATAAATCATTCAACTCAATAATTAATAGAACTGTATTAAATTAGTTCTAATGGACAATAATTAAACTATGAAATCCAATACTATATTATTTTCATAAGGTAAGTGTAAGAAAAGAGATGATTATCGAGTTGAAGTATTATTGGCATATAATCAAAAAAATGATATTAATAATCATTCAATAAAAATATAATAAAGTTAGTTAAATGAACCGCCATTGTAAGAAAAGGAAAGTTAACAAAATATTAGTTTTAAAGACTAGAGATAAAAATAGAGAATTACTATATAAGTTAAGACATTATAAAACAAGAAGGAATTTTAACAGTAGATAATTCAAAAGGTGGTTTAAAGTAAAGTTCAGTAACTGGCCAGAGAGTTGCAGTTCACAAAAAAAGATATTACCAGTCTTTCCATGGTTTGTTCTTTAGTTTACATGACAGAGTCTGATTGGATTGAGATGACAATGTAGGTGCACATGTTAACTTATATGAATAATATTTTTGGATGAATTTCTTGAAGCTTTTCAGCAGCTCACAATTGGTATGGACAATTTTTAATTTTGCAGCTACATTTGAAGATTTTTTGAGAACTTCGGGGTCCAGTAATCAGATCCCCAAAGTTAAACATGAAACAGCTGAAAACAGTATAAAAATTCATAATTTAGATTGACATAGCTTCAAATGGCACTTTCTTTAAAAAATATGGCTTTTCCTCTCTTTGAAACGTTTCTGGGCTATTTATACCTTTGCTGCGGTTTGCCACCAATTCTGACTGTGGGTGCCTTCAGGCTAAAGCTTTTTACATTATCAAAAGTTAAAATTTTGTTAATAGATTTCATATCCATTCCTTCAATAAGACTTTCAAATCCATTAACTTTGAATTCATTTTCTAATTAGAAAATGAATTTGTAAATCTGAATAAATGATTTTAATTGAAAACCGTCCTCACATTTTAAATTATTATTTTTACTAATTAATAAACATTTCCCATTGTCTTTGGAAAAGGATGATCTGTGAAACTTATCGAAAGAATATAGCTTTTAATTACAGAAAATTGAACAACCTGGTAAAAGTAAAACTAAAACATTCCGATGTAATGAAACTTTATAATGAATATATATATTTAAATATTTATAAATATATAAGTACAATTGACACATTTTCAATATATATATATATATAGTGCCAGACCCTAAAACGTCCAAGCACAAGATGGCTGTAGCCAACAATTTGGCACAGCTAAATTTATTGAATAAATTAAATAAAGTAAAAGAAATTAAACAATGAGAGTTGGTCTATACTAGATTCCCATCTTTTTGCATACACAACTAACACATATATTATTTATTTTGAAATAATAACTCACTATAAATGTGCCATTTATTGTAAATTAATATGTATAAATAACACACTATAAATGTATCACTTTTTTTTTTTGTAAACGTATATGTAATACGTATATGTATAAAGTTTTCCATATATATATATATTTTGATAATTTTTAAAATGTTTTTCTTTTATTTTAAAAATATACAAAAATTATTTTTTGTGTGATTGACAAGAATCTTCCATTTAAAAGGTGGATTTGATTAATGTTATGTTTTTCTATTTTTACTTTTTTGTATGTAATCAAGTAGTTTTTTTTTTTTTTTTAATTAATTAATTTGTAAATTATTTCCAAATTTGTTATCTAAAGAATGTGGGTGGTCTATTACTCCAATATGGCGTTTGAAATTCCTAAAAAGAGATTTTTGAAACAAGATTTTTATAAAGAATGCACAAAAGTAAAATTATCTGATGCAATAGCTTGAAGGGGGATGTAAGTAATTAAAACTTGTGGGCGGATGGGGATATACAATAACCTACCTGGGAGGTGAACAAAAAGTTTTAGTTTTCAATTAGTGTTGGACAGAGAAAGCCACATATATCCATGTGTCATGTATAATATTAATAATTAATATTGAACTGAGAAAGCAAGATGAAGCTATATGCAATTTAAAATAATATTATTGAACGGACAGAGCTACACAACCTATCTGTACGGTATGGGGACATTATATCAGATATTTATTCTTTTCGATAAATATGCTTTTGGGATTGCTGAATATCTTTGTTACTTCAAGAAGGAGCTTAACTCACCCAATTTTCTGAATGAACATAAACTTCTGTAGAAGGTTTTTCCTGGTGATCGCACAAATATTAACCGAAGCAGCCAATACCCATATATGATGTGGAAAATCATATAAGCATACGCCATTCCACAATAAATCAAGAAGAAAAAAAATATTTTGGAGTTCCATGTTTAAAATGACAAACAAGTTTCATCTGACAGCCTACAAAACATGGAGTAGGAAGAACCATAGCAGTACACCCCCCAGTTCAGATATGTGGTCGCCAAGATGGATGTATCAGAGACTCAGTATACCCTGATTGAAGTTGAGATGGTCCACCCAGAAGTTTGAACCTGGAGAGCAAGCAGATAAAGATGAGTAAAGTACAAAAAAATGTTTATGTTTTTTTATGTATAGTTTGTTATCTGTTTTTTTTTAAAAGTGTATATAACCCAGATAATTGTAGTAGTTACTAACATATGATAAATGTATCTTATTTTTTTTGTTATTATATGAAATATTATAAAATAATATGGCTTATACACAGATCAAATTACAAACCCATTAAATATAAGATTATTATTATTTCTTGTTCTTTTACCCTATTTCATCTTTACTTCTTAATTAATGTCAATCATGGTGGCGTCACCTTACGTGGAGTGACATATATAGCCAGCCTATACATTTTTTTTCTTTTTTTTTTATATAAAAAAAATTGACATATACGTAAATTATTATTATTTACGTACTCAAATTTAAAGGTATATCTAATTTTAAGAGTTTATATGTGCAAGTGGGAAAAGCTCAAGGATTAGATCTGTATATAACTTATTTTAGTATTTTGGAAAAATATAAAATGAAACATTCATTGTTTTGTGCAAGGTTAGGGAATATAGACCACTCACATATTGGCATCCATATTTAACCATTTGTATTCATGGCAATTAAATTAACTTAGATATAAATTAGAAAATGGATTTTTTTTGTTTAATCTAACTGTAGATCTTGAACATAAAGATTCAATATTCTAATGTTTAAAAATATATGTGGTGGAGGGGGGATTTTATTTAAATAAATTATATTCTCATACTTTTTTTGTTATTGTATAATCTATTATAAAATAAAGAAAATTAATCATAATAAAATGTAATCACCTATTTGTGAAATTTGCTGACCACGGCTATAAAAAGTTATAGCAATACTTATTCAAAGTACCTAGAATAGAGAATTAGAATTGAGCTAGCCATCAGGATATTATATCGGGGAGTTAAATTAGAATATTTTCACCTAGTTTTTCTTCATCCAACTTAAACGTATACGATAACCTCTTTGCATATTCTCTCAACAGAAAGGGAGGGGAAAATTATTTAACTTTTGCTTTCTTTTACTGTGTTGGGGATAGTGCTAAGGATTGTTAAATTAACACAATCTTTTAAAGGTATGTGAAGAGCGAGGGAAAATGTCTACCGGGCAAATAGATATTGGGGTGGAAATATAAATGGTTTAACAAGGAAAGATTTTCCTTTTTAATTGAAATCAAATTTCTTTCTCCTAATAATTAGTAACATAATACTCATTGTATTTAACCCTGGGTATTATCAAAGATTGGTATCGATCTCTCATTTTAAATGTACACGTCATTTCATGCTCATGATATACAGATATATGTATCATTTTCTTCAATGGAGATGGCAAATGGGTTTCGAACAGGTACAGAAAATGATGCCAATGTTGTAAACAAAATGAGGGATTCGAACTGGTTATATATATTGCGACCTTTTATTTAGGTCCCTGTAGTTAATAATTCCAAAATTTTAAATGATAATATATTTGGTATTAATTTTTTTAATGAGTGGTTTAAATAGAGATTGTTTTGAAGTTACTGGGAAATTTGCTTGAGTGGAGATTAGATTTCAAACCCAGTCTAGGCTCTGACTAGACTAAAATAACAATTTAAAAGTATTATTATTATTTGGTAGATATATACATTGCTATTTTATTAGTTTTGAATAGCAATTGAAATAAATAAATAATTAAATCAAATTATTAAATCTTGTAAAATAAATAAATTATTATAGTAAATTACTTAAGCATATTTTTTTAGTACTAAACACGAAGCTGTCTTAAATAATAATGGGTAATTATTAAAAATGAAGCCAGAGGGGGTAATACTAATTATGCACACCAAAATTATTGGCCAAATTCACTCCCACAATGCATTATAATAAAAGCTATATATTGTCTAACCCAGTTGTAAAGGGGGATGACTAATTAAGAAAACAAGAACTAAGCAACCACAGAATTCAAGTCTGATTTAAAGTAAAGAAAAAAAACTAAACATCAAAAAATTCTGGAATCTAATTGAATGGAATTATAACATTTTGCTATCTAAAAAATGTCAGAATAGAAAATTTAAAGATCTTACTATATTTTAAGCCATTTTCATGACCGCATATTTCCTAGGATTCATAGTGGAGAAAAAAATGAAAACAATGGGGATAAGTGTTTATTTAAATAAGTATCGCTTCAAACCTAGAAAAATTCAAGAAAAAGTAAGCCTTTGCTTTTATGTTGTGTATATATTTAAAATATCTTCTTTGAAAATGATGCACAAATTATTTATTCGTGGACTAAAAAGTTGATAATGTTTATATGTTCATGTCATTAGTAAATATAGAAAAAAACAGATGTTTGTTTGAAAATCATAATTTTAAGAAAATAAATTCAAAATAGTTTTAAAGAGAGATTTCAGAAGATATAGAAATTAAATTAAAAGTCATTTTATATCATATAATGTTCATAAAGTTTAAACAAATAAGTGCATGATTTTATTCTCAATTCTCATCTGCCTATCTTCATAGCGCCAACTTTGTGTAATGTAAAAAAAAAAAGAATGATCACAGATTCATTAAAATGTTGAAGATATCATATTTATAATTTGATAGATTATTGTTAATATTGAAATTACATCATATTTTACCAATAATAATGGAATTAAATAAATGTATATTTTAAAATTTTATTGAGAAATATACGTCGTTATAATAATGTTCTACAATATTAGAATATATTCTGGCTGTTTAAACATTGCTACCATACATATGTATTACCATGTAGAGAGGAATAAAATTAACAGAGTTTTAAAAAAAAGAAAAGATAAATATGCTCTTCCACTAATTTTTCAAGGAAAAATTTTCTTGATTTAAATGTAAATAAATGATTCTTGTTATACTTCATTTGAAATGCTTACAGAATAAATCAATAAAGAAAATAAGTTTGTTTTGAAGTTTGTTTTGAATTATCTAGAGCAAAGTAGATAAATTTATCTTTTTAAATCTGCTACAATTGGAAACATGAGATTTTGCGGCTCCAGCGTGGTTCACTTCTGATCCTTTTAACTTTTTATGAATTTTATATTTTATTATATTATATATAACTTAAAAGTTAGACGTTTTGAAAAGAAAGAAGGAGACATACAGGCCAACTAAGGTAAGCCTTCCCTTTTTTTTGTTTTATATTACATGGATTTAAGGAAAAAGTCCTTGATTTCAAAAAGTTCAAAAAAAATGAGCAGAATAAAAACTCGGCCATTATAGACAATCGCGAAGTTAAAAATTTGCCAAATTCGGCCAAAATCAAATCCCTCAGCTATAATAAAAATAAATCGCAACTCAAGTCCCCTAAATATAAAAGGAATAATCAAAATTCTACTAAAAGCGTTAATAATACTCCGAATACGATGTACGAAGTAGAAATTTCCGCAAACAACGTAAACCAGAGCCTAACTACAAACACTAATAACGAAAAGTCTAATGAATGCATACTTGGAAATTCTCAAGACCCCCTAAATGATGATCCTAATGATTATTTACCAAATCAAGATAACAATTATAACCAAGAATTACACACAATTAATAAACCAAATATCAAGTATATTGACCAAAACCATAGTACAATAATGCGAAGCCCTAAACATAATGCTAAAGAGGCTCCTGATCACGTTAACAACGCTAATAAATATGAAAAACATATACAAGATACTAATGTCCTTCCCTCTGAGCAACTTGGAGATTCCTACTCAAATTCAATAACTCATAATATACCTAGCATGCCTACTTCTCAATCATTTATCCCCAGAATAAAAAAAAATAGAAATAAAAATCCTACCTCTGACAGTGAAGCAAGTGTTGCATCATCAGAATTCGAGACAGAGATTTCAGCCGACTCCTCCTTTAATCTGACTTTAGATCTACCAAAAGATTCTAATATTAATTTACAATCATCTAAACCCCCATTTATTAGAAAAATAATCCAAAATAATAACATGAATTTAGATAAATTGAAAAGTAACATCAATTCAGAAGTGACAAAAGACCAGAGCCTAATGTATAATGCTAAGCCAGCTGACGACATTTTCTTTAGCGCTAAAAATGATTTTCCGGAACTAGACATATATCTTCAATCAGACTCAGAAACAAACATTAACCATTCAATACCACAACCAAAATATAATGTACAAACTATTAAAACTCCTCAAAATAATATTTGTCGTCAAATCCCAGGAGATAACGAAGATGTTCCCGAACTTCACAACTCCCCAATAGAGGCGCTCGATACAAGGCCCCCTAATACCCTACAAACAAAAAATAATAATGTTAAATCATCGACCGTAATGATTTCTACGTCTAATAATGCACATAGTAAATTCAAAATCCCCCCTACTGATCCAAATCACATTGTAAATCAATATGTTAAGCCGTCTTACACCAACATTACTAAATTAGGCATCTTAAACCAGCTTAACCCAAACACAACTATGGCGAATAATTTACTGCACGCACTCGGTAATCAACTGCACGAAGCTTCCTTAACTAATAATGAAACACCTGAGTCGATGATAATAGATTTAATGGAGCAATCCACAGACACCTTTTCTGACACACATTTAACCCCAATTTCAGATACATTCTCAGTATCTAACTTTAATGATAATCAATATACAGATCTTACGATTCGTTTCAATCAAACCATCCCGCTAAAGCTACTCAAATCGCTTGCTAACTATAGCAGCGACAAAAGACTAATACTAGCGACTACCGATCCCAATTGCTCACTTTTCAAATTCCCAATTGATTCCTTATGCAACACAATCAAACAAAACAATATGGGAGAAGAAATTCACCGCATTCTTTACCATCCAAATGATCGATACATTGCTCTAGAATTTAAAAACTGGGCTAGTTGCAATAACTTCAAAAGTGCTTTTAAAACCTTAGATAACAAATTCTTATGTTACATGGATATTAACCGAGCTTCCAACCTCTATGGCAAAATCAAAAACTGTGTCATGGGACTTGGGGAGCATCAACTTCAAGAAATGCTCCTTCATTTTGGTAGAATTCACAAATTCAACTACTTACCGGATGAAAGATCCGGTCTCCACTTCCTCTCTAACACAGCCACATTTGAACTTCATTTGAAGAAAGAAACAAATCCCACAGATATTCCCACCGTAATAAGACTTAGAAACTCTGCCATGATTATATCTTTTCTAGGTGTAAAACCACAATGCTTCTCCTGTGGTCAAAGAACCTACCTAATAAAAGATTGTCTAGCCAAGATCTGTGACACATGTGGCACAAAAAAAACCTGACTACATAGATGCAAGAAAAGCCCCAACAACTCAACAGATATAACAAATCTTCAAAATAAAAAAAACCTCTCTACTGTCACCTCAAACCTTTACACATAATATAGAATCAGATCAATCTAAAACAACTGAAAGAAAATCATACAGAATCGAAACTGAGCCCACCCCAACAAATGGTTTATCAGCCAGATCTCTGCCAAAACATATTCAAACCGCTGAAGTGTCAGACAGTCCACAGAACTTATCTTCTCTTAAGGCCCACACCTACAATCCTGAAATCACAGAAACATCAAAATCTCCAAGAACACAAACACCTTTTATCAACCCTAAGTCATACAGGTCTAAAGATAATTCTAGGGATGATTCATTGCTACAAAACCAACATGGCAGATTGAATCAGGATCACACTACATCCAACCATCCTAAGGGCTCCAAAAACACATCCAGCCATGCAGACACATCTCAGACGCATCATCCTGCTAACCACAGGAATAATAAAGATCACCATATTCCCATTAAAATTTCACCTTCTCCTTTGATCAACTCATTAGACACTGAAACTGAGATGGACCTAACTAGCTATACAACTTCCACTAAGAAAAAATCCACTCGCTTGAATGGATCCAGCTCAGAGGATGAGTATTCATTAACACAGTCATCCAATCATTACCATAACATTAAGTCCAAGGAAACCTCTAAGTCCCATACTTCAAAAAAAAAATGGAAAATTGCTAATTCTATTTTGCCTAGATCTCAAATCTATTCGAAGGATGAGTTTTCTAAAGATGAAATCCTAACCGAGCCTTTGAGATTTAATAACCAAAACAGCGCTCAACTCAAAATTCCTCTGGCGGTAGACTCTGACCAATCCCCAGCTTATGACTAAGGTCTCTTGCCAGATAGCTGGAGTTAATGTCAGAGGCATTAATTCGCTTACACGAGTACATGCCATAAGACATTGGTTTAATTCGTTTACCCCCCACATTATGTTTATGGGCGAAACCAAATATCACCAAAAGTCCAATAGCCTCATTTTGACTGAGCTTAACAAGCTTGGCTATACATATCTAACAGTCAACCTTACAGATACTGAAGGTGTAGGTATCTTAATAAATAACAAACACCCCCCTAACAAGTTTAAGATCACCTACCAAGATAAGAACCTTATCTGTGCCAACCTAACCTATGGCAATAATATAATCAATGCATTTTATGTCTACACCCCCAATAGCCATGCAATATTCCTTCAGATCATAAACACTATAAATATGATAACAGCCAACAATAACTCCCCAGCACTCCTCTTTGGGGACTTCAACGTCTCCTATGATCACTTTACAAACAAGTATCTTCACTTGCTCAACAGACATTTTATTAATGGCAGGGGCTTCTTTCCTCATAACGCCTATTCTTACTACACCAAAAAGTATCATACATTAATTGATCTGATGTTTTACACCTCTGAACTCCATCATTGTCTGGAAGCTACTCTTCAACCGGTTCCCTTCTCTGACCATCATGCTATTATCACCACACTGCAACTAACCAATTACTCCTCATCCTTTCTCAACCGGTCAATCAGAATGTTAACTAAAGCTTCCATGACTGAAGCCATTGTATCTGAAGCATACATCCTCTTCCACAAAATCAACATACTAAAAAGGCCCCCAGAAGAAGCATGGTTCGCCTTCATTGGGATAATCCATTCCTTGATTGCTCACTATACTAGAAACAACAAAGGGCCATCTACGCTTATGAATGAGCTTGACCAAATCAATAATAAAATAAAGACATGCTCAACTGAACCAGATCATATCAAACACCTTCTATCACTAAAACATCAGTATAAGGAAAAACAGATGGCTATTGTGGAGTATATTTCTATTAAAAGATCACAAAACTTTCTTACTACCCAACACTGCTGGACTCGGGGATATTTGCGATGGGCATTGGGAGCTAGGAAAAAACTTAACACTCCAACCTCCCTTATTATCAATGGAAACTATGTCACTGGTCATCACATGATTGAACACATTGGTCTTCACTTCAAAAACCGACTTCAAAATAATATTCCAAAGACTATCAGTGAATGGCTGGATCACCCATCTGCTATAAACCATGGCATAACAGCAGCTGATCTTAAAAACTGTCTATCAGCACTTTCTGACAGTGTTCATCCTGGGATGCATGCTATACCAAGATTTCTAATTTCCCACCTTGATAACTTTGCTATCCCAATCATGATGAACATGATCAATCATCTATCCACTAAAAGAAGGGAAATAAATAATCTCTACCTGATTGCCTTAGTACCATTCATCAAGAAGAACAAAGATCCAACCAACATCCATAACATAAGGCCTATCTCCATGACACTAATTTTAATCAAAGTTATTGAAGGTGTAATTAAAGAGAAAATCCAGCAAAAAATTTTAAACAATATTGTTCAGTCACAATATGCAAGAAAAGGATCTTCAGCCTTAACAGCAATGGGTGAAGTCAAGATTCTCCTTGATCATATTAGATCTAATCGCTTATCAAAACCCATTGCAGTCCAGCTAGACATAACAGAGGCTTTTGACTCGATTAATATTCACACACTTCTTACTCTTCTAAAAGACCTCAACATTCCTTCTCATATTATACAGATTCTGGAGAATCTTCTCTACAATAGGCTAATTCACATCTCCTTAGATGGATTCTACACAGATGGGTTCTCCCCTGACCTGTCTATTCCTCAAGGATCTCCATTGAGTGCCATCCTTTTTATATACTATCTCAACCCCCTATTGAGAGATATAGAAATCTCATTCACTGGAGTATTCATTCCTCGCATAAAAAAAACCTTCAAGTTGTTTGCATATATGGATGATGTCCTCGTAATACTACCATCTCAAAAACATCTCCCAACACTCTACAAGATTTTGGATAAATTTGCCTGTGATTCACAACTCAAATTTAACTCCAACAAATCTTCATCTTGGAAAATTCTATCGGGAAAGAAAGTCTCATCTAGATTTCTAGCTGAGCCCCAGGACTTTCTTGGCTTCCCTATCTCCATGTTTCAAATAGCCATGTCAAAAAAACTACAGAACTCCTTAATCAACTCCACATCCCAGATTATTCAATCCCTTTCCAGGGTGTATCTCTCAATTCAGGGAAAAGTAGCGCTACTGAACATGAAAGTCATGTCCAAGATTGCATACTACCTCCCCATCATGACAGCAACAAAAGCCTTTACTAAAAAAATCAATAGTCTATGTGCTAAACTCTTTTGGAAAAACAGTACAACGTCCATAAGCATGACAAGGATGCAATACCATCACAAATCTAATGGGATGTCCTTTCACTCCATCCCCTCAATTATCTTTCAAAAATCTCACACATTAATTCATAACCTCTTACAAAAACATGATTCCTTCAATATTTCAGAGGCTGTTCAACCTACAGACAGACCTCCTCCTCAAAAATGCTGGCTAGACCAGGTTCTCCAGCTTCTCAATCAATTTACATCTAATTTACAAAATCCATATAATACAAAAATCACCATCTGGGAAGCCCACCATAAAATCAACCCTGAAATCAACTCAATGTTGCCAATGCTTGGCATCACTAATCATAGAATTACTTCAATATTCAAGTTCTTAGCATTAGATTCTAAATTTTTAAACTACCTAGTAAAAGTAAATCTGGGAGCCATGCATACCAACTGGTTCCTCCACCACAAGAGATTTCTTAACAACATTGACCCTATCTGCCCAATCTGCAAGAGGCATGATGAGACATTTGACCACATAATTCGCTCATGTACCGGACTTAGTAGTATCAAATTTTTAATTTTCCAAAACAGTAAAACTGATATTTACAGAATCCTCTCGCTAAAAGAATCTCTACAAAGTAAACAATTTCCAATTATAAGAATGTCAGTATTTCTCACCCACTCTATCTGGAATGTGAGATGTAAATTAGTATTCACAAATCCTCCACCAGACCCAAACAGTCTATTCATTTCTCTCTTAAACAAAATCAAAAATAAAGACATGATCCTTTCCTCCAAATTTTTATTTGAAGAAACCTGGAATCTATTCCAAATTCCAAAGCCCAATACTTTTCCAAATAGCTTATGACAACAATCTATAAACCACAGGATTTATTCCATACCCTGGATTAATATTTTCATAAATACCCAGTAGTGACATTGTAGACTCTTTTTTTGTCAATGTACTATAAAAAATTAATGTATTAAAAAACCAATATTCTCCCTAAATAAAATTCTTTTAAAACTACAATTGGAAACATGAATGTTAATTGTCTGATTAATTATCGCTATGGAAACAATCAAATAATTTCTGCTTTTGGGATAAATATTGAATATTGTTCTATTATACTTTCAACAGGATAATGAAATATATATACTTAGTCTGGAATGATTGCTCATCCTAATAACTGTTTTTATTATTCTAACTCATCAGGATAACATAAATTGGATGAACAGAGTATAAAATTTAATGGATAAAAATGTGCTTTTATTTTTTCTTTATCATTGCTGCATTATTACTTATGTAATGTGTTACTTGAAAATTTTGTTTTTAAAACATGTGTTTTGCTGTGGCATGAAAAATATATATATCTTGAGTTGAGAAGAAGGAAAAAAAATGTGTAATATATATATATATATTATGCATGATTTTTTTTTTTAGTTAAGAAAAAACCTGAAAATATATATATCTTTTATTTAGAGAGAGTGATAATAAAAAAAAAAAACTATTTACTTCTCTCATATTTTAAAACTAATTTTAAGGTATATTAATAAAGAGTTAGATATACAGCCATTTTATCAAATATATATATTGACAGGACTGAATTATTTTCTAATATAAAAGAAAATTTGATATAGGCATTTTTTTTTATTTTTTGTAATTTTGTCTATAAATGAACTTGTCCACTTTGAATACAAATGCAGGTTTGATCTTAATTGCTTAAATCCATTGTGCTCTCTTTAATAAAAGTATAGTTGTCATTCTAAAATGATTAACGATCATTGGACATAGGTATTTTGGTTTGGCTGTTGATACATTAATGGTTTTACATTATAAAATGGAATATGTAGATTTTCACTGTTATTGTTGGTATTGTTTTTGTCTTGCTATAATTGGAGAATGATTAGTGACAGTTTTTTTTAACTGATAGGATGTTCCAATAGAATGGCATCCCATATATTTTTATTAATATGGAGCATAGGCTGATAAAAAGTGTCACCTATTGCTGATTTCATGAGAGAAAAGATTGGTAGAGGCAAGGTCATGATTAATGCTTATAAGCATAAATAATCCTAGAAATAAAGGATATCCATGGTCTGAATTCTATTTTTTCCTGTGATGAGGCAAAAGCCCCCACATGCGTATACCCATAGAGAGGTCATAGGATCATCCATATTATTATGCAACTGTCATGTTGTTTTTTATAGAGCCCCCCCTCTTTAGTGTAAAATTCCTCATGATGATCTAGAGTTAGTTTTTCCACCATGTATGGTGAAGCATAATAGGTCCAGATCATATAGCAAATATAAAATAATATTAAATTTAGGAACACTCATCTAGCATAGTGTTTTCTTAATCGAAATAGTGTTTATGATGATGTGGGATCATCATCAGTTGTTGACCAGCCAAACCGGAATCTATTAATGATGGGAGAAAATTTAAATGTAAAAGTAAGAGATGCACATTGGTAGCAAGGATTCATATTTATCAAATAATGATGTGACAATAGATTGGTAAGATCAGAAGTATTCAATAATTAAGTTGTGAACATAAGTAATGTTGTAGTGAGGTCTGTGTGTATTTGACTTTTCATGTCTGTTCTTTAATACACCAAACCTATTCATCTTAAATTTTAATAAGTTATTAATTGCACGGAATATGATAATTGCCTTATCATATTCTGATAAAAGATAGGGCTTTGGGATAATGCAATACTTTATAATGTTGGAATTCTAAATTTAAACTTTATGCATATCCTAAAGTTCTAAATATACTGCTATTATGTAATTTAAATGCTAGTTTAGCTTCAATAAAGTTTCATTATCTTATTCTTTAAAATATGATAAAGAGTGATAAATATTTTGAATATCATTTTTATGTGCAAATTGTATAAGTTACTCTTGTTGACTAAAAGTATGGTTAATGGGATATTGAATATTTTCCCATCCATAAGTTCTTTTCATATATTAGTTATATTTCATGCCATGTCTGTGAATTAAAAATTTGTACATATTGTAAATAAAGTTTGTTGTGTTTAAAATTTTATTTAGTTGCATGTAGTCTTATTGCTAATTACCACATATATACACTATTATTGTTATTGCTATCAACCTATCAGAAGATTATAAATTGAAATCATTATTGACCAATATAGCACTATTCAGTATATTATGCTATATCATAATAATTTTGGTAAGTCTTGTGATTTATTGATACATCTAATGCATTATCATACAATAATCAAAATGTTAATAACTTGTAGTACAGATTGTCTTAAACAATATATTAAAAGATAAACATAGTCTTGACTTGATAGATTTAGTTAAATCTGCAGAGCTATCATTCACTGATCTTGATCACATGTTTAGCATTATATGAGAAAAGGAAGTGATTGTATTTATTTATTAAAAAGTCATTCCCAGTCGTAAATTTTAAAGCTTAAGTTAGTTATAAAGTTTATGAGTAACTGCTAAATATAATTCTTAAATTGAATTTATATTGAGAGATGTTGTGTGCATTATGTTTGGGTAGTGGTAAAATCCCTCTTACTGACCCAAATATAGTTTATATAATGATTTTGAGTGTTTGAATCCTGAGAAGAATTAGTTGTTAAATTTTAAGATAGAATTTAAGTTTGTAATAAAGTTTATATCTAGTTAATTATTATAGTTGAACTTAAAATAGATTACTTTCACTGTTTTATGAAAGTTAGCTAAGCTTTAATATGTAAATTACTTATTTTGGTATAAAATGTATAGTTTGTTTTAACTTCACGATAAATATTTTGGTTATATCAAGCTTGAAATCCCTATTTTTTATTTAGCTTATCTTTTTTACCATTTAATACCGTATTAGTTTATAGTTTAAGATTTCAGTCTCCATCATTAACATTTTTCTTCAATTTCATCTTGATCGTTCTTTTAGTTATTCATTCTCATTTGACATTAATTCATTATCATAATTGATTAATCATACATTAACTTTTATTCTTTATCATCTCAACTAGTTGTTAATTCTTATTCTATCATCATCTTAATCATTCAGTATTCTCATACATCTTCGTTTTTTTCTCTTCATGCTTAGACTCATTTCATTCTTCTATTTAATTATTATTTCTTGCTATTATCCATTTAGTCATCTATATCATAATTTACTTATCATTTCATCTATAAGTTTAATTTCATAATCACTCCAGACATATAATTATTAGTTATTTTATTAATTTGCTGAATATCAAATTTAACTCATCACATTTGGTTTGTGTGGATTTCAAAGCTGGTTTGACCAGAAGTTTTTATCTTTATTAGTCGTCTTGTGATCTTTTTTAGATAGACAGTTTTATGCTAATTTTATTAAATACATGAATCATTTTGTTAGTTTTACATTTTCATTTCATTATGCTCATATTCGTGATAATGAGAGCACGTTAAGTTGCATAGGAGAATTTAGTCATTAAAATGTGCGATATGAGTCGTTGGTAACCAATTAGATCAGGAAGCTTGGTTACAGTTGCGATTATGGTGCTTGCTAACGTTTGGCATGAAGACCAGTGGTGGCGAGGTCACAGATGCGATTATGGTGCTTAAAATGTGTGGTATGATTCATTTATAGTACAGCGTTCTGGGGAGGTTACAATTTATATATATATGTAGTACCCTCACTTCCAGGAAATATTAAAATAAAATGAGTGTAACTCAGTTAATGATTATGCTCGGCTAAATGCATATAATTGACAAATAAAATACTCTACATCAATATTAATTATTCTACTAGCTCAAATTAATATAACTATAATATCAGTTCAGTTTATAAAATAAATAAATAAATAAATATTTATTAAATCATGAGACTTGGAAGTGTCATACAAATGAAAATAAATAATATATTGAGCGAATATCCCACAGGATACTACCTCAATGGCTTAAGAACATTATCATCCCTATTATTATCTCAAATAATAAATCTGTAGTATTCTTATGACTTCAATAATAACTAATCATTAAGATTACACTAATAAACAAATTTTAATGCTTTTATTTAAAATAATTTAGCTAAATAAATCTCAGGTTCATAAACTTCTTTAAGTTAATCAAAATTTACTGTAGTAAAGCATGATAAGGGATTTAATATTATACTCTACCACACCTAACTAATAACAAATATAATAAATAATAATAATATTCTTCATTGTATGATTTAATATTACATATCTTTTCTTCATTATAATTCTTATTCGCTATACTAATAATAAAGAAATAATATAACATAATCTTTTATCTTTCATATGATATTGCAATAAATATGTGGTAGTATTTTATAATCCGAAAATATATGTGTGGCGACGGATAGTATTATATTTTTTTATAATATTATAATTATTAACTTATGACCATAAAGATAATGTAAAATGTAATTTCTTAAATAAATAATCTTAAGAAAATCTTATAATTCTTAAATAATACTTTTATTTATTTCTGTGCAAAATGTTATGTTTTGGTTCAAATATTCTGTGGTTTTAAAATATAAATCAACTTAACACACATTTTTTGGAAAAAAAAAACAAGTTTAACAAGATTTTATTACAACAAATAAAAAATACAATGATCTACTTACAATATTTACAATTTGTACAATAAGTCTTGCACCATTATAAATCTATGATTCATCATAAACTAATAAAATAAAAACATAAATTTAAAGTCTTCATTCCGACTTAAAAAATACAATTTTCTATTTCCATCTTTGTCAAATTTTATGATAAAGATACAATTACTTTACATTAATTCTAAATATTATCTCTTACTAAATATCATTATAATATACTTCCTTTAAGCATACATTAGTTACGAAGCATAAAAAAATAATAACATCTCGAGTGTGTATCTTATTATTAAATAATTTTCTCATTTTGCAATGTTATTATTTTTAAACACAATATATCCAATGCTGGTCTATTAATAAAATACATGGACATCATTGTTAATCATTTTGTTTTACCCAATATCTCTTACTTAGTATTATTTTAACATAGAATAGTTGCAATTATTGATATACTTCTTAATTATTAAAATAACTACAAAATATGCCTATGCTTATCTTGTACGGTTTCGTTTTACTACATTATCCATTTTGAAAAAAAAATGCAATACTTATAAAATTAAAAAAAAATTGAAGTTATTTAAAATTTTAGAGCAACTTCACTTCATTTACATTCATTCATGAAATTTATTTTATTTTCAAAATAAATATAGAACATATTCTATGATTCTTTATCATTTAATTCCATTTGATTTTTTAATTCCATTTTGCATTGACTCTATTCATCCTCATAAGTAAACAAACCTATCTTATTCATCAAATAACAGTCCTTAAATTCTAAATTATTTATCATTTCCTTTTAAAAATACGATACTGTGCGATGTAATGCTTTGGAAAATCATGATAGCGAATACATGTGTAGGCATAGCGAAGAAACTAGAGACTTACTCAATAGTACAACTTAGATAGACATCGTGACACAGTGTATCAATAAAATAGAGGCATGACCTATTGGTCTAATGACCTCCAGTACCAACAACGATGTCAAAGTTATTATTTCAGATTTCTAGAACATCAATATTCAACATAAAATAAACACTTCCCACAGATAAAATATACCAGCTACAGGGCTTTAATAACTGTACCTGTATACTTAATAAGATTATAAATTTTTTTTACTGTTCCCATAATAAATCCTACATTAATAACATCTCATTGGTTTCATGTTTTAAAATTACTACTAAGTCACTGTCTTATAAAATTTTTCTATAGATTTATCAAATCTACATCGACAATGATACTAACTAACATAGGCAAAATAATAAATAAAATTCAGTCGTAATTAGAACAATCTCAACTAATCAACCATAAACAGGTTACTTTAGTTTCCTATCAATATTCTTGAACAAATTACAAAATGATTATTATCCATACTTTAAATATCTTATAAATATTAACGTCCTTTATACAAAAATCATATAATTATTCATCATCATATATTATACTAGTAATATGAAATCAAATTTTGCATATCCATAGAATATATAAATTTTCTTATAAGTTTAATGTGTGTATAAAGGCGTTCATACATAACCCAACATTCATATTTCAACATTATATAATTCATTAATAATCTTCAAAAAAATACATCATAAAATATCAATATACACAACTATTACCTAAGTGATATCAACTTGTCAATCACTTATGATGTTTTCTTGTCCACAAATTAAAAATAAACATTGTATAGCATAATATATATTCATACTATCACACTTAAAATATTAACTTACTTAAAATTATCAAAAACATTTATTATAAAACTATAATATAATTAGTGACTAAATTAATATTTATGTACATATTCTACTTATTAAATAATATGATAATTAGAACTAAAGTTAATAAAAAAATCAAGGCATAATTACATATATTTCTATGTAGAATTGTTCTTTACACAAATAAAATAAAATGGTTTTATTTTCCTTGACGTTTTTTTTTTTTTTAACTCTTGAGGAGCATTAAAATCTCCAACATTTGTTGCTATGATTTTTGTTCAAACGCTTGATGACGAAAACAAAATTATCCTCCCAAAGATCAACACATGCACTGTAGATTCCTTTCTACATGACAAATGAAGTTTAAAATTAATGATAAAAATAATATAAGTCGACGTCTGGAAAATCTAAAATATTAGCAAAAATAATCATTGATCTGTTTTGAAAAAGTTTGTAAAATAATAGTTCATAGTCTCTATTATTCAGAACAATGATTATTAAAATAATAATAATAAACCTATATTATTTGAAAATAATAATTCAAAGCTTCTCTTCCTTAGGATCCTATGCCGGCTTGTGGCAATGTGAATTTGGATGTTCCATATGGTTTTTTTTGCAATTTTTAAAATATTTCCATGAATTCAATAATTTCTTGTTACTCATAAATTTATCATATCTAAGGTTTATTTGTCAGGATAATTTACCATTTCTTATCCAAGTATATTTATTTTCATCATAATTTCAATTATCGGTTCTTTTCAACAAATCATTGCAACGTGTATAGTCTTATAAAATTATACATTTATTACATATGTTTTTTATACTTTTTATTTAGCTATTATTTTATGATAGTTTTTTTTAAAATTATCCATAATGTTTTCTTCAAAAAGATAAAACATTTTACCTCCATAAGTTTACTTTCCTTATAAAATTTATTAAGAGTTTTGTCATATTATTTATCAGTTTCTGATATGACTATCTCACTACTAGAAAATGCATTATTAATTTTAATTTCCGAGTAGCTTTCTTGTTAAGCTCTCCACATAATGTCCAATATGCATCCTTACTTAATAAAATGGTTCTCCTTGTTAAATTTATTAATATATTATTAATTATAATTTTTACTTTTAAAATCTTTTTAAATAGGTAAGTATTACTCCTTGGTAATTCCATATTTTAATGTGAAGTTGAATTAAGTTTCGACAAAAATTCTGGCAAGGGGATTTACCTTTTAGCACTGCATCCTTTAGATAAAACTTATTATAATTTATTTATAATACTCTCTTTGCAAGTATTTAAAATTGGTATACTTATTAGTTGCAAATAAATTATAAGAAACCTATTATAGCATTAAATTGACTAATAAAACAAAGAAAAAAAATAAAAGAAGCACAACATTTTATAAAGAATCACACACATAAACTAACTGTGCATCAGTATTTATACCCAAATAAATACATGATTTTATTGGTGGATTATGCTTTTCACTTGATAACTTAATTTGCATATAACTTCAGTATCACACAATTAAATTTAAAAAATAAAATATGACTCATTTTTATTTAAAATATTAATTAAAATATTAATTTTAGATGGATTTTGTACTTTATTAAAAATAACTAAACATTTAAAATGACTTTTAAAAGCAATGTTTTATCAATTTATTCCACATTTTATTTTTAATATATCTATTTTCTTTAAAACAAAATATTTAATTTTTACTAACTGTATTGGTTTTTATAAAAATATTTAAGTATTTTACAACAACTAATTTTAAAATTTTCTTTTGTGACAGATAAATAAATATCTTCAATTCTATAGTGTAATTTTTATAGTAAATTTTTAAAACTTTGTTAACACAAACATTAGTAAGCATGCATGTATAATTGTATACATGTCACATGACTTACAATCGAGACAGACTATATCAAAATTCTGTCTGTAACATATTAAATGTTAATTGCAACAATTATTATATTAAATAACTAATATATTAATATAAATTTTGGAATAATAATTATTGTAGAAACAAATATTTTATAGTGACACACATATATATATAATGTTCACATTTTTATGATAAATTATTATAGCTGATATTATCATAAAGTATCATTTTAAATACATATATCAGTAGCTATTATATAATTTAATACATTCATTTTTATATTCTATAACAGATATTTAGTCCGGAAATAGGTAATTATCTCATTATTTTAATAATGATATTTTTATTTTGTCTTTTAAGCATATATTTTCAGATATCTATAATTGTATTAGTTTGGCATTATTAGGAATATAATTTATAAATTACAAAAAAATGAATTCAGTTTCATTATTTCCAAATATATTGTACTGTAATTTAATCCATTTATCAATTTAAATAGCCAATAGTTTTAAAACATATAAACAAAGTTCAAAGTTTATTTTTCTTTTTTTAAAATTTGTCTCAAAGGTCATTTCTTTCGATTGTAAATTCATCTGACTTTAAAAAAAAAAAAAAACGAATGAAATAAATTCTATAATATCAATTCTATTATAAAACAAAACAGTCATTTATCACTCCATCAGACATTTAAAGCTTAATTGTAAAATATAAATGTAAAGTCTTAATTATTATTTCTTAGAAACTTTAACTTTTAAAATGAAATTCTTAATAAATATCCAGTTCCTCTCTTTCATTTCAAATAAAGAAATTGCTTTATAATCTATAACATTATTTTAATTAAACAGTCAGTCTTTTCTAGCACACAATTAATACAATTTTCATATTTCTTACATAATACTCCAAGTATGTTGTAATAATATTCCTGGCAATTGGCATTCATATTCTGAGGTATCCAAATAGTTATTATCGTATTCTGCATATTCATGAAGGATTTAAGTTGAGTTCAAGTAGATAAAAAAACTGATAAAAAAGTTTGGTGTTTGGTGATACATTTAAAATACAACTATTCTAATTAAAATTTTCACTATATTTTTTAAATAAAATAATAAAAAAATATCACTATAAAATTTGTATATTGTAGAAATACAATTGATAAGTGTAGCAAAAATAATATAAGAATTATAAAAGTATGAAAGTGTGTAAGAGTACTCGAGACAGACTTCACCTTTAGTACTTATGTCAATCTAATCTGTAAATTTAATTGGTCAATACTGCTTGAACCAAATTACTAATTTTCATATTTACATAAAATGATTTAAAAAAAATGTTTTAAAAACTATGAATCATTGATATTAAATAATTTTCAACTTATTTAATATTTCCATTATCAGATATTTTTCATCTAAAATTTAATATTTTTTTTAAATAATATTAGAATATTATAATAACTTAGAATTAATTTTTAAAATATATTATTAGAACTGACGAAAATAATAACAATCTTAAACATTACTTTTCAAATATTATTTTTAGTCTAATAATTTTGCTACATTTTATCATATCAAATATCATTTAGCAAGCTAAAATAAAATTTTATTTCCCTAACTTTCTGAAAGCACATATAGTTACACACAACCTAGTCATATGATACTTTCAGCACTCTTTTAAAATAACATTAAATTAATCTGACATTTTTAAAAAAAAATGTTTTAAATAAAATTAATTATTTAAAACACATAATATAAAGTATTTACTACTAATTTAAACCTACCTTATTTCTGTAGTATTTTTAAAACCAGAATAAATAAAAAATAATATCAAGGTTAGGGGTGATATCTCAAGCTTTTCTGTAAAGCAAACATTTTCCCTCAAGGCACACATAATATGAAGTAATGACCTGAGTCTATGTTCTTTGGAAGATTGTAATGCAATGGAGTTGAGATGGAAATGCATGGATAAAACAAAAAAAATAAAAGAGCATTTTCAATTTGTTAAATTTAGAATTTTTTGTGAATAGAAGTTATATCAGGTGATACTTGATAAATTAAGAGGATATACATATGCACTGTCCTTATATTCTAAAATATATAATGAATGAAAGATTAAAATCTTATGAAAAGAATCCATGAACATAAAATAATAGCTACTATAAACTTTTAAACAATAATATATAATATAAATTGCTGCTAGGAGGACACTTTTACTGGTCTAATGAGGCAGTGTATAAATGTAAAAAGAAATCTGTGTTTCATTGGTAAAAATTGTATAAAAATAATACAAACTAATATCCAAATAATGTAAATTTAAGTTACTGTTGATCAATACGTTCTTTTCGACTACTTAGTTTAGCAAAAAAAACAAAACAAAAGAAGAAATGTTGATTTATGTAAAACGTCATAAATTTATAGCAATGCAATCTGTTAGAGTATTATCTACTGGTTAAAATATACAAAACATTTAGGATAAAATCAATAATGCTTTACTAACAATTAAAAAAAAATGCAAACATATAAAATAAAAACTGAAGTTTAACAAAGATATATATATAATCATATTTTGTTTATTTTTATATCAGTGGTTTCTTGTAGTTATCAAGTCGTCTTCAAAATGCAATAAATAAATTTTGATGCACATTTTAATTTGAATACATTAAAAACCATAAACTAGTACTTTGCCTTTTAAATTTGTACATTAAAATTTTTGTTAATTCAAAATATGATTGAAATAGAGAATTTATTATATATTTTTCACAATTGCAAATATGACTTATAAAGTGTTTTTCATTATTTTAAGACTCAACAGCATCTTTAAGTTTAAAATGAACTTTGTGAGAATCGACCGGTATATTCTCCATTTGTAAATATTTTGTTTTTATAATTACACTTTTTTTCTGTATAATATATTGATAATCTTATTATTATTATTTAATTCAAGTGCAAACTTTTATGTGAGAGACATTCACAAAGTTAATATTTGCATTTTTAAAATTTGAAAATAAATATCAAATGGAGTACTAGTCTGTAATCCTGCGACTTGGTACCCATGGATGTACGTTATTTTTTCAAAACTGTTACTAGAATAAAATAGTAATTATTTGAATTTTATATTATTAAAAGAAAAATAGATTTAGGACTAGTGACCAGAAAAAAAGAAATTAGAAGTTAATATATTTTTATTGTTTATTAAAATTTTTAACAAATGATTTGCTTTACCGTTTTGTTAAAGGCAGTTTTCGTTTGGCAAGTAGAAAGTGCTTCTGCGTATCGTAACAAACTTTGTATGAATTTTTTTTTTCTCAAAAATAATCATCTGTTAGTGGAATAGATTTGTTTTTTTTTTTTGTTTTTTTTGCAAAACTATAACACCATAAACTTTAATTTGTAAACAAATACTGAAATTTTTTTTTTTTTAAAGAAATATAAATTATTCAGTTAAGTGTCCTCTAGTTAAAACACATTCCAATTCAAAACTTTTCATATCCATTGATTTTTAGGAACCACCCTCATGACATTATTATGCTAATAGCGTATTATTAATCATGCAAAAGGTCCATATAGTGTTGCATTTTTTTCAACTAATATAGTATAATTGTTAAAATTGTAACTGCAGGTGGAAAGATAAGCTAGACACTGTAATTTAAGGTTATATATTTAAGTTTACAATAATATAACAAATATATAAATCTGGGTGCCTACCAACATATAAAAAAATTCTTTTGGTTGTGTAAAATGATCAAAAATTCATAAAATAAATCATTAAGTTATTCAATTTGTTGGATTTGATATTCTATGGACTACTATAGTTATCATTGGATTTTATATCTGAAACAAATAAATAATTACAGACATTTTAAAATAATATTTTATTACGTTATCAAGTAAATACCAAAAGAATGAGCAATAATGATGTTTCCGAAAATATGCTAATGAGGTAATGGATGATTACAATTATTATTTAAGTGGTAGAAATATTTCTGACATAAATTTAGCTTTAAAATAGATTAATAAACATCCTGATAAACATAAAAAGTAATAAAATAAAGTGTTACATTTTTGTCTGTTTGTTTTTGTAATAAGAATATGATTGTTGTTTAGGGATTAGTTTGTATAATACTCACAATCATTGTATCTAATACTTTCATTTTCTTTGTTTTTTATTTTTGTTGTTATTATGGAGTTCAAAACGCCTTGATCGTTAAGAAAAGACTGCAATTAATCATCAAGTGTTTGTAAAAAATGTTTATTGTTATTAGAATATGAAAGCTAATAAACATGTTCTATTTTCAATAATTGTGATAATATCAAATCTTTTGCTATATGATAACTTCATTAATAATATATGATTAGCAAAATCATATCGGTGTATAAAAATTGTTTAATTTCATGTTTTTATAGCACGTGATATTTTTAGTATCCGAAAAAATACAATTTTTATTTTTTCTATTTTTACAATATTTTGAGCTGTATCATTTTAGAAGTATTCTGATAAATGTATTTAATTATTTTATAAAAATGATTGCATTTTTAATTGCCATTTATATATTTATTTTAACAGGATTATTTTAAATCAAGAGCAATAATATGTCTGTGATTTTATTTATAACTGTTATTATTAATTTATATTAGAACAGTTTGTTGTTAATTATTTTGTTTTGTTTCTTTGTAATACAATATTCTTCCACGTTATCAGTGTTTTTTTCTTGATAGTATAATATGTATTTTGTTTGTAATATTCGCTGACTTATTACTCTACAGATAATGGCTCAGAACTTAGCTGGATTTTTTTGTAAAAGGTCACAAGGTCCTATATATGCAAAATGATATAATTAAAAGTTGTTATCTCGAGTAATAAGTATTAAAAGATTAAGGACATTCCACCAACATATGTCTTCGGCGATCTAGATGCAGTTATTTTGACCTTTTATTTAGACAAAATATATTTTGAATCTAGGTAAACAGTTATCACAAGGACAAAAATGTGCTATTTATCAATGTCTTTGTTTGTTAATCGATCATATTAAAACTTTCATTAATTATTTTTTATAACTCAATTTCTTTGCTATCTTTGTGATTTAAAGTGCTCACACATTTTACTAATTACGCATGTCTGGAAAATGATTTTTTATTTAATGAATTGAATGGTCTGGATTAGTTTGATCACTGTGTAATTAAACGTCAAACAGACTGTATCAATAACTTATTCTCTTATGCTGTTACAAAAAACAAATAAAATATATTTTTAAAAATTGTAACATTTATTAATCTTATCAATACAAGGAAGTTAATTTGATTATATTTAAAGTTTTTAATGATTTCATGGCTGAACAACAACAGATAATTACTATTTTTATTAATGCATACCCTTAACATTTTTTGATAGAAAATGTACGGAAGGTTCAGAATCCAAGCACATTAATAGACCTTTTTTTAGTAGTGATTCAGGATATTATTGGAAAAAATAATGTCTTACAAGACTTTTACACTTTTTCCGTTATCTTAATAAGATCCAACTTTATTTACAGAAGTTAAACAATTAGCTTCTATGTTCTTGGCATGAATGCAATTTATGAAAACTGTTTGTTTATGAAGTCAGCAAAAGGTCGTTAATAATTATTACAACATGCAACAAGATTACATACATAGAACTTATCAGTTCTTTATCTAGAGATAATTAAAAATATTTTTAACCGACGATCTTTTTCTTGTATTTTTATATTGATAAGATAGATTTTTCTCTGACTCAAATTTATAGTAAATGAATAGAAAAATAGTTTAATGGGTTGGTGAATAATTTACTAGAAGCAGTGATAGATGAAGTTATAACCATAATCATAGATGTGTAGATAAATGAGTGGATTATAAAATAATTGGATAAATACATAAAAAGGAGAATAAATAACTAACTAATTAGATAGGTAGAAAGATTTTCAGATATATTAATGAGAAAAACAATAGGAGATAAATAATTATAGAGATTGTGAATTTTTGTATGGATAGGAAAAATAATTGTTAAGTGAATATGCACAGTAATGGATGATGGAATCCACTCATACAGTACTTTGTTGAGAGTAGTACATATAGATATTAATGAATAAATAGATAAATATGTAGATATACAGGTAGATCAATAAAAAGAAAGAAATAGAGAAATAGGTACATAGACAAATTAATATAAATATAAATATACAATTGAACAAACTGACAGGTAGAATAGATATAGGAATATATAGATGGGTGGATGGATAGATAAAAAGATAGTTATAGAAACAATGATTGGTTTATACATAAATAATGAAGAAATACAAATACTATCTTTTAATGATTATCAATTTAAAAACGTGTTAGCATAAATATCTTTGTAGTATTTTGTGTAAAAAAATAGACTTGGATGTTGCTATGAAACCCACAACATCATTGTGGAGTTTTTGCATTTTAGAATAATTCCCTGTCATGTTAAAATATCATCATATCCTTTTATTATTATTTGTTGTGAAAGTGATATGATGGACCTGTTTTGATATAGTATAAATGAATTAAATAAATTATTATGAGTCTACCGAAAAGTTGGATTGTTTATCGTTAAATCATATCAATTCTAGTTAATATGTTATTCATCTTTATAAACTTAACTCTATAAATTGAATTACATCAAAACAACTATTAACTGATTGATCATGTAAAGTCAAAAAATAATAAATCTATAAGATCATAATTTATTATATGTTTAGAAAACTGATTTTATTTAATGAAAGGGAGTTTGAGAAGTGTTTTGTATAAGCAAACATACAATATAATTACACAACAAAACACAATTTACAATTCATGATTAAGAATAATATGTGTGGGATGTTAAATAATCCTAATTGAATATTATGGGGTGCAAACTCAGAATTAAACCCACAATTATGGAATATTTTTAAACAATCATGTGGATTAAAAATGCTTAATAGCTAATAGAATAGTAGATTGTCTACAACAATTATTATAATCGTGGTAACCAAAGAAATATTTTCTTCTTTATATAACCAACTTTTAGCTAACTCACATACTTGATTTTAACTAGGATGTAAAAGTTCCAGGTCGGAGTAAGTCCTATAAATGCTGGATGTTTATTTTATAATAAAATACAATTGTAAATCAGTGCAATTATAATATTAGATGGGATATTTGTTGTACAATTTATATATTATGATTAGTATTTATTTTCAATCAGTTCACTCACAACCTTTTCATCTAGATGTATTTATATATATTTAACATTTTCACTTATTATCAGCTAAATTTACTTTAAATTATTTTAATTGTTTCATGCAATGTTTTTTTCTCTCCATAGAAATTATATTTCCTAAGACTTTTAATATTAAAAAAACAAAAGTTGTAATTTCTAACATCAAGTTTTTTTGGAAATATTAAAAAAATAAATAATTACTATTTCAGGTTTTATTTTTTAATTAATTTTGTCTCTCTGGCTTTGAATCTAATAATCACTCAAACACACACTTACATAGATATTTATAAAAACTAACTGGGTTTAATAAAATGCAAATTAAAAATTTTAATTGATTTTTAACCCTTTATGTTCGTATAAAAATGCGACCTAGATTGAGGAAGATGTGTGCGTGTCGTAGAATAAAAACTTGCTTAAAGTCATTTACCTCTAATGCGGTAATATTTTAATTATCGGCTTAGCCTATATAAACGTCCACGCGCCTTTGCCTGTTCAATCTGTTTTTTCCTAAAAATGAAGTGTGTTTTAGTTTTAAGTATTTTCCTTTTCCTTAGCACAATTATAATCCATCGGGGTAAGTTAGTAAATTAATTTGATGATTGTATTATTATGAATCCTATTATTTTTAATATAATATAAATATATAAATTCAGACTCGAAGTAACACTTCATTTGACTTCATAATTGATCCACCCTAACATAACTCCCACAGAAAATATATTTCATACGAATTCATTTCTAGCTATGATATATACATATGTGTATATTTATATATCTATAAATGATTGCAAATTATTTCAATAACTAGCACCCCATTACCATAATTATTAAATATTAAAGAATTATATATATATATTTAATTCTAATATTTTCAGGGATAAATGATGATTTCATATTATTATTATTATTTTCGGAATATTCCGTGTAGTGAAATAGATAAATGCTGACGTTTCATTACAATATCAACTACCTTCCTCAGAGCGTCCTCTTTATCAAATCATAAGAATGCGTGTGAGATTTAAAATCATTTTTATCGTTTTCTTTCTTCTCATATTTAAATTATATTGGGTGAGAAGTTTTAAAATTTATTATGTCTTTCAATAGTTTAATCCAAAAGTTGTTAATCTTCTTTAATTCACACCTTTTATTTATGGTCTTGGGCCTTTTAAAAATCTCTATAGCTTCTCTTAGCAATCTCTGGCCATATTGTTCAATTTTTGTTCAAATATTTTTTTTTTCAAAATTGATATCATGATTAGTTAATTTTATATGAGAATAAATAACTGATGAATTAGATTTTTCTCTGACTGACAGAATGTGTTTTTCCTTTCTAATATTTGTTTGATGATTAGTCTGTCCAATATATGTATGTGAACAGACCTTACATGGAATTTTATATACACCATGACATTCCAAAGAAATGTTATCTTTAGGAAGTGGAAACATTTCACTAATTTTTTTAAAAGTAGAGTAAAAAGTGTGAATATTATTATTCTTTAAAATGTTAACAATTTTATCAGTTATTCCCTTTATATATGACAAAATTGTTTTAATTTTTGATGTATCAAAATCGTTTTTCTTTCTAAATGCATGAGCCCTATTAATAATGTTGTAATTAATACCATTATCAAGAAGCATTTTATTAGTAGCAGAAATGTCCTGGTGAAAATAGCTATCATTAGAAAGTCTCTTTGTTCTATCCAACAATGTCTTTGCCATTGAAAATTAGTGTGCAGGATGGTAAAGAGAACAAAAATGTAGATAACTCCCAGTGTGTGTTGGTTTATATATATATATCATGGGATAAAAAACCATCTTTCCTTCTTTTGATCAAAACATCTAAAAAAGGTAATTGATTATTATTTTCTATTTCCATAGTAAATTTAATATTGTTGTGAAAAGAATTTAAAAAAATAGAAAAAAATCATCAAGAGCATGCTTACCACGAGATCAAATAACAAATGTATCAGCAACATATTTCAGCCATATAGGTGGTTTTTTTAACTGATGAAATCAAAATTATACTTTTTCAAATTCTTCATAAAAATAGAAGATAATGCTGGAGAAATTGGTGAACCCAACAGCTAGACCTGATGTTTGTTTATATATCTGCCAATTAAGAACAAAAAAAAATGTATTCGATAAGCAGTGTTCAATCAAAATCGCGGTAAAATTAGGTAACCGAATATTTTCAAGTTTTAAAAAATATAATAATAAATGATTACTAACACGGCATTGACCCTGCAAAAAAAAAAGGAAAAACAGGCAGCAAATATTGAGACTATTCCTGCAGAAAAGAATGTTCTGACATGAAGTATGTTGTTGGAAACATTGCAAAAAGATGCAAAGATAGTGCTGCAAGAAATACAAAGAGAAAAGCAAAAAATGCTGGAATATGTAGATGAAAAATGAAAGGCACTCGATACCTGGCTATTAGAATGTGAATAAAATATGCAAATTTACACGATATTAAAGATCTATTAGTAAAAATAATAAAATAATTTTCCAAGAAACGTAACAAAAAAACGATTTAATATCAGCATTAGTATTGAAGCAATGAACCATGTTAAAGAAAATGTTGAGCTTTTCAATATGAATGAGTGTTTGAATGAGGAGGTGATGGGGTTGGACAAAAATTAATAAAACAAGGAAAATAAAATAAAACCAATTGATGAAAAGGTAGATATCAATGAGCAAAAGTTAGTAATCATAAAACAAGTAATAAAAGGAAATATATAAAAAAATTAAACTTGGATATATTCAATGAATAGTCTAAATAGAGTCTATATCAAAGAATCTGAATATGTATATGTTGATCAAAACCCTAATAGATTGTATACCAAAAAGGATGTATAAGCTTTTTTAGAATGAGAAATGCCTTTATAGAGGCTACTCACAAGGGGATGAGTAAGAATAGGCACTATAGACTGCTCAGTGTAATGGAGAATATTGTTTTACAGCTTGGATTCAAATTAAGACATAAAATTATGATTACATAATTGATTACAATATTTATAATTTCAATGTAGTAGTGTTCAATCAAACGAAGTTAAACTCTAAACATTAATGTTATTCACTACCTATAGGAAAAAAAAAACATGGCCAATAATAATAAACAAGGGTGCTCTTCTTTCCAATTACCACTCAAGAGAGAACCACCAGATATATAACACTACTACATTATTTAAAAAAAAGACTTATTGTTGATGACATTGGAAATGTTTTGAGATATATGATTTTGAAGAACATTTTAAAATATATAAAAATTGTATAACTAGATATTAAACAGATACTGATCATGGTTATTATAATTACTATTCAAAAAAAAGTTACAGTGTCATATAATATTCCAAATTTTAATGTTACATAAAAGTAAACATGCAAATTCATTATGCTTAATTCCAAATAAATGTTTGAAGAATTCATACATGTTAATATTGAAGAGCTTTTTGAGAGATCAGGAATGTAATGTGTTGGTGTGCATTGTTGGGATTTCTGACTATTATATAATGAAAGTTTTTTGTCTGTTCAGATAATCATGTGCAATTATAATTTAAAAAATATTGTGAAAGTTTTAAATCACCAGGTGGAAGCTTCTAAGCCTTTACTAACTGCTGAAAAGAGCGTTTGTTGATAAAGAAAAGTTTCATATTTTAGATAATTAGTGGATGAATTTTTGACTTTTTATTATTGTTAAATTATGTTCGTTGGTGTGTAGCAAAAGATGATTCTGGTTAGTTACCAAATATTTTTACATAACTATTCTGTAAAACATGGCTCTCATTGTAGAAGCATTTTAGATATTTTGAGGATTGTATATCTGAATATTTCAATGATAAAATTTGATAGAGGATCTGAAGATTAAAATACTTAATAACTTTGGAGCAATTCTCAAGAGCAATACTAAATAATGAAAATAGATTTTTAGAAAAAAATATTTATGATATAAAACTCTTAATTTTCTGAATAAAAAAATGGATTCAAAATACATTAAAACTTATGAGCTTTTTACTTTCATTTTTCGTAAGGGATTATGATCTAAAACATTATGGTGTATGGGTTTAAAGTCTTTAAAATTTATTCACTAAAAACAACGAAATATTTTCTTTATTAAAAATAAATAAAAAAATCAAATTGTATTCATTTTATTGTATTTATTATATTTAACAAATGTGTTCCGATAATATATATAAAGCCATGTGGCTACATAATTAAAACAAAGTGTCCATGTCTGTTACACTTTTTAAAAAAATAAGAAAAAATAATAACTTATGCATTTTATTTTTAAAAATGTTAAATATTTAATATAAAGTAATTTCCTTTTTTTGATAAATTTATTTATGTAATTAGCAGTTAAATAGATCTACATATCGAGTAATATATTGTAACGGGAGAAAGATCTTTGAGATTCGCATATACTGACCCCGGGGGCGCCACTAGTCCGAAAATAGGAACTAGACATTTATTTTAGGGTGGACAGGATATGTGAATCAAAAGGCACCGAACTACACTCAGGGAGGACCAAGATATCTTAAATATTATTTAGACAGTTGAGAAATCAAAGCACAAAGACAAACGTCAGCCAAATAAATTTAAACAATTCATTAATTTTATAAGTTAGACAATATAGTTAAGACATCTAGCCACGAATATAAAAGTGACTTATGTTAACATACATATATTTACCAGAGAGTGCACAAGAGTATGACAAACATGAAGGCATTAAACATTTTGGCAATAAAATTCTCTCATTTAAAATATAAGAAATGGTTAGGATATCTTCTTGCTGGCCAGTTATAAAATTACAAAAACAATCAACCCTAGCTTCCTGAATCAGGGATAATAAAACAGTTACTGTCCCGCCGGTAATCAACGAAACCAGTGTGGACGTCCGAGGAATAATATTCTAATTACTGTCGTTAAAACGCCGCAGGACTGCTGTACATAATACTACATTCAAAGTAAATGTGGTTGATCTCACCTACAAGACAGCAACAGATATTTGATTACGATCTTACATAATCCAGAAAGAAATAGACTATTTTCAGACAACCCGAAGAAATAACTTGACAAATAGCCAGCAAAAAAATTTTGTTATTTGCACAAACAGAGCAAACAAAACATGCTTAAAGATTCTTTATTTTACAACTAAGGGCAGGTGAATAAATAAAGACTACGAAAACTGCCAATGCATTTTGTAATAGTTATCGAAATAATCAGGTATATATTAAACTTATAAAATACAATCTCCTAATGCACCCTCTGATAAACGAAAATTGCAAACAAACTTGTAATCTTAAAACTAAGATTCCAAGACACACTTTAAATACTAGAAAAGATAAATACTGATAATAAATAATTAATACAACCTTATGATCTAGTTATCATTAGATTGAGCCGAGATTTAATTAAACGCAATTTTTTTGTAATGACACCATTGAATCGGATTTCAATCAGGTTCAATATATATATAACATAAATCACCCAGCATGGTTAAGAAATCCAGTACTGCCCTCTGTGAACTAATATATAAAATACATTAGAGTTCGTATATCAAAATAGCCAGATCAAAATAATACTAATTTGACCTGTCAGCTATCGCATGTTATATATTGAAATACGAATAAACTCGAATAAAGAACTTGAAAATTAGCATACAACGATCTTAAATTTTGCTACTAACAAACATGTTATACTATTATTATATACTATTATTATATATGAAGTGTAATATTGAAATCTTATGGATGACGTAAAATAAAGAAAAATGTCTTGTTCAACGTATTAAACAATAAGCAAATATTGTTAATACAAGGGAATTCTAATTTTAAAATTAGTGATGGCCTACACAAAAAATAATAGTTGTAACTATATTATATATAATAAATCCTCTTAAATTTATTAAATTTTTGAATTATATCTTTTATTTTGTTTATTTACACTTATTGTTTATTTATTTATGTAAATGTACTTTGAATAGCCATAATTGAAGTTGTATTTATTCAATAAATTCTGTAGAAAGATTTCATTGGTTTTGTTTGATATCTTCTAATTATTTTAAAACTTAACTATGTTAGTGTTTTTGATGATTAAGATGTATATTTCTGTGATGCCACTATCTTTCAAAATCAACTATATGTGCACATGCATTTATTTTTTGAAATAATTTGTCACCTATATATATATAACTTTATTATGTAAAAATATAGATACTATTATTTTAAATATTACTTTTGTATTACATCACAGTTACTATTTTTGATAATTGAACTATTTAATTTTAATATTTCATTGTCCCTTTTCCCCCATAAATCACAAATGCCAAATAATATGCTATTAAATTTCTAATGGTTTTTTATATATATTTAGCAAATGGAAAAGCTGTTCACATCGGTAAGAATTTTAGATGATTATTATTATTATTTAAATATAGTTGTTATATGTTATTATTTATATATTACGTATTAAAAAAACTTTGAAAAATATTCAAATGTGAAATAGTGTTGATAGTTAATTTAATATTAAAGTATAATTCTTTATATCTTTAAGATTAAAACAAATAAAATAATTAAAACAGAGAATTATACAATTTACTAAATACTACTAAAAATGAGATAAAGAATCACTCAATAAATATTTTAATCCAAAAATGAATCAATTAATGAAAAAACAACAGTTTCACAATTACAGAGTTCTTGGGTAAACAAGATTCTCTTGATCAATAAAATTAAAGACTCTATCAGGATTATTTTAAGCCTATTTTTAAGAATGGTTTGTCGACAAATTAGTCACAATTGGGAATTATGAATCATAGCTTATTGGTAAGTTTAGTGAGTTCACAAAGCTTGTAGATTACTATGCATTGTTTTTTTGTGGGAAAATGAGCTCAGCCATTGGTTATAAGTTGATCTTATGTTCTATTCTACTGGTCGGTCATGAAAGCTTTTCTGTTGTCCATCTTTAGGAATGATGAAACCAAAAGCTTTGCTTCACTCCAAAATACAGAATTATTTCAGCGTAGGGTGATCCTGGATATATTCTTTTGTTATCCAGGACTGACTGGAGAAAAAACAGACAAAACAAGACATTGACCAACCTGGCCAATTATTTTTATACTTGCAGTCTAGTTTTTAGACTTCTGCATATATCTTTTGTTTGTCAAAAATATACAATGATAATCTTGTACTTTCTTTATAAAATTTATGTTATAAAGTCTTTATTTTTTAGCATAATTCTGCCATCTTTAATTAGCTAAAATATTTTTTTCTTTTAGCTTATCTAGATTGGTAATTTGTGTGTCTTTTGTTCTCTCAAATTTTAACTTTTATTTTTAATTAGATAGAAAAAAATAGGAACAACAATTTTAACTTTCATTGTACGTTTTAACAAAAATTATCCAAATCAAAAAAAAAATCTAAATGTACTTTTTTTTAGCTCTTACCAAATACCAATATATTTGTACCATATATAAATAAATGGTACAATATATATATATATATATTCGTAAAAAGACATTTTTTGTTACATTTTCTTTGAAAAATAACAATTTGTTAATAAATGATATTAAAGGCTAAAGCAAAAAGTTATGCCAAACTATAAAGAAGAGGAGTCTCACATGACTACCTGAAAAATTACAAATACCAAATGAATAAAGACAGTTACTATTTCAATCAATCAGAGGAAGAAAGGGAAACAACCTCTCCAATTGTAGCAGTGACATAAACTTTTATATACTATAGCAATCAAGATCTGTTATAAGTCTTTTCTTTTTGGATATGTAAATTACCTGTTTATTAACCAATATTAGATTTAAATGTTTTTTTATTATTACTTTGTGAATCTATTAATTGAAATCATATATACAAGACATGGTTTAATCTTTCAGTGTTCCATGTAAAACACACCTTATTAAAAATGAATTGTTTTTAAAAAATCTAACTATCAAATAATTTATCTTTTCCGGTATTCAGAGTTTTGATCAATTTAAATGAAGTTTAATTATTATTGTATAATAGTTTGATTTTTTCCTGCTCCTATCTTATAATGTTTAAAATATCTTTTTTTCCCTTTTCACTAAGTTTAATCTGTCAACAAATTCTTTTGAATAAGATTGTAATAATGTTTATAATGAACTTTTTATTTTAATTAGTGTTAATAAATTTATTTTATATATGTGTGATTTGATTTTAGATTTATTAAAACACATTATCGTCAGTATATTTCATGCATTATATAAAAGTATTCAACAACTTATGTTTGAGTTTATCTTGACAGGAATTGGATTTGATATAGTCAGCATGTTCTCTTGTATCCTTTTATTGGATATTGGCAAATTCTTCAGAACTTTTCTGACTATGATGTTTCAGTCAAGCTCACATTTTTTTTAAATTGTGGTTACCAATCATCAAATCATTGATTTTCTTGTTTTACATAGTAAATTTAGAAAGTCTGTAATATGCTTCACTTATATTGACTAGCCTTTCTTATATTTTGTTATAATTATTACCACATGCATGAGTCTTTATGGTCAGTGTAAATATGCATAAGCACCAATGAGAAAAATTGAATATTTTATTTCTTTTTTATGAAAAGTCATTCACACCTAGAGCAATATATTACACTTAAAATATCACTAGTGTTAAAACATTATTTCAATATTATTTAAAGTCATTGGATAGGGGAATCAATTTAACCATCAAGGCTATTTATAATAAAGTACTCTGTTGAGACATTCATACATGAAGGAATTTACTATTTGTTTTTTGCTTTATTTTATTTTAAAATTAATAAATTTGGTATCAATTATTTTTCACTAGCTTAAATTTAAAATAAAAATAAGGTTCAGTTTATAAATATAAATTAAATAAATATTTATTATTTCATGAGACTTGGAAGTGAAAATACAGATGATAAGATAGATTACATTGAGCCAATATCCTAAAGGATACTACCTCAATGGCATAAGAACACTATCCCCCCTATTACGATCTCAAATAGATAAACTTATGGCATTTTTATGACTTTAATAAATCCTACTCATTAAGATAAAACTAATAATTAAATCCTTATCTTCTATTTATAATCATTTAGCTTAATCAAATCTCAGGTTCATAAAATTATTCTAAGATAATCCAATCAGTGTAATAAACCATGATAAGATAATTTTATGTCATATTCTACTACACTTAAACTAATAATAACAAACAATAATAATATTCTTCATTGTATAAACTAATTTATATATCTCTTCTCTTTACTATAATTTATTACCAGAAATAAAATAATAAAATATCATAATATAATCTTTTTTTTTTTATAAAATATAGAATTTTATTCAGAAATTTAGTTACAATATATGATAATAGTTAAACATAGGATATATTACATGATAATAAGTGGGATGAAAGCTCAATATTGATATCTTGTTTGACACCAGCTAAAAGGACTAATATGAAGCATATCAGCAAGGAATGAGTCCGGAATAGTATCCTGTTGATACAGATGACCATGCTTGCATGTCTCATATAATTCGGTGATAGGTCAAATCCTTTGTCCACACTCCACATGACCAAGTTGACCCTTCATACTACTTCCATAACAACTCAGGATCTGGGTAATAATCATGCAGAGCAAGATCTTTTATCTTCATATAAGAATGTAATAAATATGTGGTAGTATTAGATAATCTGGAAAATATATGTGGGCAAATAAGAGCATTATATTTAAATGTACTATTACAATAATTAATTTATGACCAGAGGATAATGTAAATGTGATTACTTAATAAATATTCAAATTCTTAAAATAATTATTTATTTATTTCTATGCAAAAGTATTATGTTTGATTCATGTATTCTGTGTAACTCATGCGTCATAATGGGGAAAATAAATAATCCAAAACACACAAATTTTTGAAAACAAATTTTAACAAATTTTATTACAACATTAAATAAATAACAATTTATTTACAATATTTACACTTAAACATCATTTTTTATATATATTTGAACCTCGTTAAGTCTTTACTCCAACTTAAAGCAAAATGATAAAACAATACAATATTACTGATCCCTTTTGATCATTCTTATAAGAAAAAATACATTTATTTAATGCTTATTTAAAATTATATTTTATATCCTTTATCTATTAATTAAGTATGCTTCTTTTTTATTAAACATCTATAGAAACATAGAGCGGATAAACATAAAAATAAAATAATCGAGAGCATGGATATTTTTCAGAGACAATTTGATTTTGTAATGTTTAAAGATATCATGTAAAATATCTACTGATTATTTATTACTAAATTGCGGATACCGTTGTTGACTACACAGTAATTATTAACTATAATAATACATCCCATTTAATATCACTATAATACTATATAATTGTAATTACTGATACATTCTCTATTATTTAATAAATATAAATTGTACTTATGCTCATTGTGTATATCGTTTTACTATTAAAATATGCAGTACTCATTTAAAATTGAAAGAAATATTTTAAAATTATTTCATATTTCAAAAGTAACTTTGTTTTACAAATTTTATTCTTGAGATATTATTTTATTTTCAAAATAAAAGAAAATCTATAACATATTTTATGATTCTTTTCATTTAAGTCCAGTGGATTTTCACTTCTAATTTATACAAATTCTATTCCTTCTTATAAGAAAATGAACTTATCTCATTCCAAACAATTGCATATCTTAAACTCTAAATTATCTATTATTTCTTTTAAAATATATTATACTGTACAGTGTAGTTACATTGGAAATCCAGATAATGAATAGATTTGTAGGTTAGGGAAGGAAAACTTGAGTATAACTCATAACTCATATTGAAGAAAATACAATGGCCCAGTGTATTTATAAAATAGAGGCATGATCTATTCTGTCGAATGTCCTCAAATATTATCAATGATGTCAAGTTATTCTTCAGCTTTATTGAACATCAATACTTCAAGAAAATAGACACTGTCCACAAATAATTATACACATACAGGGCTTTGTTAACTGTATTGCATATCCATGAAAATTACAAAATACTATTCATATTCCCTAAATATATCCTAACGCAATAATCTCCTGGGCTCATGATCACCATACTACTATTACCAGGTCACTATCCTATTCTTATTTCCTAAATATTTATCAGGTCTTACATTATTCAAATAATAAACAAAATTCAACTATAATTAGAGCAATCTTACTAATCCATAAGAAAATTCTGCTTTACTTACTTATTCTAAACTAATCATATAAAATTTTTGAACATCCAATAATATGAAAGTTTTTTTTAAAATAATCATGTAATATATTCATCATTATGTTGTGCTATATTATTAGTATAAAATTATAGGGTGCATATTTTCAAAATAAATCATTATCTCATAATTTTAAAAGTGTTGTATAAATGCTTTTACATATAATTTAACATCCATACTTCCATACATTATTTCATAAGCAATCTGCAAAAGAAAAAAAAAATACATCATAATAAACATCAATATTCATAAATTATTACCAAGTGATATTAGCTTGTTATCACCTTTTGCAGTCTTCTTTCTCCATCAACTAGATATAACATTGCATACAGAAAAATACAGCCATACTTCTATTTAAATATTCTTACTTAAACAATTATTATACTATAGGATTCTAATGTTATTAATAATTAATGTTCATGTTCATATTCTTATAAATCCAAAAAGTTTACTTTACATTTAAAAGAAATAGTAATAAATAAAAATCATATTTACATAACTTTAGCTGAAACAAATGGTTTTTTCTTATGTTCAAATATTTCCATTTCTTTTCTCAAAAGTTTTTTTTTAAAAAAAGAGTTCTCTTCAAGAGCAATTCTACAACCTCCCCCATGCTATGACGACAAACAAGACAATCTATTTCCTGCAGTAAGTGTCGTACAATCTGACTTCTTAAAAATCTTGAAAAACTGAATAAAATAATCATCAATATGTTCTGAGAAAGTTAATAAAATAATAGTCCATGTTTCTATTGTTCAGAATGATAATTATTAAAAATCATAATAAAATTATAATATTAAAATAATAACTCGAAGCTTCTATTCTAGAATATTCCGATGTTAGCTGGGTGATGCATAATGTCATGAGTTTAGCTTAAAAAATATCTGGATAAACTTTTATGCAATATAAATATACTTCCATGGTTCCATCCTTTTATTTATTAACAAATTCATTTTCTTTATAGGTTTCTTTCTTAGTAAATTTATTTCCATTTAGTACTTTTTTTCATCACTTTCATTCTTGTCTTTGAATTTCAGGTTTTCAAAGAAAACTTATATAAGTGTGTATTAACACTTTTAGATCTTATGTTTTATAATATTCTTTTTAGAAAATATTTTCCGTGAGTCTTTTCCTAAAGAATTTCTTGTAAAATCTTTTTAAAATGTTTCCTTCAAAAAGGATATAACATTTACTGTTATAGCATGATATTTACATAAATTTATTATAAGGTATACTTGTCCTACTGCTTATTAATATTGGACAAGACTATCTTGCTATATAAAATAATGTGTCTTTACTTTTAGTCGGCAAACAGCTTTTCGATTTGAGTTTCCTGTACAATATCCATAATATTATTTTATTCACTGAATTAGTCCTCTTGTTCAGCATGATTGAAACTGCATTAATAAATATTATATTCATTTTTAAAATATTGTAATTCAAATACGTTTTTCTTATTGGTATATCCATTTTATTATTGCGAAGGTATATATTAGACTTTGACAAAATACTACTGGCAACGGAACTCTTAAAGTTAGCAAGCCATATTAAAATGAAGTTACTAAATATATTTTTAGTTTACACTCTCTTTGCAAATACTTTAAAATATTTTATTAGCTTTTGCAAACAAATTGTACAAGAGCACTAAAAAATTGACTAAAATAATAAAATTAAAAATTACTATTATTTTGATAGCTATTGATACACTTTTTGACACACACTGAATTACCCCCCCCCCAATAGTATTTATACATTGTAAATTACCTAATCTGATTGGTGGATTTTTACTTTTCATTTGATACCAAATTTGCATAATGTTACAGTTTTACACAATTAAATTTCAAAAAATAAATTGTGACGTATAATAACTTTAAAATATTAATTTTAAATCAATTATTACTCTACAAAATTAATTAAATATTTTAAAAGACTTTTTTAAAAAACAATATTTAATATTTTATCCCACCATTAAAATTTAATTTGTCTAGTTTATTTTAAAACAACATATTTAACTTTTATAACTGTATTCGTCTTTATAATACTATTTAAAACACTTTATAATGACTACATAATATTTAATATTCACTTTTATGATTGATAATAATTATATCCAATTCTATAATACAATTTTAAAATATTTCAAACTTTATTAATATATTTATTAGCAAGCATGTGTGTATAACTGTGTAGTATACAAATCACATGATTATTAACCAAGACAGACTATCCAATTTTTCTTTGTCTTGACTGATAAAATTGCAAAATTTATTGTATTAAATAAAATAATACAATAATATAAAATTTGGAAAAATAATTTGGAAAATATAAAATTAAATACAACTTTCACTATCATAAAGCTTACTTTTAAAATATATGATATTGATTATAATTATTAAATATAATATATAATTATAAATATAACATTTTTTAACTACCAGTTTAAGTCTATTAATTTAACTTTTTAAACATACTTTTAAATATTTATAGCTGTGTTATTTATTATGGCCAGCTTTTCCAACCATATGTAACAATAGTTTTAGCTTTACATAACTATTTAAGGTTATTCATTTTAATTTTATACACTATGTATCTTATTTTAGCTTCAAATTATATTTTTAAGACATTATTAAAACAATATAATTATCACATCATGAGAACAGATTCTAAAATTTAAATTTTTTAATAATTTACTGTGATGAGCTGATTCTGACCTTTAGAAAAAAAGTACTATATATATATATTACCCTTTTTATTAGGTCTAAATAGATTTTGAAAGTTAATTTCTTAAAAAATTTAAATTGTAAGAAATCTAAATATTGTAGCTGCTATAATAATATTGATAGAATTTTAAAACTTTGTTAAGATGAAGTAAAGAGTTCTAAAATATTTAAAAGCTATGATAAAATGTTAAATTTATAAAGTAAAAATTAAATATTATAATTTTGTATGGTTGGGAAAACTGGCCATAATTAAAATAATACATTAAAAGTCTTATTAAACAAGCTTTTGAAAAGTGGTTTTTAAATAAAGATTTATAGTTGAAAAAGTTATTAAGTGTATTTTAATAAAAGTAGATTTAAATTTATATTATAAATTATTTGTTAAAATTATAGTATTTTATGATATAAACAAGTGTATTCAATTTTATTTATTGTTTAAATAATATCAAAATTTATTATTTCATACTGTATCATAATATTTTATTATTTTTTATAATATAATATTTTATAATTAAATCTTTAGTTAATTCCATTTTCAGACAGTGAATAAAAAAAATTTCAACATTATATCTGGAAATTTTGGGTCACGTGATTAGAAAATACACATACTTTGTGTGCTTGCAAGGTTTTTAAAAGAAAGTTTCAAAATTACTTTCAGAATTGTTTTAAAAAATTGAACACATTTGGATATTATAAAAATAAATATAGGAAATTATTTAATTAGTTATATTTAAAATAGTTTTAATTAATAAGATTAAATTTTAAAAATGGATACATTAACAGTAAGTATTAGATAAATTGATAATGAATTATTTAAAATGTGTTATTTTAAAGTGTTTAATTTATTTAAGTATGATTATAAAATTAGTCTAGAATTAAATATTTTCATAATTTTAATATTATAAGGGATGGGTCATAATTTTATTTCTAAATTTTAAAGACATGAAATCAACAATTATGTAAATTAGATCATAAGTTGGGGTTTGAGTAACGAATCAGATTGTAAGTTAGGACTAGTATATAAGTGGATGCTCTCATTTTTTGAACATATTTACACTTATTATTACCTCTTGTTACTATTTCTTTTATTTTTATTATTTTTAAAATAATACTCTGTCTATTATTGTAAGTCAAATAATCTCAATTTTTAAAATTTTATTATTTTTAAAAAAAAAAGTATAAATGAGTATAAAATTTATTAACTTAAAATAAGAATGTTTCACTAATCCAATTAATTTCCTGCTAGTTTTTTCTATTTAAAACTTAAGCTGAATTCATAATAAATTATGGACTATGTACCACATGTAGGGTGTGTAAGAGGGTTAACAATGAAAATAAAGATGACAGAGGAAAGTATATATTTTTTCATGTTATTTAAAAACTTTTATAGTTATTTACATAGAATGTTTTGGATATTTAAAATTATATTATTTAGAAATATTGTTTGTAGTTTGCAGACCGTAGTGCCACCATCAGAGGGTGTGGTGACACCATCATCAACAGGCCTGAAAATGGCAAGTGATAAATTTTTTTTACAGAAACGATTCAAAAATGACAAAAAAAAACAACCCGATGAAAGTGGCTCCAAAATGACAAATAAAAAAAAGGAATTGATGAAAGTGGTTCAAAAATGACAAATAAAAAAAAAACAGATGAAAGTGGCTCAAAAATGACAAATAAAAATAAAAACAGATGAAAGTGGCTAAAAAATGACAAAAAAAAAAAAAAAAACAGATGAAAGTGGCTAAAAAATGACAAAAAAAACAAAAACAAAAAACAACCCGATGAAAGTGGGTCAAAAATGACAAAGAAAAAATAAATCTATGAAAGTGGCTCAAAAATGACAAATAAAAAAAAAACAGATGGAAGTGTCTAAAAAATGACAAATAAAAAAAATAATCGATGAATGTCTCAAAAATCACAAATAAAAAAAGAAACGATAAAATTGGCTGCCCCCCCTCCTAATATCAAATTTTTTTCACTTAAATCAAAAAATAAAAATGGTGAAGTTATATGAACACAAGAAATAGATAAAAAGGACAAATTATTAAAAAAACACAAGAAAATGGTATCAGATCCTGTAATAATTCAAATTTAAAAAATAAATAAGTCTGTGATTAATACAAAAACAAACATGGTGGACAATGGCGGACAAACACGCGGAAAATCCAAAGCAACAGTTATATAAACTAAAAACAAAATCCTTTAATTATATACCTTTCCACATTTCCATATATGAATGGGATCAAAAATAATTAAAAGCAACGGTTAAATAAACTAAAGAGAATCTATTTCTCAAATTGCATCAAGAATACGATCAAAAAATAATTAAAATGCAACAGAATTTGGTGTATTACTAAGAGATAAATAATTACTGAGTAACTTTTCAAAAATATACATTTCATATTTAAAAATAAAAAGTCTATTTGCAAATAATAAGTTACAACACTTAAATACCAAGTAATAAATAGTAAGTAATTAAATATAATTATAGCAAGTTATTCGTTATTTATTAATTAATAATTATATAGAGTTTAAAATAATCATTGATTCCAGTTAGGAAAAATATTATATTTATTTGCAAAAACATTACAGGATTTTATTTTAACAAGAATTGAAATAAATAAGAATATTAAAATAGAGTTTTAAAAATATATTTGTAGAAATTTTACCAGCTTTTTGTTCAAAGTTCAGTTCACCATTTACACAATATCAGTTGATGGATGTCCTTGTTTACAACTGTACTTTAATTAAAATTATAAAATTTATCTTTCTATTCTTAAATTAGCACTTTTATCAAAGGTGATTGGTCTCCATGTGAATAATAGCAGATTAAAAAATACTTTAACAGAAGACATTGACAAAACACTATAGCAAAGTTATTGCAGCTTGAAATATAGCATATATAATATCCCAATAGTTTCGTTTTTCTTAAACAACATTGCAAATTGAAAAGTGATGTAATAGCTCTTTCTTAATATCCTTCCACGAAAATATAACACCACCAATACAATTCCAAATATGAAATGATTTTTCTTTAATTAGAATTATCAAATAATAAATTATTGACATGGAGATCATATATACCAACACAGTTTCGTTTTGGTTAAACAAATTTGCAAATTGAAATGTGATATAATAGCTTTTTCTTACATTAAAAAATATAGGTGTTCACAATATCCTTCCATGAAAATATAACACCACCAATACAATTCAAAATACAAAATGATTTTTCTTTAATTACAATTACCAAATAATCAATTATTCTTCAACATTTAGAAAAGCAATGATTTTCTTTAAAATACTTAATGAAACTTCTTTTAATTAGTGCTGGTAAGAAGAACATTTATTTCTGCCAAAGCATATAGATAATCTTAACTATAGAAATAAGTTACTAGGGTGAGATTGTATAAGACTGAAATAAATTTAATTAATAAAACTAGAAGTAGTTGGCATTTATATATATTTTAAGCAGAACACAATTTTAATATTAGATCATTAAAACTGGGTCATGAAGCAAAAGAAAGAATATGAAGAAGTTTACGGTGCTGACATAATTAGCCAAGAAATAACAGAAAAAGTTATGCTTCTGGATGAAAGATGAAGTGGATAGGCATAGCATGTGCCACACTTAGGGAATCACCACCACAGGCCTTTTTATACAAAGAAAGTGGATAGGCATAGGGTGTGCCAGACTTAGGCAATCACTGCCAGAGGTCTTATTATATGATACCCTTTACTGGTGATATCAAATTATCTTGAAATCAGCTGATCCTAGTTTGATTACCAGAATTTAGACAAATAATATGCTATGCAGTTATATATATAGAGAGATAGATTTTCCCAATACGTTAAGATTTTATTTAGTAAAAGAAACATTAGGGTTTATCCCCTTCCTTTTTCTACTATGTAAAATAATTCGATCCCACCTTCATGTACTTTACAACGATTGAGAATATTTAAGCTTATGATATTTTATGTGTATGGAAAAATTTAAAAAAAAGCTAGCAGTTGTAGAAAGCAACTAATAGGTCACCTTTTCAGAAATGAATAAATAATATTTTTTCAATTTCAAAGTGTTAATTAGCCTAATTTCTGGATTCACTCTGGATAGATTAGCGATTTAAACAAATAACACATTTTTACACTAAAGCATAAACAAAATGTTGACATAAAACAATCTGGCAAGTATATTAATTAACAATACATTACATTTTAAGGGATGCTAATAGTCTTGATATATGAAGGTTTACTTAAAAAGAAAAAAAAAATTTAGAAATTCAACTCGTCAGATTGTTTGAGATTGGCATAATAATAACTAAAATAATCATATAAAATCAAGTAATAAATAACTATCAATAAATGACCACACCAAAATTAATAAAGGTTAGAGCATATGAGATAGGATTGAAATTACTTAAGAGCAATTTATATATTATATATTAGAAATAAAGTGAAATGATACATTAGGAGAAGTCTTGATAATAGAGTTTGAGATTAGTTAGACTAGTTTTAATTGTAGCTTGAAATTTTACCTTGCACTATTTTAAGAGGCCATATGTTAATGTCTGCTCATTCATGGCAATTGGTTCTTAAATAACAGCAAGCTTTTATTCAGCATTCCACATTTCTCCAGTCGGACTTTTACTTCATTCTATGGGATCATATATAACAGCAGTGGCAGATGATCATCATGGGTCAGAAAGGTAGTGGATTTACTACTACATCATTGTAAGTTTTAAGCAACATGTAATATGTTAACAATACAGTTCTCTCAATAGTTGTTAATTTGTTCTCTCAATAGTAGCTAAAAAACTGTAGGTGATTTAAAATCCATCTTTTTTTTTTTATTGCAAATATAAATTTTCTGCCAATACCAAAATGTTGTTTTACATTCTTGAGACTTTTATTTTCTTCTACAGCTTTTCTTGCTATTTCACAGTTATACTTTCTTATATCATTTGCAACTTTTTTCCGTATCATTTTAAAAAATTCGAGATATTCAATTCTTTTTAATACATAATTTTTGTATATCTTCATATTCCTTCTTTTCTTCATAAATTCTCTAGTCTCAATAGAAATTTTATTAGTCAATTGCTACTTTTTTTCTATCAGCTATCTTTGTTGCAGTTTTTAAAAGTGTATCGGTTATTTTTATATTAATTTCATTCAAATCTGAATCATGTTCAAAATCTCCTAACCCTTGAAACCTATTTGTAAGTTCTAACTTAAATTCATTAGAATGTTTGTGAAGATTAGAAATATCAATTGTAAATACTGTTTTTCTTAATAATTTTTGTCTCTCTAGTTTTACATTAACACGTAATTTACACCTTACTAATCGATGATCACTTCCTGTGTTAAATTTATTAAGAAGATTACAATCTTGAAATATGTATTTCCTGTTAGTCAAAATATAATCCAATTCTGTTGTACCTTCATTTGGATGCTTCCATGTCCATTCCCTTTTAACATTTTTCTCAAAAAATGAATTCATAATATAAAGTTGTTGTTTTTTTCTGCAAACTCCACAAGTCTATGTTCTCTCTCATTTCTATTACCATAACCAAAATTACCTATAGCAATTTCATCTTTCATTTGTCTACCAATTCTAGCATTAAAGTCTCCCATAACAAATTTAAAATGTTTTTTATTCTGATCAAAAGCCTTTTGTACATCCATATAAAAATCTTCTACTACTTCATCACTATGAGAACTTGTTGGGGCATAAACTTGAATTATCTGCATTTGGTATCTGCTATTAAGTTGTATAACTAATCTTGCCACTCTGTCCGATACACCATCAATCTCCACAATATTGTTCTTCCACTTTTTATTTATAATGAATCCTATTCCACTTATATTTTCAATATTTGTGCCTTTATAATAGAGTATATGTCCATTATTTAAATATATTGTTTTTTCACCTTTTCTTTTAACTTCACAAAGTCCAATAATGTCCCATTTAATATAAGACAGTTCTTCTTCTAATTCTTACAATCTTCCTTCACTTGAAAGTGATCTGCAGTTGTCTAAGTACCTAAATAAAAAGTCATCATCAAATGGCAGCCTCGGTCTGCAATCAGGGGATTCTTAGCATCCTCCACCTTCAGCCACCAACTGCTGCCTTGGTTAGTGACTTTACCGCTTCCTGAGAATAAGGCCCATGCTTTATTTTTGTCTGTCATAATTGTATATATATATATATTGCAAAAATATTTATCATTTACACAAACATTCATTCTGCCTTATCAGGCACTGAGAAGAAAGACCATGGTGTATTTTGATCCTAGACTCAGAACTAAAAAGCCAATAAACTCACCATGCTGGCTAATTTGTGTTGGTGAGCAGCCCATCCATGTTCATATACTATATGAATAATCACATAGTAATAACAGCTGCAACAACAAGAATGTATGGAGTGGACATTAGGAATTTGCCCTGCTCGATTCCTTTAAGGCCTCCAAAAGAAATCAAAGGGACTCCTTTCAGTTAATAGCAAACTCCTTTCTGCAGCCACTCTTCATATATCTAATATTAAACACAAAATTTTGTTAATAATAAAAAAATATTTGTATCTTTTTTCTTTCAAAATTTATGTAAGCATTTATACTTCAATGGAATCAAAATCATTTTCCTCTCTTTCTTTTAAACATTTTAAAACATAAATAAATAAAAAAAAAAATTATTATAATCTTAAAGTTTCTATTAAAAGCATGGTACATGTTATATAAACAAAGTGAAATAAAGAATAAATATTAAGCATTACAATAGTCTGTTTCCAATGTCTTTTCTTTTGGATGTTATTGTCCATCAATTAATTACTGTATTTAGTTCATTTTATTTCGAGATAGCTATATAGATGCACAGCACAGACAGTTTTTTAATCCAATGTATATAAAAATGCACAGACAGTTATTTAAATCAAAATATATAAAAACGTAGACAGTTGTTTTAATCAAATAATTATTGCAATTTGAATTGGTCTTTTAATATTATACAACAGTTTGATAGTTCTCCCCTTAAATAAATTTTTAATAAGCCAAATAGACAGGTTGTGGCATTCAACACAGAATATCTTATTAAAAGTTCATTTCTCCATAATTGACTTTAGGGAGAAAAAAAATATGCCCCACTTATATATGAATTAGAAATTCATATCTTGGTTTATAATGTAAACTTCTTAAACATATTAAATTCTGAGAAAGAAAATTAAAAAAAAAAATCAGACAAAAACTTTCAGATATAAAATTTGGCAATCTATTTTTTTTAATTAGCAGGCTAATTCTCAATTATTAAAGTCCAACCCTTTCATTTTTTCCAGCCCTTTTATATTCTCAAGGAGGGGGGGATATATGTCACCCATCTGGTTCTTCTCAAACCTTAATTAAATCTCCCACTCAGAATGACCAATCAAACTATTTATTACCTGTCAATTCTAATGGTTTTTCTTAGCTCAAATTCTACCATCTTGTCAACCACATTATTCGTTAATTTATGAAAATGCAATTAAAAGAAAATCCAATTAAAAGATAAGCTTACTGACAATTTTTGGTAAAATAAATGTTACATTCCTTCACTTAAATAATTTCTTATTTAGATTTACATTTTAGAGCTAGGAATAATAAATTAAAACAGATTCATTTTTTTACACTTATCATGAAATAATATAGAACACTATATCATTTTCTATAAAGGAAAGAAAAAAAATCAAACCCATATATCTTGATCACACACACACACATACATATGCAGAACATTCAATAAAAAACTGCTTATTCAGATCACATAAAATTATAATATCCTCTATAATTTCTTATAATTACATGCATAAAATATCCATTATAATTTCTGATAATCACAAACAAAATATCCATTATAATTTTTTATAATTTTAAGCCTATTCACTTGAAAAGAAACTGTCAAACTAAAGCTACTGATAACTAATTCAATTTCAATTTTCACCAACTTTTTAGCAATAAACTTTAAAATTCATAAAGACTTTATCTTAGACATATAAATATTTATTTCTCAATTATGATATTGGTAAAGTATTATAGTGCATACAAACAAAAATCAACCCCCCTTGCATTAAATAATGCTAACTATATTTTATACAAACACAACCTGTATCTCTATATATGTTACATTTGAGCTATATAGTTATTGATTTTTCAAATAAAACTTTTCAACTTTTCTTGCATGAAATTTTTTTTTTTTTGCTTACAATTCGTTTCATTTTTTTACAATTGGTTTATAGATGAAATAAACCAAAGGCAACAATATATATATATATATTGTAACGATATATAAATATGTCGTTACATTAATTTAAAATAAAAACTTAAAAGTTCGCAAATAAAAGTAAAAAACTAAACGCTAAAATTAAAACATTGTTAAACGTGTATACATTCGCACAGATGTTAAACTTTAAAAATATTTTTTTTCATAAACAAAAAAAAAAAAAAAGTATTTGTATTTTTTTTAAATAAAAAAAATACAAGATTGAAATATAAAAATATTTTAATAAAAAAATAACGTAAGTTAAAATAAAAACAGGTATTAATTAATTCCTGTAATCTATAAAAGGAAATGGTTGTTTATTAATTATCTAAAAGCTGTTTAATTAAAAAGTCAGATGGAAAGTTAGATAAGAGAAGAAAGAAATTTTAGCTTGACCAATGGAAGCACTAAGCCTTGGCTCGGACCATGGCGAAAAAACAGAGCAGTGTCGTTTTGTTCAGTGAATCCTTGTGGATGATATAAAAAGGAAAAAATATTGAGTTGAAGGGCTTTTTTTTTTTTTCAACTTGGTTGGGGAGACGAGCAATAAAGACGCACTTTATCGTTCTCTCCCACTTATCTCTGAAATGAAATGACTGATACCATGAACCAGCAAATGCCACCTCCTGAACATTAGATTGATCTTGCAATTAAAGACTCCGTGGACATTGACACCAGGAACCGGGAGCTCTGCTACCGTAAGCTATAGGAAATGAACAATTATTAAAATCAATCAAGAACTTTCGTCAAGTTGTACAATGTAATAAACAAGCCAACTTATTTAAAATGGACTCTTATCTGACTTTTGTAAGTTTTAAATCAAATTAATAATGGTTAATTTTATATCTTTCCCGATTGTTAAAAGAATCATTTCCCTTTTAATATTTTTATGTGTAGTAATATTTTATTGTAGAAATTATTAAATGCATTACATTTAAGTTGTCTATAGACACTTGCATGGATTCGTTTGCAGTTAATTATATTTTGGTTTTCATATTTGATCAAAATATATAGACATTCGATAAATAATGATACCTTACGGTGAGTATCTAAAATGTATTTATTCGGATGTCTTTTAAGTTATTGGTGACAACGCAAGTATCTTATGGTGAATACTATTGGGTTACTTATAAGTTTCCCTCTGCAATTGTCGGTTTCAATAATTTTGTATTTTGATCGTTTATGTTTATTTTGAAATGTTTTTGACCGTGGAATCTGTGTAATCGGTCTATACCCAACATTTTTAAATAAATCTGTGCGAACGTATATAAATGTTAAAATTAAGTCGGGCGCGAATGGCTATATAGTTTTGTAAAGTTGTATTAAGGGAGGGTAATCTTAGGTTATTTATTTCGTAGTTGAATTGGTTCAATGGATTGGATATATTTGTGTAATAGTAGATGTAGTATGAGATCCGCTACGGGCAGGATTATAGATATACTCCACACCCCCTCTGTTTGCCTATGGATGGGTTTGTAAGTCAGCAGAAGACTGCAGTCCATTCCTATGGAGTTTTTAGTTTATTGATCTACTTGCCCACAGATGCCACATTCCTGTTGGTGGAGAGTCAATGTCTTCTCTATTTCTACTTATTGTTCAGATGTACATTCCTGACAATATAGTATTTTGTGTTGTCGTATCATGCTACATTGAATACATGAATGTATCAGATGGATTGGCGCCAGTTGATTGCGAAATTTGTTGCCTAAGGTTAAATCAGGGAAGAATATTTTCCTTTCAAATGCAGACCTATGTAGTCCATTCATACTCGACCCTCTAAATAAAATATTAAACATTATAGCAAGCTATTTTAAATGTAAAATTAAAAATTAAGATAAAAATCTAAATGTTAAACTTATTCCTCGAATTTAGAATGATTTTATATGTGCGTAAATAAATATTTTTCTGTGTTAATTTCTGGCTGTGGCTTTTATTATTTTATTCTTTTATATTTAAGATATACAATTTATAGATTTTTATCTCGGCGTCTCCGCTGAGCTAGTGACAATGGGCTAACGATCTAAATATGTAAATAAAGTGGAATCCTAACAGCGCGTATCTGCCTACTTTATAAATTTTTCTAGGCTCAAATGCCTAGATGGCGCCCTTTGGTAGTGTGGTGCGGTGCGGTGCGATCTCCCACTTCGTTTGGATCGTTATAATATAGTATCATTTATTTATATACAATACAAATATATTGGCATTTTGGTAAAAGCTAAAAAAAAAGAGAATAAATGTAATTTTTTTTTTTTTTGAAAATAATTTATTTTTTTAAAAAAAACATACAATGAAGGTTAAATTGTTCTTTCACATTTTTTTTATGTAATTAGAAATAAAAGTAAAATTGGAACGAACTAAAGAATTCCAAAAGTAAAAAGACAAGCTAAAAGAAAAATATTTTAGCTAATTAAACATGTCCGAAAGATTTGCTAAATAAAGAGAACTTTGTAATGTAAATTTTATAAGGAATTACCAGATTAATTATCAGCGTATATTTTTTGATAAACAAAAGGATGCGCAGAAGTCTGAAAACTGGGCCTCTAGTATAAAAAGGCAGAGACCAGTTTGATGAACATCTTGTTTTTTTTCTATTTTTTTTTTTTGGCTGGTTTTGGATTATTAAATCCAAGACCACTTCATGATAAAATAATCCTTCATGCGGGAGTAGACAAGGGCTTTAGCTGACATTGTTAAGAAGATGGACATTAGAAAATCTTCTGCGACTAGCCTTCAGGATAGACTACAAGATCAACTAAATAATTAATGGCTGAGCTCATTTTAACTCAAAAAACTATGCATAGTAAGCTACAATCTTTGTGAATTCACAAAACTAACCGGTAAGCTATGACATTTTATTATTCCTGATAGTGACTAAATTGTCGACAAATCTTTCTTAAAAATATACATATATTAAGACCCCGATATGGACTGTAATTTTAGTGATCAAGAGACTCTTATTTAATCAAAAACTTTAATTAATTGTTTTAATTACTTTATTTTATTAATTGCTTCATGTTTGAATTAGTGTGTGTTCTCTCCAATTGACTTAATTAGTAATTCACATTATAACTTAAACATATTTTTAATCTGTTAAAATAAAAATATTTCTAATAGCAATTTTCATTTGTACATTATTCTATCATATTTATTAGTGTTTATTATTAAATTTATTAATAGTTTAGTAAGACTTAAAAACATAATTTACCTTTGTTAATATGGTATAAGTTCCAGGAATAATAATATTTAAAAGATAATTCTAGTTTACGATAGAATTACCGATTCTTAAAAATAAAATAAGTTTTTTTATTTTTTTATTTACAACTTGTGAGATGTGCTGGCGACAAATTTTAGCAGACTCTTATGAATCCTGGTGACCAGAACAAATAAATTAAAAGCTGATTTTATCAATAGCACAATTCTTAACAATTCTAGGCAGAGGTGATCAGGAAATATAGTTATGTTTTTTTAGAAATAGAATTACAACTTTCTTATTTTTGACATAACTTGATCAACTCGGCTGCAGTTTATATTGCATGTAGAGGCCTAGCAACACAGAAAACGTTATAATCATTACTATACTTATAAAATGAATATTTATTGATTTCAAACATAAAAAAATGTTAATAAACTATGAAGTAAAAATATATTTAAAATGTAAGTCTGATCATAGAAATAATGTTTTAGAATCATAACATTTGGGCTTTACATAAATTCAACACAATCAATAACATTAACTTTGTGATATAAAATTCAGCTAACTTGTTTGTTGTTGTTGTTGTTGTTATTATTATTATTATTATTATTATTATTATTATTATTATTATTATTATTATTATTATTATTATTATTATTATTATTATTATTATTATTATTATTATTATTATCATCATCAGCAGCAGCATCATCATTGAATACAATTTATCCGAACCACTTGAAACTCTTTTAAGCAAAACTTTTTTTGTACATGCCCCTATATTTTGACTGATATGCAGTCTTCTTCAGAGCTATGATATAGTGAACAAAATAAAATAAAATACATAATTATATAATAACACGATAAAAATGTACAGTAAAAAACTAAAAACAACACAAAATATGTTAAAAATAATAATAATCAATCCTAAATAAAACAATATAAAATAAAATGTACAACATAAATAGAAAATAAATATAAATTATAAATGTGTACTTCTAATTATATATATATATATATATTCAAGGTCAACTATTAACTAAATATATATCTCATCTATATTATTATTATTAACAATCTAATAATTATTTTATTTTTCAGAAAAATAAAGTTTATGGTTAATAAATAATATTCTTATAATTTTAAATCATATAATATCTATGATTTCCTTACTCATTCTTCTGTTAAAAATATTTTGTATTTATGATTATTTTTTAATAACTAAATCCTAGAAAAATTATAATCTTTGAACTTACCCAGATCATTTATTTTTTTAAAAATCTTTTTTTTTTTATAAAATTATTTTATACTCTAGCTCTCGCTATTGCATATTATTTAAACCAAATATACATTTCTTCTACAACTCTGTATTTAAATATACAATTTTTGCATTTTAACTTTTATTATTATTGTTACATAGTTCTTACAAATTTATACTATATTGCTTAATATGTTTATACATAAATTCCCTACAACTTTATATACATATTTTATTTTATAGACTTTAACTTTTGTTATTATTATATAATGCTCATAAATTTTTATTATACTGCTTTATATGTAAATATTATGTTAAGTCTATTTATTTATTATCATTTTTATGTAATATCTATAAATATACCTACATTTACACTCCTATTAACTTAACCATTTTTATCATTCACAACTCATTTATAAACAATTCTCTCTTTATATATTTACCTCTATACATCTTATTTAATAATTAAATCTATATCAATCTTTTTCTAATCCCAGAACCTCTATTAAATTTTGGTTTTATCTTTTTTATTAATATAGCTTCTTTTATGTTTCTTTATTTAATACTTTCTGTATGTAATCTCAATTTTATTGAACTTTTTGTAAATTTGTGTCCTGTTTTTTTCTGTGTATATATATATATATATATATATATAGACAGAAAAAAACAGGATATGTATATATATATATATATATATATATATATATATATATATTCTTTGTATCTGCATTGAATAGTTGTATTGTGTTAAAAAATGAAATAGCCTTAGAATTTTAAAAATTTTGCTGGAGATTGTTTAAAGTCTTACATATTGATTGCATATGAATTTGATTGACCACTTTATAAGTATTTATTATTAGTATTGTGGTTAATGATGTATTTAATGCAAGAAAAAGGGGTTATTTATTATAGGAATCAGTATATTTTTGTCAGGAAGATTTAAAGTTATCTTATGTTAGTGTTTAGTATTGGTTTGGATGTTTTCCTAATCCCCTATTTATTAATATTTATCAATTTGTTAACATTAATAGCCATCTCAATTATATTTAGTCAAGATAATTTAATATTTATATTACAATGTATGTGCATGTATGTATGACTCTGCATCATTTTCACTTCATTTTCATCTTTTAATAACATTAAGCAATAGAACATTTACAATAAAACATTTAAATTACAGTATTTTTAATAATTTAACAAATATATATTTTTGTTTCCTATAATTAATAGATATTTGGATCAGTGGACTATTTTTCAAATTAAATAAATTATTAATCATTTTTGTTTAACAGTTAATTAATATTCATTTCTTTCAAGTTTGTAAAAGTTATTTATTATTTATTTTTTTTGTCTTGATTTAATTGTAAAAATCAGAGTGATTTTTTTTTTTTTAAAAAAAAAAGGTTTTTTGAATATGTAATTAGCTTAAGTGCAAAAATGTGGGAGTTAACCTAGTGAAAAAAAATGACCTTTTGCTAGGAAAAAAGAGATATCTTTTTAACAGGTATCTTCCAGTAAAAATTGCTCATTATTATCATAATTGCCGCTGATGCTCATTATAATTGTAATTGCAGCCAGTGGCTGAAGTCAAATTGATTTAAAAAGCTTTGAAGTAAATTTCTGAAAAATCTTAGGAAATTCATTACGGAAGAATGTCTAATCGAAATGCAAGAATCAATTTTAAGAAGGTACATTTTTTTTCCTTTCTCTCATTAATTTAAACATTTGAATTAACCACCTCATACTTATTAATGTTTAAAAATGTATATCATTGGTGTTAAGATGGCATTACTTTATTTATCTATAATTAAGAAAGAAGATAGAGTGCATGAACATTATTGTTATATAACTAATCCACATGTGTCTTCTAATATATCTTGGAAACATATGCAGGACTGTTTTTCAGAATTTATTTTGATTTTTCACCATCTTCTGTATTATGCTTTTATAAAAGTTAAATGTAAAATTAAGGATATGTGTATTTTGATATATCATGCTTAAATTAATTATAAAAAAAAATGACAGTATATATTTATGTGGTATTTCTAAAAAGAATATGTATTTTTAATGAAAGAAATAAAATGTGAATTACTTCAAATAACCAAAGGAAACTACTCATTAAATATTTACTTAAATTGGATGGAAGGACGGAAATGTGGTTTGATTTTTGTTCTCTTTGATAAAGATGCACTATAACATAAAGTATTATCAATTGTGGAATTGCGGATGAATCAGGATATATTAATTGGCAATATTAAAAAATAAGCTATACATATACTGGATTATAAAATGTCAAATGTTGTGCAAGTAATTTATTAAGAACAATTGCTTACTTAATTTAAAACTACTATGAAATGAATTAAATAATTCTTGTATAACTGTGGCTAAAAATATCATTAATATTTCCACCATAATAAAAATTGATTATTTATGTGTGATATAGTAAACTCAAATAGCTATGCTATGAACATTGGAGGTGCTGCATCATATTTAAGTTATGATTATATTTTTTGGTTATCCTACAGAAATTCATTTTATGTTCAAATTTAGTTTGGAATCCATCCCATATCATTTCATAAACCCGGAGTAGAACTTTGCAAGTGAACTTTTTATTTGAAGTCAAAGAACGAATGACTTTTGTTTTTTTATTTTTGTCATTATCAATGTATGTTATAGATAAATAGGCATACTTGTTATTATGTTTTATTTATAATTTGAGCTATTATGATCTCCTAGATCGTCTCGGGATGTGTATTCACGAGTAGTGGATACGTTGGTAAAAATTGATTTTATACAAATATGTCTTATTTTTTTATGAAGATAAAGGAAATAAATATATATATATTATTATATCATTAGAGAGAGGTTTACATTTATTTTATATATTTTATTATCTCAAAATGACAATTTTGGCTTTTAAATCAACAAACGTATACTAGAAATAGTTTGCTAGATATGATAAAGAAAGTTTGTTTGTAATAATTATAACTATTAAATTTTAAAAGTAACTTAAAGTTTATTCTGAATTAAAAGTTATACCTTAATGTATTATTTATATAACTTAGAATTAATTTTTTTTTTTGTACTCTTGTTCACATGTGTCTGTTTTGCACAATTATAACATTTGTTTAGTAAAGTTTAGTTCGTGAATATTTCATGTATAAATTTTGGATGTTGTCGTATTCTACAGAATTGAACAGATTAGTATGTTATCTGTGTGTATTTATCTTCCAGCGTGTATATATAATGTTAGACATGTAGAAGAGCTTTGAGAATGGAAAGTGATCTGATGTGTTATATATTGTAGGGATGAGATATTTTGCCTAAATAGTATATTTTAATAATTTTCCATGAGTAGAGCCTATTTTATATTGTATGCATGTTATGAAATGATAGTTTTTGAAGTTTAGTGATGTTTTCTTATGGTCCTGGTGATGAGTTATTGTTGAAGTATGAAATGATATTTAGGAAGTTATGTGATGTTTTTCTTAGAGTCTTGGTGATAAAAAAAAGGTTCCCCACCAATAGTGCATTTAGAATTACATGAATTATTGTAGAAGTATTAAGTAAAGAATTTATTCGCTCCTCATGTGAATTTCCCTTGAAATGTGTAGTTATATAATCATGAAAATATAACTCTGTGTTATTTAATATGTGGCCAGATAAATAGTTAAAGTAGTTCTTGATGTAATATTAGTGTCCTATTTTATTGATTGGTTTACAACATTGTCTGAAATGAAGTAATTATTTAATAATTTCTTGATGAATGGATATTGTGTAGAAAAGACTGTTTTCTGTTATTTGGCTTGGACACACACACATGCGTAATATGAATAATATCGTGAATATAAAAATATAGAGTTATTGAAATTAAAATGGGAAATAAATGTTTTTGAAGCACATTATAATCATTTAAATAGAAGTATAAAGTTATTGAAATTAAAATGGGAAATAAATGTTTTGAAGCACATTATATTCATTTAAATAGAAGTATAGAGTTATTGAAATTTAAACGGGAAATAAATATTTTAAAACACAGTATATTTATTTAATATAGAGTTGTAAATCATTAAATCATCGAATGAATATGATCTTATTATGCGTGAAACGTATATGTAATTAAAAATGATTGTTTCATTAGTTAGAAAAAGTTGCTTTGTTGATAGTCAAATGTGTCAGTTTAATTTATTTTATTAATGAATAGAAAATCTTCTCATAAGTATTTATTGTGACAACAATGTAATATATTATGTGTTTAAGTGAAACGCTTAAGCAAAGCAGGTATGCAAAGTTAGAAGATTCAAGTTTTGTTGTTAATTTCTGATTTCAAAAGGGTATAAGGATAATCCCAAACTGATGTTCAAGGTTTGTTTAAGAATTTTAAATCATTAAGACAAGCAGTCTTACTGTAAATAAGTATATTAAATTAAATTTAGTGTAATAAATTATTTGTTTATTTATTAAAAACTGTGTCTTAAGTTATTCTTGTGTACATTCGTGTTTCAATTTTCACACCTTCACATTTCATAAATCTATTATAAAATAGATATATTATTTTATGGTTATAATATCAAATTTGCTGGTGTCTAATAATATTTTTTTTCTTATCCAAACATTATAAAGAACATTTGCCACTTGATAAACGTATAAGAAAGGTTGCCAAGTTAGTATATATGTTAGATGATGGTGTGAGACTAAAATACCCTATTTCTGTCATTATCTAAATGTTAAACACAGTACAGCATTTAGTCAATTTATTTCATTACATTTTATTATACTTTAGAACTATAAATTATGGGCCAATGTATTTTCTTTAATTCATCTGTGTTTTAAATTCCCTGAGATTGTATTGTATATTCCTTGATTGGCATTGAGGTAGCTGTTTAGATGATGATGTGCCAAGTTGTAGGATTGTTTGGTGAGTTGAAAGAATATTTTAATAGATTGTACAAATAAACCTTGTGATTTTTTATCCTGCAATTAATTAACAAAAAAGGATTTACATTATATTTAGTGTTTGTAATATTTCTTCTTTTGTTTATGTATAATCATATATCTTATGAACTTCCTATAGCCTCCAATCTCGTTTTTATAGAACTTTTTGTTTCTACCACATATTTGTTATCAATCCCACTATTTAGACATTATTTGCATTTTATTACATTCATTACATGAATTATTTCTTTATTATCTTTATTATATCCTATGTATTTGTTAGCTATCAAATTTAATAGCTTTTTTATTTTATTAAGTATTTTTATTGTAATCTTTCTTTTGTATCTTTTATTAATCTTCTTTATAATTTTTTTAAACTTATTTACAATGATATTATTATTTGTTTTTATTCCTATATATCTATTTTCACCTTATTTTTTTTCCTTCATTCTTTTCATTTTTATTTATCTTATACTCTATTTTTTTAATATTTCTTTTAATTATATATACAAGAAAACCACTCATTTTTAACTTATTGATTATTAAATCTTTTTTTTTATTATAGTCTTCTTTCCTTGAACAATACATTTAAGCCCTGCAATTTCTTGAATATATACAACTAATTTCATATTTCTTATCAATGTTGGATAACCAACTTGTTATTTTGTTATCTATATTGTTCTTTTTATACTTATTTGTTTGAAAAGACCTTTTTTTTTTATCTATCAATGGCTTTTGATACATTATGTCCAGATATTTAATTTTATTATGTTCTTCCTTCTCAACTGAAAACTGTATATTCTTCTTTGTTTTATTAATATCCTTAATAAACCAGCTTATTTGTATTTGACTTTTATTAAAAATCATTAAATAATCATCAACATATCTGTTAAAAACAAAGAAGCATTTTTATTCTCTGTTATATTTTTATCAAACTCAGTCATATAAATATTATTTAAAATTGCACTGAGAGCTCCTCTCATTAATAATTCTTTTTTTTTTGCTGATAAAATTTCCTATTATATTCAAAAACTACATCGTTGCAACATAACTCCATTAAATCTACCAAAATCTGAACAGGTAATTTTATTGTTTTATTTTTAAACTTAATATATTTTTCTACAGCTAAATTTATTGCTTTTCCTACATTTAAATTAGTATACATAGAAATAATGTCAATTTTTGTAAATGTCAAATTTCTGTATTCATATTTTTTAAATATATTATTACTTTCATATATTAAAATTTTATTATTTTTAATTTTGGAATTTTTATATTCATTAGCATATTTTTTTAAAAATTTCACTCGATAACCATTTTGAAACTTTATCTAAGTAAGTTCCCTTACAGTCAATAATTGGCCTTAATGGGATATTTTCTTTATTAATTTTGGAGCCCCATATATACTTGCTGTTATACATTTTTTACTTTCTATTTTGTCAAGTGTTTACCTGTCTATTAAACCCTCTTTATAAATATCTTTAATTAATGTATATATTTTTCTATTTTTTAATTCACTGTCATTCTTCTTAATTTTCTCAAACAACTTATCACTCTGCATAATCTTCATTTTTTCTACATAATTTTTTTTTTTTATCCAATATCACTAATTTACTTCCTTTGTCTGACTTTAAGAAAACTACTTCTTCTTCATACTTAGATTTGATCTTTCTGAGTTATTCCGTTTCTATTAATTCTTTGTTTTTCTTTACATTCCCCTTACTTTTATTTTCAAATTTATTATTATTTTATATTTTATATATCAAATTATTTATTTCTTTTTTAAATTCATCAAATCATATTTTTGCATTATTTAACAATTTTATTATATTTTTGTCCTAATAATAATGTAGTCCATATTTTTCCTCTATAAAATTTTGTGCTATTTTTTTCCATTGTTGCTTCTATCTCTACCACATTCTTCTTAATATCATTTCCAATTGGCACATATTTCATTCCTTTGTTCAATATATTTTTCACTTCTTCTGTAAAGTCTATTTTTGAACGATTGTGTATATTATTCATTTTGTTATCTGTTATAATGTCTTGATGTATTTTTGTTCTTCTATCAATATTTTAAATATTTTAACATGTCTCTTATTTGTTTTTTCGTTTATCATATTTATTCTTATCTCACATAATTCTCTAAATTTATTCTCTTCATCTTTTTGTTATTTTGTCCCTCAATATGAATTCTATATTATTTATTTTTTTATATAATCGTTTTTTTTCTTTATATAACAACTTCTAATGTATTTCTTTAAGGAATTCTTTTTTATCTTCTTTATAAATATTTCACTATTAGTCAGTGTTCTGCTTAATTTCTCCATTTTAATTAATTTAGGTATTATACTATTATCATCACATTTTTTAAGTATTTTGAATTATTATTATTATTATTATTATTATTATTATTATTATTATTATTATTATTATTATATAATTTTATTATAGAATTCCATTGTAAATTCATTAAATGTACTTTTTCTACACTTATTTCTTCCTTTAAATAGTCCAACATATTTTTAATACTTGCTATTTGTTCCATTGTCAATCTTGAATCTAAAGGTATAATTCCAATACACATATGTGTCTATTTGTTCCAGTTCTTTTCTTCGTGTTTTTCAATTCTTCATAAATATTACCAAAATCACACTTTTCTCTATTTTGCCGTAATATCCTAAAAATTCAATTTATTCAAAACAATTCAAACATTTTTGAGCAGTGCTCTTTATTTGTTTTGACTGACATGCAGTCTTCTTCAGAGTTATGATATAATGAATAAAATAAAATGAACAATTATATAATAACACTATAAAAATGTAAACAATAAAAAACTAAATATATATATATGTTAAAATAATAATAATAATAATCAAATCCAAATAAAAGAATATAAAATAAAATGTACAACAAAAATAGAAAATAAATATAAATTATACATGTGTATTTCTAACTTTATATATATTCAAAAACAACTATTAATCTAAATATATATCCCATCTATTTTATTATTATTAACAATCTAATAATTATTTTATTCTTCAGAAGCCTAAACTTTATGGTTACTAAATAATATACTTATAATTTTAAATCATATAATATCTATTATTTTCTTACTCATTCTTCTGTTAAAAATATTTTATATCTATTACTTTTAATAACTAAAACCTATGAACATTATAATCTTTGCACTTACCATGATCATTTATTGTATTAAAAATTCGTTGTTTATTTTTTTTTCAAAATATTATCCTATATTCTAGCTCCCTCTATTACATATTATTTAAACCAAATATACATATCCTATACAACTCGTTATTTATATATACATTTTTTTTGCATTATAACGTTTATTATTATTATATAATTCTCATAAAAATATATTATACTGCTTTATATATATAATTAAAATTACCCCAAATCCAAAATTAAACCAGACCAGCAAAAAATAATATTAAAACACAACCAAAGGTTTCACTGCTACAAGCAGGCTTATCAAGTGTAAAGAAATACATATACTATGCAATATATATATATATATATATATATATTAAACTTTACTCACAAATCCTTTTACTTCCCATCTACCCTTAATATTAAAAAAATTCTTAAATAAGTTAATTGTTTCAGAATAATAACTTTTCAATAATAGATTCTTTAATTCTTCTTTTGATTTCATTTCTCTCAAAGAACACAACTTTAGCTCCATAAAAATTAATAGTGTGGCCTATATCTTTTCCATGGACATACAAAGCAGAACTAAGATATCTATTTTAACTCTACTTTTATGGACCTTTATTCTTTCATTTAAACTCAAACTACTCTGATCTATGTAGACCTTTTTGCAAAAAAAGAGATAAAATATGCTACACCAGGAACAGTCCTCCTATCATAAATTTTTTTGTATTATTTAATAAATTATTCAATGTAATACCATTTTTTCCAAGCAATTTTCTTATTTCCAAACTATTTACTATTTTTATATACAATTTTATAAGAAGATAATTTAAATGACAAAGAAATAAATATTTTTCTCTATCCTTTACATCCTTATATATATATATATATATATATATATATATATTCCCTAGCACTTTATTTACATATTTTATTTTATATACTTTAACTTAAATGCTACTTTGTTTTTTAACAAATATATTGATGAGTATTTAATGATTTTTAATAAAAGTCACAGACAAATAAGCTGGTTTATTAATGATATTAATAAAATAGAGTAGAATATAAGGTTTACAGTTGAGAAGAAAAAGAATAATGAAATTTCACGTATTCAGGCAAAGATTTATAAGAAAAACAATATTGATAACAAAATAACAAGTTAGTTTTCCAACATTGGTACGAAATATAAAATTAATTGTATATAATCAAGAATATACAGGGCTTCAATGTATTGTTCAAGGAAAGAAGACTATAATAAACAAAAAGATTTAATAATCAAAGATATAAAATGAGTGGTTTGCCTGCATATATAATCAAAAGAAATATTTAAAAAAAATAGAATATAAGATAAGTGAAAAAGAAAAGAATGAAGGAACAAAGATGAAAATAGATATATAGAAATGAAACCAAATAATAATATCATAGTGAATAAGTTTAACAAAATTATAAAGAAGATTAATAAAAGAGACAAAAAATGATCACTACAAAAATAGTCAATAAAAATCTATTAAATTTGATAGATAACAAATACATAGGATATAATAAAGACAATAAAGAAATAATTAATCGAGTATATGTGATAAAATGCAAACAATGTATAAATAGTGGGATTGATAACAAATATGTGGGAGAAACAAAAAATTCTATAAAAACGAGATTGAAACAACATATGGCACATAATAAATCACCAATATATATATACATATGAAAAAAACAGGACACAAATTTACACAAAGTTCAATAAACTTGAAGTTACATACAGAAAGTATTAAATATACAAATTAAAAAGTGTATGAAACACTTGAATGAAAAGCTATACAGAATCCAAAAATTACTATAAGCTAAGTTCTTTCGAGGCCATTTGCCTAATTTTCATAGTGGCATTACTGCTATTAATATGAGCCAAATGGCCTTGAAAGTGCTTAGTGTTTTATACGCTTTTTAATTTGTATAGAAAGTATTAAAGAAAAAAAAATAAAAGAAGCTATATTAATAAGAAAAATAAAACCAAAATTTAATAGAGGTTCTGGGATTAGGATGAGATTGATATAGATTTAGTTATTAAATAATATGTATAGAGGTAAATATATAAAGAGATATTTTTTTATAAATGAGTTGTGGGTGATAAAAAATGGTTAAGTTAAATAGGAGTATAAATGTAGGTATATTTATAAATATTACATAAAAATGATAATAAATAAATAGACTTAACATAATATTTACATATAAAGCAGTATAATAAAAATTTATGAGTATTATATAATAATAACAAAAGTTAAAGAGTATAAAATAAAATATGTACATAAAGTTGGAAGGAATATATATATATATAACACAGTATAATATCAATTTGTAAAAATTATATATAGTAAAAATAAAAGTTAAAATGCAAAAAAAAATGTATATATAAATAAAGAGTTCTAGAGGATATGGATCTTTTGTTTCAATATTATGTAATAGAGGAAGTTAGAGTATAAGATATTTATTTGAAAAAAAAAATTTTTTTTAAGAAAATAAATGATCAAGGTAAGTTCAAAGATTATAATGTTTATAGGTTTTAGTTATTAAGAAATAATAATAAATATAAAATATTTTTATAGGTTTTAGTTATTAAGAAATAATAATAAATATAAAATATTTTTAACAGAAGAATGAGTAAGTAAATAAGAGATATTATATGATTTAAAATTAAAAGAATATTAGTTAATAACTATAAAGTTTAAGTTTCTGAAGAATAAAATAATTAGTAGATTGTTAATAATAATAAAATAGATGGGATATATATTTAGATTAATAGTTGTTCTTGAATATATTGTACTGATGTACATTGATATTTAACTAATTTTATAAATCTCTCCTTTTAAAAACATAAAATTGAAAGAATAAAATGTAAAACTAAAGAGCAGTGGGGGGGGGGGATTTATTATTAAATAAGAATAAACCATAAATGCCTTTAAAAATGATAAGATTTTTTTTTATTTATTTAAAAAGGAAAAGGGTCTGATCATAAAAATGACTCAATATTATTTTGATTAATTTATAATAAAATAATAAAGAAAATTTATTTTATCATAAAATAAAACAATCAAATGTGTGTATGTGTGTGTGAAAGTTTTAAAGGAAATAGAAGCAAAAGCTGATAATTTCATGACACAATAAATGCTGCTGTTAATAAAGTTTTCCATTGTTTAAAAATAGTATAAATATCTCAACATTTTGCTATTCGGGACACTCTCTTTTTTAATAAATAACTCTTGAACCAACAATTATAAGTTATTTAAACTGTTATATTTCCAAACATGTTGCACTGTTAAATCATCGTGGTGTGCAGTCAACTGGAGCCTCTCTATGCATCAAGATCTGCAATTAGTTCAGAAGAAAACCATGGTCAAATAAATTAAATAAGTAACTGTGTGTGTATGCTAAACAAGCCATGAAAGTACAATATCACAGGATCCAAAGAGGAGTCGTTAACTGGTCGTAAATGATTTTAACCAAGTTGTATTGTGCTGTGTACATCATATTGAACTTATAAAATTCTGGGTAATTATTGACTTTAATATCATCTCATTCCTGATTTTCCTTTTAAAAAATAAAAGATAAACTGTATTAAATAAACTTTAAAATCTATGAATTAATCTTTAAGAAAATAAGACTTTAAACTTCATGAGATAATATTTTGGAATAATAATAATAAATGATATCAGCTTCTATACTGAATAATATTTAAAGATATTTCATGCACATATGTGTGAGTTTAAAACTAATGTAACATGTATGTTTTATTCATTATGTTGATGTATTAAAATGCCTATTTTAATTTAAAAAAGAGAGTGTGTGTGTTTTAATTATAGAATAAAACGATTGATTTATTTCAAATAAAAAAAAATACTTAAACTATTTTTCTTAAAATATTTATGTTTATTTTTTAATATGTGTAGATAAGTATAATAATATATTTTAATAAAGGGAAAAGGGAAAAAAATCTAACCATTGATAATAAATAATAGATTTTAAAATTAAAGAAATAAG